>WBMW01003948.1:48033-92152 GCA_013396635.1 Penelope pileata | reverse complement strand
AAAAAAAAAAAAAGGCACAATTTCAGAACTGCTTAACAGTTTTTGCTTTATTGCATTTTTATTCTAGTGCATAGCCACAAAAACTGTATAACAGCAGGTTTCTGGTCTGCAGATTACCTTCACCTGGTTCTACTATGTTGATGGAAACCACAGTGGAAACCTCCAAAGGAAGGAAGCCACAACTCATTGCAACACACCACTTGTCCTGAGATCAGCAATGACACGAATGGGATAGTTCAGAGGTTCAGCTCATGGAAAGTCAAGATCACAGAATATTGTTTCTAAGGATTTTCTCTTTTCATTTGAGCATCTTGTTTCTTCTCCCAAGGCCTGATCCCAGGCCATACCCAACACCTTTCAGAACTTCAGCTATGTTGGCCTTTAAAGATAATTCAGCATTTGAATTTGCTGTGGCTTAACCCAGCCCCAGCAGGCAGACAAGCACTACACAACTGTTCACTCATTGCCCCCTAGTTGGATGGCAGAGAGAATCAGAGAAATGTAAAACTTGTAGATTTAGTGTCTTAGTTTCTAACAGAACTTGCTTTTCTCATAATGTCTGGTATGAAGCTATGTTTTGGTCCCAGAAGAAAAATAAAACTAATAATGCTTGGCAGTGTTGAACAGAGCCAAGAACACATTCAGTTCCTCAGCTTCTTGCATTCTTCTGCCAGCGAAGCAGTTACAGGGGCACAAGGAGCTGGGAATTGGGAGGGGAGAGGACCAGGGCAGCTGACCCAAACTGACCAAAGAGCTATTCCATACCATACAACATCATGTGATCTTTACGGAAGGGGGTTAGCTGGGACGAGGGGCTGCTTCTGACTGGGTATAGGTAGAGAGCTCTTGCTTTCTGTATCATCTATTTCTTTGTATATATATATATAAATATACATATGTACTGGTATTTCTTTTACTTTCTTTACTATCATCTTAGTAAATAGCATTTATCCCAATCCATGAGTTCTACTGTATTTTTCTCTTAATTCTCTCCCCCATCCTATTTGGGGAGGGGGGAGGGTGATCGAATAACTGTGTAGGACTTAGCTATCTGCTAGGTCAAACCACAACATCGAGATAAAGGGAGTTTAATATGACAGAAAATGATGAGAAAATTAATAAATAGTAATAATAATAATAATAATAGAAGATAGATACAAAACAAGTGAAACACAATATGATTGCTCACCACCTACTCACCAATGTTCAGACATTCCTAAGCAGCAACAGTCTCCTGACCCCAGCCAACTCCCTTAGTTTTATTGCTCAGCATGATGCCATATGGTATGGGATTTTCCTTTGGTCAGTTTGGGTCAGCTTTCCTGGCTCTCCCCCCTCCCATCTCCTTGTGCACCCACAGCCTCCTAGCCGGGCAGTATAAGAAGCTGAAAAATCCTTGACTTAGGATAAATACTGCTCTGCAGCATCTAAAACATCTCTGTGTTATCAACACTGTTTTCTCCTAAATCCAAAAAAAAGTCACCATACCAGCCACTGGGAAGAAAATTATCTCAGCCAAAGCTAGGACAAGATTCAGTAAAACAAATTTATCACATCACTTCATTCACAAACTCTACATATCAAAAGTGACTTGGATAGACAGAAAAGGCTAGAATCAGTGTTTTAATACCAGTGTAAACCTGAGATTGGTCCCCTGACCTTAGTGAAGTGCTGTAAGAAACAGCAATGAAACAAATATCTAAAACTAACATGGAGTTCAACTTCAAATCTTAGTACACCATTTAGCTAGCACTGATCTAATATGTGGGACTTGTGCAGCCACACACAAAGCCGAAGACATCATATTAGGCTGCGCCGTATTGCCCATAAGGCAGAATCATAGAATCATAGAATCATAGAATGTTTCAGGTTGGAAGGGACCTTAGAGATCATCTTGTTCCAACCCCCCTGCCATGGGCAAGGACACCTCCCACTAGACCAGGTTGCCCAAAGCCCCATCCAGCCTGGCTTTGAATACTTCCAGGGAGGGGGCATCAACAACTTCTCTGGGCAACCTGTTCCAGTGTTTCACCACCCTCACAGTGAAGAATTTCTTCCTTATATCTAGTCTAGAATGCGACTACATTTCTTTTCACGTGTATCTGTAACCAGTGTGAAGTTTTTACACACCCAAACAAAAAAATACAAATCACACCACCTGAAACTTCACCTCAACAAACAGCTTCAGTTGTGTAATGTCATTACAGAATGTCAAGGAGAAAAACCATGTGCATAAACTCCATTAATTACAATGGGATCTAGGTACATTTTGTGTAAGCTGTATGTTGGGTCTTTCCAAATCTTGGCAATTTCACTAGCGTTTATGAAAGGCATATGGTCAACCCTAGCATTTGCATTGCTGTCTTCCATGCAACATTTTGTAATGTGCGCTGATAATTATCTAAAGAATAATTGCATGTTATTGTACTAATTCACAAAAGATCACAGTCGTAATGACTCTTCTAAGCTTAGTCTTCTAGATATTGAAATAAAGGACGGGATACATCTGTGGTGCTATGAGCTGTTCCTTCTCATTTTCTAGCACAGGAAACTGCTTATGTACCTCCATATCCAGAAAATAGATATCTAAAGTAAAAAAAAAAAAAAAAAGCGTAAGTGTTGCTCTGCTTATGGTGAACTTGTAAGAGTGAGAATCCTATGGAAGCTAAAATAAAATCAGTTTTCTCACATGTGACAGAAAAGCCAGGTCTGAATAAGCTATGTGAATATCCCCCCTGTAAGTCTACTAATTTTACAGAAGTATAGTGACCAGCTGATAGAAGTCAGAGAATATTTTTCTGTTCGTGGCTTGGCAGTTCTGCAACTGCTATATGACATCAAAGAAGTCACTTAACTCTCCCTGTGACTCTGCTGTATTTTCCACATTTTGTTTCCCTACTGCAGAGAGGGAGGGAGAGGGCTATTCTTCAGTCAGCACTTTGGAAGATTTTACTTCTAAAGTGAATTATGTAGCAGCCAAAACATGTATTTAGTGTTAAGGAATGTCATGAAAGTGTCAACCCTGCAATCACTGCTTCTTGCATAAATGTATTCATTCCAGCTTTTGTATCCATTATTTCAAAACCCATGATCTCTCAGGTTGGACTACAGTTAAGTAGCCACCAGACTCCCTAACAGATTTTGTGGTCGCTGGGTTCTGCAGTACCGCAGTTGAGGAAAACATTGAGCAATACTGATAATAATCAAACTAGCTAGTTGCACACATGTAAAGAACATGCATGTTAAAAAGAAAAAAAAAAAAAGAAGAAGAAAGAAAAAGTTTTCTTGGCCTATTAATTCTTGAGGATGATATTTTCCCCCCATATTTTCTGGGATATTTGCACAGCATGGTGCTTCATTGCTATCAATACAATATTGCATGCAGTGTGGAATTTAGAATGACAGGAGAATGCCAGCTGAACGCTACTGCAGAGTCTATGTGTTTTTCTCATTGCTAGATCTCTTTATAAGTACCTAAAATATCTTTTTTAGCTTTTTTTATATAAAAAAAAGAAAATATATTTATTATGTAACTGGTTATTGTTTGTCAAACAATGAGGCTGTCATTTTGTAGAAATATTGAAGGGGGAGGGGAGAGGAGGGAAGGTAAACATCCATCCAATATTAGCTCTGAAGTGCTGGGTAATTGTAAAGGGCCCTGGGCAAAAACAAAACATAGATGTGCAGTAGTCATAGCACATCTTGTCTTAACTTGTCTTTGTTAGTGTAAGTGAAAAGGTTAATGCTGTTCAATTCCGTCAACACAGAATGAGGCACTGCGGCACCTTTGAAATCTAAACTTACCCACAGTGCAACTGATGTGATTCCTCTGAGAATCACATTATTTACAAGTTAGTTTAGTAATATGAATGCCAATTAACCACGTGCTAGTGTATTATATAAAAAAAAGGGGGTGGGGGGTGGAAAGAAAACCAACAGATTGCTTTTAGTATGCTTATCACAGGGTAAAGCTTTTCTGCTGTCTACCAGCAGCATATGGTAAGGTCTCAGCCACCTACTAGCCATAAGGGCTTAATCCTACTAGCCAAGACAGATACCAGGACTGGATCCCTGCAAGAGACTTGAATAGCATGCCTAGCAGTTCCAAAGAATAAAGCTGCCTTTAAAGCAAAATAATTGATGATGACTTAAATTCAATGCCAATTAAAAATGTCAGAGGCTGCTTCTTGACTACTTAGCACTTTGTGTAGTCAGTTAAATTCACAACAAAGTGCGTGCAAGAAAGCTGCCAAAGTGTCCATGTTAGACACAAACCTGGCAAAAATATACGTGGTTACACAGATGTAGGTCAGGGAAGAAGCAGATCCTCAATTTTTAGAGCCACATTCTTCACAGAGCAAAGTGCTATCAAGCTCAACTTAATCTGTTGTATTACCCGAACTATAAATCAAAAACTTTAAAACAAAAATTGGAATAAATATTAGTGCTGATTATCTGCTGTTTCCTTCTGAAGCTCTGACTATTCTTCCTCCTTTTTAGTTTAGTTTTTTTTTTAATCTGTTTGTCTAACCAAATGCTCCAGACCATTCTATCCTTTGGTCCCACCAGAATAACTCTTTATAATATAAATGTGTTAATCTCAGGAAATATATAGCAAAAAGGGCTGTAATCTCTCCTGTGCACACCTTGTCCTATTAATAGGACCAGAATTACATAGTTTATTTGTAGAGCAGTCAGCCTACTGGGCCAAGTATGGCAAACTTAGAAACCTTCGTATTACAGACCATTGCAGCACTACCAATGTAAAACTCTTCACTGGAACAATAGTATTAAGTTTTACCTATTAAAGACTCCAACATTCTAATATTGGATGTTTCCATATATTTTCTGTTAATTTTTCTATATCTGATCACAACAAACAGTCCTTATGTGGGTAATGTGAATAAGAGGTCAATATGAAAATATACCCCTGTATTGCTGCTACTAACTCCAGAGCTGGAAGCATGGCCACAGCCACAGGCATACCTCACTTGCATAGGGTGATTATGCCTCTGAATCTGCATAATGCTTCTGGCTCCATTCCCAAAACTACCCTCTGTGCTAGCTCATGCAGGGCTGGCAGGGGATTACTCCATGAGGCACAAACAATACGGAGAGATCCTGTTCTTCTGCTTCTAAGGTGATGTGTCCCTTAATGCATCATGAGGTCATGCAGACTCCAGACTGAATTTTTATATCTATCTATGACTATAAAATGCCTTAGTCTTACGATCCTTACTCTGAGCTTGATTTCAGAGGATTTCAGTTCTCATGGAATCATAGAATCATTTGAGTTCAAGGGATGTTTAAAGGTCATCCAGTCCCACTCCCTTGCAATGTACAGGGACATTTACAGCTAGATCAGGTTGATCAGAGCCCCATCCAGCCTGACCTCGAATGTCTCCAGGGATGGGGCATCCACCACATCTCTGGGCAATCTGTTCCAGTGCTTCACCACTCGTATCATAAAAAACTTTGTTCTTATATCCAACCTAAATCTCCAACCCCACACCCACACACTTAAAACCTTCAGGAAGTGAACATTTTTCCAAATCTATTTATTTCAATTCTACCTTTGGTTCACATATCACCTGCATTTTATTTCAAAGCCCTTTATTATTAGAAAAACTATGAGTCACAATCACGTTCATTTGATCAAAAAGCAAAAGTACTACAACATTCCTCTCTTTCTCTCAACAAGCAAAAGATGGATCAAGTCTTCTCCACAGCAATGGTACAATCTCCTTTATTTTGATGCTCTCCACTCAGCTTTTCGTAGCCAGTGTAGTTCTTTTGATATGGTTGGAACCCATCCTTACAGATGTACTTGAACTGCTCTTCGGGTTGTTATATGCTCCCTTACTCTAGGACAGAAAGCGGACCTATCCATGAGGGAAGAACATGTCATATCCGTAATACCTGTGAGTCAAATTCTTGTCTTCACTTCTATAAGGACATAATAAAAACAATCTGATTAACGTTCACAAACACATGTGTTCATAGATATGCATGTGGCCTAGCTTGTTTTTATCTCCAAGGCTATCATTTTTATATGTAATGAGGAAAAGGGAGAAATAGAATATTACTTAACAGCAGAAAGAAAATTGTATTTACATTCAAAGCCAAAATAAGAATCGAAGAAAACAACGAAGCATTTGCAGGCAGGAACACATTAGAAGTACCTTCAGACTACTACCTTCTTTTCTCAAGGAAGAGATCTGTCCTGTTTGGTGTTGACATCTTTTTGAAACAATTTTAATTTCTCTTGCTATTTAATACATGTCAGAGCACTTGACAACACTCACAATCTCTATTAATCAAAGCCAAGGTAGTTGCCACAGCCTGAGAAGAAGTATAATCCTTAAGATTCAGTCCCCCCTCAAAAGGAAAAAAAAATGGCGGTAGTTTGCCTGACAACAGGGTAAACAGATTATTGTGTTATTGCTGGCTGATTGCCGGAGTTATTTTGGAGCTTCATAATTCGTTTAAAGAGATTTTTGACATTTATGAAATGACTTCTATAATCAACTGACAGTGCAATATCCTATAATTGTTCAATTAAAAATGACTACTAGTGCATTCATTTATTAGTAGAATCAGATAATTGTCTTGCCACTAAAGAGTACTTCACACTTTGCGCATCAAATGAAAATGTTTGAGTATAAATCTGTGGCACAGCAGCCAAAGTCCTGGGGATTTTTCAAGTGAAGGTGTAATTATTACAGGCCTCTGAAGTAAATATGGTTTCATATGATAATCTTTAAATGGATTGCGTGTGCCTTACAAGACACTCTTCTGCGTAAACTGTCACATCTGGTGAGATGGACACGAACAGGTTTCCCATGGCAGGTGGGATTCATGTCGTTTAAAACAGGGTCAGCGTAAGAACTGGCATCTAAATCACAGAACTGTACTCCCCTCCAACCCTTCACTCCTCTGCTTCCCCAGCTCTGTTCTTGGGAACGTACAGCTCTGCTGAAGGATGGGTGTGCAGGTAAATGAGATTTGCATGGGAAATTTGACTGGAATGAGAATTCACAAGCTCCACAACCCCACTCACAGATGCACACACACTCACACTCTGTGCACCTGGGAGATAGCAACATCTCCATGAAATGTCTTGTGATCTCTAGATATATTTGAAGTCCACTTGAGGTCACTCAGCACCTTGAAATACTTTTGGAATAGAGACTGTCTCTTTAAAATTGAATGTTTTAACTTGCATTATCCAAACCATCTGCTAAGCAAAATCACAGATCAATTTTTCATTAAATAATAAAAAAGCTCCATACAGCAAGTAGGTAGAGATCATATGGAAAACTGTGTAAGCAAATCACTGAAAGGCAAACACCAGCAGCACCCCCTTCACAAATATAATGATTTTTTTTTTAATTATCTCTCTGTTTCTAAGGACAACCTTCCAGAATTCTTGGCTAAAACTCACAATTTATATTCAGATGATAATAATTAAAGAAATCCAGTGCACAGTCACCAGATGGAAGATAATACTTAATGTGTGGCTTCTACAGTATACTATTTAGCAGTGTCATCTCAGATTCTCAGCTGAGTTTAATCTCTGCTCCCCTTTTTCTCCCTCCCCCACCACACACCAGTTTGGTAGCAGAACATAGTGCTTTTTCACCTCACACTCGAGCTTTTCTATATTGTCTTTTGTCCAATGATCTTCAAATACTGTAATGAACCAATAATTAGCGAGTTATTTCTTGTATTGTGACTTAGGCAAGTGTTACTTTTTCCCCATTTTTTTCACAGGGGGAAAGCTGTAAAGTGGGGAAATGGTTGCCAGATTTTTTTTGCCAGCAGTCCCAGGATGAGGAGGAGGGTAACTGGCTCCCATCTAGAGAGCATAAACAGGGGAGCATCTGGAGAGCACCTCTTTTTACAGCGCGCTGCCAATTAAAACCGAGCAGTGGATGTAGCAGGAGCAACAGCCAGACTCAGCCAGGCTCCCCTCCGTCAGCAGAGCTCCGCCAGCCCGGTGCAGCTCCCCAGCCACTCAGCAGCCCCTGGCAGAGCCCAGCTCTGGCTCTCTCCCTCTCCACTGTAATTGCAGTCCCACCCTTCCTCCTACTTGTGGGGGAAAAAAAAAATTAAAATCAATCTGTCCTCATATGAGATCAGCTTCCATATAAAGCTTTGCAAATGACCCATCAAGGATATGCCGCTTCAGTGGCTGCAGTTTTTCCTTCTTTTATCCCCACCTCCCAGTTTTGTTGTTGTTTGTTGTTGCTTTAAACCCATTTTTCTCCGCACCGTATGGATTTTAGAAAGACTTTTGATAAAGACGGTCCTGGCAGCTGGATGATAAATATTATTTTCTTAACCTGCCTGGCTTTGTCAGCCACCTGCAACAGCAGCCTGCCACGCGTTGGAAGCAGCTCATTAACTTTCCCACTGCTTCCCAGGAGTTTTCCTTGTTTTCTTTCACCTTGGGTGTGTGCTGCCTTCTCCGCGAACAGTTAACTACGTGAGCAGGCCGAGTGGGCTTTGGCACCACAAGCATTGCACGCTTCAGGCAGCCTCCCTGCTAGGGCTCAAAATCTCTCTTAAACACATTAAGCAGCCCATTTTGGATTGATAGTGCAGTAATTATTCTGCTTCACCCTAAAAACCATCCTGGGGTAATTGGCGCAGAGGAAAATTACCCAGAGTCCTCTGCCACCTGGTAGTTAAGGAACGAATCCAGGGAAAGATAAGTGAAGCAGGGAAAAAATCGGCACTTATTTGATTTTAATCTCACCACTTTGCAAGCATTTAAATTGCCTTAATCAGGTGGCTGGCTCCCAGCCTAGCTGGTAATCTGTTATCAAATTTGAAACTAGATTTTTTAAAATGTCAGTGTAGGCTGAGAATTGAAGTCTATTAACAGTTATGAGCCTCCCTCCTAAACTTCCATAATCTATGTATTAATGATCCCTTTTACAAAGCTGTCAAATATTACTTTATTATAACTATATATTAGTAACGTCAGTGTAAAAGCAGGATTTAATTATTTATTTTTAAAAGATATTAAAAAAAAATCATACACATACACAATGCCAACATTCTTAACACTGAAACCCGATTTTTCCGAGGCAATAACTTGAGTGTATGGAATAACCTTGATAAATGTAATTGAATTTTTCTCTGATAAGATTAACTAGTGGTAATTGTGAATGGGGAAGGTCTGACCCACTACAAATGAGATGTATGACGAGCTGAAAATAATCAATTTTTTTTCTTTCTGTCTCTTTTCCCCTTTCCATCTCCCCCCACCTCTGATTAAGAAAAAAAAAAAAAAAAAGAAAAGAAGAAGAAAGAAAAAAGAAAAAAAAAGAATCTTGAAATAGTAATTTTGGGCCTGGCAGGATGAAGCATTTATGTCTGAAATGTTTTTGTATGTGCTGATTATCTGCTATCTTCTCTGTGTGCCTAATTGTGCTGAGCTCAGTTTAAAATGAGATCAACACATTTAAACCCCAGAAGGCTTAATTAAGGGAGGGACTTAATGCTTTACAAAAAAGGGGAATTTACGTCTTTTGACAAATGTAGTAGAAATTTTACCTACAACTTCCCTGACTAGAGTGCTCCAACATTTTGTAGTTCATTGTATTGCTTTTAAAAAACAAACAGAAAAAGCAGAATTCTGAAACTCATAATTGCTGCTGGTGTTTGAAAGCTGCAGGTTTTTTTCCCACATTTACTAGTTCTTGCTTTTTGTTTCCACAAGCTCTTGTTCAAGCTGTCCTGATCAAGCAAGGATGCAACACAGAAAGCAGACTTGAGAACTCACACCGCTGTTTAAACTCTTTCAAAGCACACAGCAGCTATGTGCTTCTCAGAGTTGCAGATGCCTCTCCCGTTCCATGGAAAAACACATGCAATTGCAGACAAAGCATTCCCTTACCTTGCATTTGTTTCCATTAAGTAGACAAACTATTGCAGTGGAAATTAAAAAGGGGTGATGGGGGGCACTAATTCTTTTTAGTTATGTGATAAAAGTCAATCAAGTATTCTTTGAAAATAATGCCACAGTTCATTTTTTTTTCCTTCCTCCCTCATTATCCTATAACTCTGACCATTGAACTTTAGTGTTGTAGATCAGACTAAAACACCACTGACAACTGGGTATTCATATTCTTTTCATTGAATCCTGTGTAGGTTCTGAGAAAGACTTCAGAAACATAAAATCTACCGACAATGAAATTAATCACAAAGTACAAAAGAAAAGCAGCTGGCATCCAACTACTGAATAATGCAAAATGTGCAGATTTAAATTATGTGTCACCGCTAATGTATACAATATATCTATATCTACACATGCACAGAGTTGTGCTATAATCAGTAAATAATTTTTCACTGTCTACAAAATAAGTATTTTAATTCAAAAATAGTATATACTCAAATTGCATCAAAATTAAATATCAGATGCGTTCATAATGATTAATGTTACTGCTGTAAATACCAGAAGGAATTAAGCTCAATTGGAAATGGTTGCAATTTAAAACCAGAATACATATATATACATATATATATAAAAGCTTTTATATAGGTGAAAGTTGCAAATGAAACCAGTAAAAATCTCTGTCAATATCTCTGTCTGCATATATATACTAAGTCTAATTAGACATCAGGATCAAGTACAAAAAGGAATGAAAGTTAAGTTTCCATCATTTATATGCTCATTAGAGCTTAGATTATTTATAAAACAACGACCTGGAAAAGTATAGGAGAAAAATCACCACAGAGGTCATTATTTTCATGCAACACTGTGGGTAAATTATAATCCTGGAGACTGGTATTTCCTCTTATCCAAGAATAATAATAGAATAAAATAGAGAACCAGATTCCAGAACTACTTGCCTTGAATTCTGAAGTTTGCTAGTTCTGAGCTGCACAGTCATATATCCTTGAAAGGAAACAAGAATCTGCTGCAGCTTATTTCTCGGCTTTTGACAACTTTTATTATTTCGTTTATCTGCTATTCATAGTGAGATGTAAACATCTTACTTCTCAGTGTGATCCTCATATCAACAGTGGGTCGGTTTAAAATATTGGGAATCAATACGTTATAAAACATCGGCCTGTACTAAAAAGACAGAGCTAGAGCAAATTCTTTGAATGTCAAATAAAAAATAAACATGAACAGTTAAAAAAAAAAAAGTGTCAAGATCGTAAACAAAAGACAAAGAATTAGAAATACTTATTTCTAAAACAAGGAACTTGACAAGGAAGATGATCCTACATTAAATAGCAAGCAACTTACAGCAAGAAAGATGATTAATTTCATGTAGGCACAAAGCAAATAAGTAGTTTTAAATGAATCTTTTAATTTAATAGAGAACTTGCATGGTAACAGTGCTTCTTACCATTATAAGAATGGTGGAAATAGATAATATGGGCAGAGGAAACTTGGTTCAGATTCAGCTTATTGTTTCAATTCATTGAGCTAGACATTTCAGACCGACTGTGTAGAAGCAGAGGACAACGTTCACAGGTTCGGAAAACAAGCAGGCATCATGGATATCTTGTAACACATGCTTGACCCAAATGAACCAGGCCTCCCACTGTTCTCTCCTCTTCACAGGCCTCAGTCTAATCAATTATAAGCCTATGAGCAGAGCTGGGCAATTTTATTCCTCCTCTCTGTCCCCTACCCCTCCACCCCCCAAAAAAAGAACCATCTAATGCAAAAGACTGAATTAACTGAAAAAAAAGCAAAGAAAAAAGCAGGAAAACACTAGTTTCTAACATATTTATTTATTTAAAACCTGGCATTCAAAATAGTCTTTTCAATATTCAGATGAATAATTTCTGAGAAAAATATTGCTCAAATTTCATATTTGAGAACTTTGCATTTGCCAAATGTTATGATGTACCACCAGATTTTAATTTACAGGAAAGATTTATATATTGTACATTGTATAAAAATATTTTACCATGAGCAAAATGAACTGATCAGAAGCTAACCAAATTATGGATTCCAATTCCACATTTTTAAGAAGTCATTTAAACCTGATTTTTCTTTACTACAAATCTGAAATGTTTAAAATTCTTATCAAATATAGTTCTTTTTTTTTACCAATTATGCTTATCAATTATTATGCTTGTCTTCCCTCAATCTTAAATAACTGTTGAATTTCAGAATAAGAGGGCTGCTCTGAAAGTAATGCTTCCTATATATTTTTTTTTTTTTATGTTGGCCCATGACATCAGAGGCAGATGTTGGTGGTATGGCAGTAAAAGTTGAACCTTCCCACCAATATTCCATTCCACTTTGTTGCTGTGTGACAGATGGCAGCAGAGGGGCAGTCTGATACAATGACATCTGACATGGAAGTGAGGGTGAAACAAAAGTGTGGACCTGAATTCCTCCATGCAGAAAAAATTACAGCCATTGA
This sequence comes from Penelope pileata, assembly GCA_013396635.1. Classification (NCBI taxonomy): domain Eukaryota; kingdom Metazoa; phylum Chordata; class Aves; order Galliformes; family Cracidae; genus Penelope; species Penelope pileata. The sequence continues at coordinate 79,751 of WBMW01003948.1, read as the reverse complement.
CATTCATCGATGCTTGCTGAATGTTCATGGAGACCAAACAGTGGATGTGAGCACCGTGAGGTGGTGGGTGGTGCTTTTCAACAGTGGTCACCTCCGCTGGTGCAAATTCTTATGAGCACAGCATGCAGGCTCTTGTTCATCGCTGGCAAAATTTCATAGTTAATGGTGGTGACTATGTTGAAAAATACTGTTTTGTAACTGAGAATGTGCTCTATTTGATAATGTTATTGTGCTCTTTGTACCTGTTGTAGTTTCCATAAAAACATATGATGCATTACTTTCAGAGCAACCTATGCATATTGCTAAAATAGACTCAAAAAAATGGGTCTTGATCTTTGAAACATTGGAGAACTTGCAGAAAGGAGGGAGAGGGAGAGAAGGAAGAGGAAATGAAAGAAGGATGAAAAAGAAGGAGCTGGATTCAAGATTTTCAGGTCAGATCTTTGTCCGCCTTAGAGTATACAGCATTCTGTTGTGATCTTACCACCTGTAAGTTGTGCTGGCTCCACAGATTAGCACTGTTCTGACAAAAAGTGTCACATTTCTGATCACATCTTTGTGTGCTTCATTCATCTCCCTTATTTCTTCAACTTCCTTTAAACTCTGATCTTTTGTATCACTTGGTTCAATCTTAAATCTTTGGTTGTGACCTCTCCTAAGGTTTTAGTATATTTTTGATTTATTTGGTTTGTGAAAACTTTCTACCATTCAGTTGAAGATGACATTTTAGTGTTATTTTGAAATGAGAAGCTTAATTTTCAATTGAAAAAGTACATTCTTTCTAAAATGACACTTTGCTTTACAATAATTAAAACATTTTCAAAACTTTCTATTTCTTCTCCCAAATTTCATATCTATTTCTCAGATTCTACTCAAACATGCAAATAGATTTGTAACATTAATTTTCCTCCCCCACGATGACATTCCTGGCCACGTTGTCAAGTACATTATTAATCACATATACTGTGCTATGATTCTGATATCCATCCCTTGATTTCATGGGAACACGTGTTAGAAGTTTCTCATCAGCCACTGCTCAAGGTCTTTCTGAAGACCCTCACATTCATTTTGTTGGAAGACTATGGGAAGCAGCAGCTCATCAACTGCATCATCGTAAGACTCTCATTTATTTGGCTACCTTCTTTTATCACTTGCTGCAACACTTATATCTGGCCAGAAGACTTTGCGCAGAACCAAAGCTTGGCCTGTCCAGTGCAACCATGGTAAGTAAATATGCAGCCTACAAAGAGAAATTAATGGAAGTCAAGGATGAGAACAAAACCATTTTTCAGTGGTTCAGTTTACAGTGTCTTCCTCCATGGTTTTAGGATCATGTCACCCTTGTGGCCCTGGTCTTCAGACCATCATCCCCTACTTGTAGCCCATGGAGAGACGGATTAGCTCGTTCTGGTTTATCCTATTCCCACCTACTCTTCAGACTGCAGAATAGGGGAGATAAAATTAGTTTGGGTTCTCAATTATTCCGTGCAACAAAATCAGCTGGGAAATATCTTATTTTTTCCAGCAAGTATTTTAGATCTGTTCTTTCTGATTTGATTCTTTCTCCTGTCAGCTAAATCCAGTTTTGGATTCAGGCTCTTTAAAGAGGAGGAGAACAGGGAGTTAAAGGCAAGGAGTTGCTTTTCAGTTTATTGGCTCCAACGTTGTAATATCATTACAGATCTATGTTTTTTATAGCGTGTCCACTAAGCATTTATGTCCCCTGAAGTCCTCCATCTCCTTTACAGCCATTCTTAATAGGGCATCTTTCCTCCATGGAAGATTTAAACATGATACCAACTGGCCTTTAATAAAATAAACAAAATGAAATCATGTTCTGTTGTTTTCTTCACTTCAAGATAGTTTAAAAAATTTTTTGAAAAAAAAAATAAAAATTACCAAACTGGTGTTTATTGTTGACTCCTAGAAATTTCTCTGTCAGAGATAGGGTCATTGCTAGCCACTGTCTGAGGACTCACCCCCTCTGAGGTATAACCCTGCTGAGGTTTGACCTGACAAGTCACAAATTGCAAAGCAGCAGCTCCACCGCTTGAAATAGGAAAGAATCTTTCCTGAGAGACAAAATGATAAAAATGGGATCATCTTTCAAGTTTCCTGACACTAGAGGGCAAGCCGTTTTAAGTAACACTATATTTGATGAAGAATTTTAAAATACATTTCGTTAATAGTGAATAAACTGTGTCAACACTCATTCATATATCCTCACATACTCCTCTGGCCACTGATGTAGAACAGGTCTGCTCAGGCTGATGAAACTAATAGGGCTGAAGAGCGCAGTCATCAAAACCTAGACCACAAGTAGATATTCCCAACGAATCAAATTCTTCACTGTGAGGGTGGTGAGACACTGGAACAGGTTGCCCAGAGAAGTCGTTGATGCCCCCTCCCTGGAAGTATTCAAAGCCAGGCTGGATGAGGCTTTGGGCAACCTGGTCTAGTGGGAGGTGTCCTTGCCCATGGCAGGGGGGTTGGAACAAGATGATCTCTAAGGTCCCTTCCAACCTGAACCATTCTATGATTCTATGATTCTATGACTGTAAGAAAAGAGCTGAAATTAGTGATAGATATTGTCCGATTTTAAGTACCTTTTCCATATTCTTACAGGTTGATTTTATTTTAATATTCTAGAGCTCTGGAACCTGTTATAGTAATATTAATTTTCCAGTGGTAAGCAAGATGGATACTGGATGGAAACAGAGATACGAATGATGCTTTGAGGAAATACTCTACCACAAATTAACACCTCATCTAACCATTTACCCACTAATAATAAGCAAAAGGAAAGCAGTGCTTAACTCAAGTCTCTTGTTTGGTAGACCTCTCTCTGGTGCCTTCCTCTTTGCTGAAAATTAGACACCGCAGCTCATTAAGCCAGGCTTTGAAAGATAATAAAGTTTCTAGACTCTACTTCTCTGAGGTTAACGCTTCTTTAATAGAAGACAATGGTCTTGTGGTTAAACCACAAACTTGATGTCAGGGGACCTTGGTTACAATCCATTACACATACAGACTTTGCAAGCCATATTGCTTATCTTTCCTTAACTACATTTCAAAGATGAGGGCTGAATAAGTTTCTGTTTCAGCTGGGATAGCACAAGCATAACCGAGTCACAGAATGGGAGCTAATTTTCCTGCATGGGCAGCCTCCTTTATCCCAAGGACTTGATGCTAAACAAAGGGAACATATGTGTGTGTATGTTATATATATATAAATCCATTTCTTTCAGATGAAATAATAAAATCATAAGACTGAAGAGCTCTCAGGCTCAGGATCCTCAAGGTGTCTACTCTGAAACACACAGCTGGAAACTTATGATTGATTCAAGTGAAGAGAAATAGCTTTAATGCTCTTTAAGTCATCATAAGATATCTTACAATTTGCCATCCTAGAATGATATAGGTCTCCTGTTTGTGTTGTAGCACATCAGCCTTATCCAGGTATTTTTTATTACCTGCAGCACCAAAAGTAGCAATATATATTTGTGTTTAGACACTTAAACCTCCCTTGTTTACATTCCCAAGAAAAAATATTTGGAAAATGGGTAGACATGAAAACTTTCAGAAAGCTTCCTAGCAGTTCTAGTGCATGCTGCAAATCAGAACAAAATTTATGCCTCAAGTTGTGATTCCTGACGTCAGTTAGTAATCCAGAATCATGCACGAAGTACTAATAGGCATTTCCTGTTAAAATGATGCCTACTAATAAGCATCTATTAAAAATAGAAAGTAGAATAACTACGTTAACTACGATTCCATCTGTACACCTTACCTTCTTTTGAATACAACAGACTCTCAGTTTCTATTTGAATACCAAAATTTAACAGCAGAGTGCTGCAGTCACTAAGACCTTAAGAATAAAGCAAGTTTAGTATACATGTGTGCGAGTACAGCTGAGAGCAGTTGGAGGTAATTTCACTATCTCACTTCTGAATTGTGCAAACTACACTGAGGAATATTCAGTTAAATCTTGCATAATGTTTTTATCATAAGTGTATCTTAACTACATTTGGCAAATAAACTTACAAAGAACTTCCTATAAAGCAAAATATCTTTTTGAAATTTCAATTATTCACTGGCTAATTCAAAAATCATAGCAATCTGCCAAGCAGTTCTCAATAGCTGTTGTAGAACAACGCATTTCTTTTGTAGCACCAAGACTTAAAGTGTGAGACATGCAAGACAAATCATTATTAACGTTTCCTTATTTGGAATTGAATTCTATTTAACCAAATATAAAATATTTGGAATTTAAGGATATATTTGGCAGGGCAGATTTTAGACTGACACAGTTTAAAACAGCAGTAGCGCTGTCATACCTGTGACAAGCTTTGGAGGGAGCATTGATCAATTTGATCAGCAATTTTTGGGGAAAATATTTTTCTAGTTCAATGTATGTAAGTTGCTCCCAAAGCAATTCCATTTGTTTATTTCCATGGGAAGTACAACAGATATAAAGAGCACAATAACACTACTTGATCGAACAAATTCTCAGCTACACAACACTATTTTGCAATGTAGTCATCACCATTAGCTATGCATTTTCACCAGCAATGAACAAGAGTCTGCATGCCACACTCAGAAAAATCTGCATGGCCATCTGGAACATCGCTTGTCTTTCACATCACTGTTGCCACTTCTGAAACGCACCACCCACCACCTCACTGTGCTCACATCCACTGTTTGGTCTCCATTAACATTCAGCAATCATCGATGAATGTCAATGGCTGTAATTTTTTCTGCATGGAGGAATTCAATTCCACACCTTTGCTCCATCCGCATTTCCATGTCAGACGCCATTTTGTCAGACTGCCCCTCTGCTGCCATCTGTCACACAACAACAAAATGGAATGGAATTGGTGGAAAGGTTCAGCCTCTGTTGCCATACTACCACCATCTGCCTCTGATGTCATGGGCCAACATAATAAAATAGGAAGCATTACTTTCCGAGCAGCCCTTGTAATTTCTTCCAACTTTGTTCTTCAGATACTATCACTGCTTTCAAAACTTGTGGAATTAAAAAAGACTCTCAAACCAGACCAGTAGTTACAGGATATCATTACAATTTGTGCATTCCAGACTAAATTTGATACTTTCTACCTCTCTTGTTTAGATGTTTTTTACCTCTTATGTGTCTTATCACGGTATGTACTGCTGCTGCTTAGAAATATTAATTCACCATAACATCTCATCAAGAAAGCCTTTTTCCATAAGCAATGCTTATTGTCAGCATGTAGTCACTGTGAAGTCAATGAGATGTTTTTAAGATCTTCCAATGAAGTAGTACACTGGTGCATATACAGTGCATAAGAGTTGCTGTCAACCATTGAAGGAAAAAAATTTACTCACTGTACCATTTGTGAGTTGCTCTGTTGTGTCCTATTATCCTGAAAACAACCTCTTCAAGGTAAACTGTACATTTGTTTAAGGGCAGGGAACTGATGTTCATCTGTTACTAATTAAGTCACCAAAGTATTGGGAAAAAAAATTGCCACAGAATCAATGGAGAGCAAAAAAAATATTTGCATGGATCAGTTTAAAACCAATACTGAATACTGAACTTTCTGATGCTCTCCATCTATGTCTTTGGGCAACAGATTACTTAGTAGGAAAAAGATAACTGATTCATGATATGTGATTCGGATGTATTTTCAGAGAAAGAATTCATCTGGATTAAAAAGTGGGATTAGACTGCTGCATTCCAAATCTCCTCGTGGATATATACTCTAATGAAAAAGTACCATTCGGTGTAGAACTTTATCAAAGCAAGAGGTTTGGGATCTGTTAAGGCATGCTGATGTAGGATATAACTGTTTTAATCAAAGATGTCAAAATCCTGGTAGCATTCAAAGATCAATACCTATTTTGGATTTTCCAGTCTAAAGAAGTCGAAAATTTCAAATTCTCATACTATTGCAGAAATGCTGAAATTTTCCATCAAAATTCCAGACAATCATCTGGGCCTTAGCTCTTGTGCTTTACAGATGCAAATTAACCTCAAAGTTCCTTCAGTCAAATTCTATTTTCAGCCTAAAGTTGATTGCAGATACAAGTTCAAACAGTTTACAAGATATTTCTCTAAAGGAAACTCAGCTACCATACATTATGCCTAACATATTCTAGATGGTCCAGGTGTCTATGAACAAAAGAAAATAGGATTTTTCCTCTCTCTCTTACAAAGAAATTTCTAAATTTTTTGTGCTACTATTTACACTTAAGATTATGTACATTTTCTGTTCATTAGAGATTTAACACTATGAATAAGAGGTTTAGTTTTTAGTTCTTTAGACAACAGTACAATGCAGCTATCAGTGTAAGGTGTAGCTTTTAGTTCCATCTTCTGTGGAAGTTCAGAGTAACTAATAGATTAAATATTCATCCACACCAGTAATTGAAAGACGAACAGTCAGTGTTCTGGTTTATACATGCTGTCTGTGACACACCTGCTCAGAAGCAGTCTAAGAACACCATAATCCATACCTTCAACCCAAAACTGCCTATAGTGACACCTCTGAAAAAATTGCTGGTGAAATGTCTAGCAAGAAGCACATTTTGTGTTGGGATGGATATTAGCTTGGTGAAAACAGATATACTTCACTTTACAGAATACTCAGAAAATAGATCAGAAACTGCTGGCCAACTATAGAACCAATTGGGCTGTGCTTTGGTAAAGGAAGAGAACAACTTGAAAATCAGAAATTACAAATAGATATTTAAGTAAATAAATAAAAAAAACTGTATAGCATGTAGGCCCACTACAAAGACAATACAAATGCATAAAAATTACATCTAATTTTTGTGCTGAGATGACTTGTTCATATATTCTTTACCCCTCCTTATATTTCCCTTTTACATGTTGCCTACCACTTTTTATACTACAATAGATGGTGATTCAACCACATTTTACAGTTATACTTGACCAAATCCTACCTCAGATGCGTGTGCATTGGCTCTTATTGAGTTTCAGAATTAAATATGTCCTCAGCAGCCACAAGTCTTGAAAGAAAACGTGTGTTCATCTCCTCTAAAAACCAGGTCAACTCTTCATGTATCTAAACATAGCTATGTTGGTCTGCTTCTCAGCATTAACCTCAGAAAAAAATCTTGTGGCTTACTAGGTTTTTTTGTATGAAATGCAATAGTGCTTGAAACCAAATCCCACAGCTGGGTAATGTGGAATGTATTAAGCCTCAATACGGACTGACCTCCTTTGCCAAAAACCACACTCAGACAAGTGTTTAGGAATAGAAGAATGACATTTTTCATCAAAAGAGTGTTTCAGATGCAAAAGTTACTGTATTATTTGAAATCATGTTTCAAAACCTCAACATTTCACAATATTCCGTAGGTAAAAAAGAAAGCGTCATTCTCATTTTGTTGTTTGGGGAAGTAGTCTCAGGGAGAATAGGGAGCATATCCCCTAATCAAGGTCATATCTAAAGATTGTGAAAAACTAGCGAGGATGTGTTTCCAGCTTTCAATCAAGTTTCTGTACTTCTACATTCCATGTTCCACCTATTCATTTAAATGCTTCTTTTCAGTAACACTGATGATAGTTGATATAAAGGGTCTGAAAATTTTTTTGGTTTATTCCATATACAGAAATAGTGGGTAATTCTCTTCTGATGCAACAGAAAGGATAAATTGGAACTCTTTACGTTAAAAGGACATAATGTTATATATAAAACAATATGAAGGTATTGTCAAGCAAATACTAGGCCCTAAGTGCAGAGCCAGCTTGTGCAATACTGCAATATTGTAAGTGCTGGTTTTATTTTCTTATTGCCTGAGCAAAAGACTGCATATTTTGGAAATTTACAATTTGCACTATTTATTGAGACAGTTCCAATTCCTTTTTTGCTTTCCAAAAGTACCCATTTTTTACCTTTGCTGACCAATGCAAAATCAGGCCTGCTAATGTTTATAAAATACCGCATTATTGTTAGATATTGAATCCAAATGCAAGCACTGCAGCTTCTAACAGATAGGAGGTTGATGGAATCTGTCTCGAGATTGCAGGTGTCTAGATGGTCTCAACACCTACCCTGGTAATAGCCCCTGACACAGAAGACAGAAAGAGCTCAGCATTTTCTAAAACTTTCTGGAGCTCTGACATTTAAAAAAATAATAACATAAAAGTACCTTGGTTGCCTTTAATTTTCTAGTTTATTATGATCTTAATAATTACAGAGTCAGAAGAAATGCAGGCAGTTATCTATTAACATTTAAGGTACTGATCTGCTGCATAGATTGAACAAGGGAGGAAGGAGAGTTACTGTTGATTCAATTTTTTGACAGGTCCTTGATTCAACATTTTATCTAGTGCTTTAATAGGATGCTCTAAGTGACAAAGGAGGTCAAAGTAACTCTGCCAAATACAAAGAACTGACTTTTTATAATACTTAGCAATCAAATATCTAGTAAATCTTGCTTTTTCATGAAACTTGTCTTCAGTAAACCTCAAAATGCTTCAATAAGGAGGTGAATATTAGTACTATTGTGTTGAGTTGAAAACACTCACAACTGAGATACCCCAAACTGCAGGGCAGTGCCCTGTCCAATGGTAATGCCGTCTCTGGAGTGCACTAGCACTCCTGGGCAGAAAATCCAAGTAAATTCACCAGGAAGTACTTCTGTACCTCTTGAGTCCATCAGTGCTATGGGCCATGTCCAGTAGAAGAAGGGACAGGCAGCATGAACCTGTCCCTCAGCGGAGGATGAGCCATATGAGTTGTAATGGGAGCACCACTGCTGTTAACAGAGAGGGAAGGAGGAAAAGCTTCCTACAGCTTTCCCTCCACTAAGCTCAATTACTACAGCACGGAGTGAGGAAGGAGGGGTGAATTTCTCCCTCGTTGTTTAGCTGAAAGCAATTGCTCTTCTATGTTAAAAAATAAATTTTCTTCTTACTTAAAGATTCATAACCTAAGAGGAAGTTGCTGTGCATGCGCTTTTCTACTCTTTGTAAACAGCATACAATGGGTTTCTGTGTAAAAGTGGACTTGAGATTTTGTCAAGGTCAGGAAGGTATGTACTATCCCCTAACTTTTTTCTTCAACAGATATATTATTCTATTAGATGGAAATAGTACCAGGGCAATTCACCCCCTCCCGACTCTTCTATCTATGTGTGAGCATCTTTGAGAAGTGGGATTAGAGAGAAACCTGCAGGCATATTAATAAATAAACTTCACACGCTGTTAGATATTAAGTAAACACACCACTAAATATTTCTCTAGGGGGTTGTGATCTCATAACCCATGGACTTCTAATTTGGTTACCTGTGACATGTGGTTCTTACCCCAGGGTTCCACAATGAATTAATTCTAAAATGCTTTTAAAGTTTAACATCCTAAGATAAAATAAAATAATCAAACATATGTTCTTAAAAATTTCTGGCGCACTTTGCTTCGTAGATAAACTGAAGAGCTACTATTAAAAAACAGATGATACAACTCAGAATCCTCAGTCAGGGGAACACACATGGGCTTGATACAATTCGAGATGATGTAACCCATTCTGGTATAAGGATCTGCCTCTGCAACAGGTAAGCTTCCTTTCCCAGCAATGGTATGCCCTCTGTTATTACAGCAAAAGGGAGTTTCAGTTCAGGAAAATGTGTCTGCCCATGTATTCACACACAGAAATTTTCCAAGTCCTTTTCCTACTTGCTGGTCCTTTTATTCCTCACAAATGTGGGTGTAAATTCTGAAAAAGCATTGACGAAATTGTGTTTTAGAGGAATTTTGTTTTTCCCTTCCATATATGAATCTTGATTTTGCAAACAACGTGTCTATTTGACATTGAATAATATCAAATCCAGTCTTTCTGATCAGACTATAAATTCCCATAGGCATAACATTCATTATTTGAGATTTTCTTCAACTTAAGTAGAGACAGTGTGGAATCATAGGAAGTGTCTAGGCAACCAGAAGGAACTGAGCACGAGACATCCAGCTTTCAAATCATCAGTGAATCCTGACAGTGTTGGCTACACAAAGTTTTCTGAGTTAGGTTTTCCACCCCATGAGTTTTCCCAGAAAGCAGTTATACAGCAGATTTCCCTATTCTGTTCAAGATTGCTTCATAATTTCCAAAATCCTTTTCTGAGACTCCAGTAGTTTCTTTCAAGAGTAGAAAAGGATTTCACATGTTCTTTATGTCAAAATGCATTACAAATATGGGCAAAAAAAAAAAACATATGTTTCAGTTTTCAGTAAGGATAATGACTGTAGAATTAACCACAGAATGTTTGGAAATAATGTTTAAGTCAGAAGGAACTTATTCAGTAGTAAATAGCAAAAAGCAAGATCAATGATAATACAAGCCAAAAGGAAATACATGTAACAGGAAAATCCAAATTATAGATCTGTTAATAAGAGCTTTTAACAATGATTTTCAGGCATAAGACCCAAGAATAGCAAATATTCTGAGACAAAGAATCTTCATAGCTGCAGATCTATAGACTTGTCAAGCTGACAAAGAATAAGAAAAACAGATCCGAAAAAGAAGTTTCAAAATAAGGCACTTAATTAGAAAGAATCTCTTGTGCCTCCTCAAAACACATCTTTAAATTGATCTCATACTAAAGCTAAGGCAAAAACCGCCACACCAAGTAGGTATAAGTTTATTTTCAAAAATAAAAATGTATTCAAAAAAAAATTCATACTTCAGTATGAATATTTTTACTCCCCTCCATTCCCCCCTCTCTTTTTTTTTTTTTTTAATAGAAATTTGGTGAATGCCCAGCATCTAATGAAAATCCCACGATTGCTTTGGCTTGAATGACTCTTCTGTAAGGAAGAACTTGAACAGAAGTATTTGGACAATCTTTTGGTATGAGAATACTATGCCACAGTTTGTATTTGTTTTTCTACAGACCTCACAGTGTTAGATGCTGTCATGCTAAGCATCATTTTTTTTTTATTTTTCTTTATTTTGATTTAACAAGGTAAACACTATCACAGTTTTTCAGACTGGAAGCTGGAGACGCATACTTTAATTGAGATGGCCAACATTACACAGAACAGTCCAGGAATAGAAACCACGTGGCCTGACTAGCTCAGTGAATTAACCAAAAGGCTCTCCTGCTTCTAGAGAGAACATACAGCTATCTCAGGCTAGTAGACCTTTTAGAATCACATGGATTAAAATTTGGCTGCTTGAGGAATTATTTTTTCAAATATCAGCATTCAGAAATTAAGTGACTCCAAACCCTTGACATATGTCTAATTCAGTTTACTATCACCAACTCTCGTTTTCTGGGGTTTTTATAATTTAATATTATTATTTTACCTACTCTACAAATACAACTGGTCTTGCCTTTAAGAAAGAAAATCTACCTAGAGCTCCAATCATTCAGAAATTCAGAAAGTTTTGCTTTTGAATTTTATTCTTCAATATGGACTGTCTTCCCAAGGAGGAAGAATGTGTCATGTATGTCAGTAGTTTATTATTTCCTACCTCAGTCTTGTAAGAAGAGTTAAAAATTTCATTGGGAAAAAAATAGAAAAGATGAGATATAAATGTATACATGACAGAATCAATTTTTCTTTTAGCTAAAGGGCATAATATACAGCAGTGTGTCTCCTGCTGCTGAAGGGAAATTATTGGATCATCATTCCACAGCCCTATGAATGGGAAGTATCAAAGAGCTTAAAGGAAGGGATAGTTACAAGGGAGAGATGGAGAGGAGAAGAAAGAAGTTTAATTGACTTACCCCCCTTATTTCACTACACAAGAAATCTGGTGTCTAAAGAAATGCACATAATCCATGCAGACCTTGAATCCAGCAGGAAAACAGAATGATGCTTGTGGAGAATTTGGCTGAAAGTAACTGCCTTTTTATTCAGTAAACTATATTTCAACTCTGAAAGAGGATGAGGAGGCTCCATTTCTATCTGTTTTCAGTGAGGAGCAGCCTATGTGTGCCTGAGTCCCAGAAATGCAACCTGGGAGCTGGAAGTCCAAACACAGCTACTTTTCCACCACACATCTCATTTGCAAGGGCCACACACACCAACACTTGGACAATAGCAATGGTTCACAACACTGTGCAAGAGAAACTCAACTATAGCCAAATAAGTACACACTCATTTCATTCTGCTCCCTTATTAGATCTATGGCACTGACAAGAGCAAAAAAGCACTAAAGACTTTGTTTTGTACAGCATAGCAGTTGTGCATCTCTGAACACACAAGAGGCAAACATTTTGAGTTGGATAATGTTAATTTTACACAGTCACCTTCCATGGAACAACTGTGCATCAAAACAAAGAATGAGAAGAAGGAGAAGAGAAAATGCTTAACTACTCATTTTGCTAGCAGCATAAAAATTCAGTATTAATTTGCCAAAATACTATATTTTTAAATGGAACTATGCTGTGATTATTGCAGAAGCTCAAGAGATTTTCTACATTAGGCACTTTTTGTCAAGGAAGGGGGCACCACAACGTTTTGTGCATATTAAGGCATACAGTATTTGTTTCATTACTTTTACAACTAACAGCACAAAGACCTGTAAAACACTAGAAGTTGAAAATGATTGTAGGATAATTTCTTACTAAAAAGGATCTCAGCAACAGCTAACATTATGCCTGTAAACAAGAGGGTGTTCAATTTCTCTGAAGGTTAAACTGGAATGATAGAATGGCTCAAGTTGGAGGGGACCCTAAAAATCATCTGGATCCAACCCCCTGCAGGGGTCAGGGTTGCCACCCACTGGATCAGGCTTTCCAGGACCCGTCCAGCCTGGCCTTGAATGCCTCCAGGGATGGGGCATCCACAGCTTCTTCAGGCAACCTGAGCCAGTACCTCACCGCCCTCTGAGAAAAGAGTTTCCTCCTAACATCTAACCTAAATTTCCCCTCTTTTTAGTTTAAAGCCATCCCCTCTTGTCCTACTCACTATTAGACTGTGTAAAAAGTCAGTCTCCCTCCTGCTTATAAGTTCCCTTCAAGCACTGGAAGGTACTACATGCATAACACAGCATTAACCGAGATGAGTTTGGGAGGGGGAAGCATAAACTTTACTTAGACTATGTAATAAGAAAATGTTTTTCTAGGCACTTAAAATTGGGCAGGTACTGGTAACAGCTAGCTCAGTACACACTAGAAAGCACCTCTAAGATTCAGAGTCTCAACCATCTGGAGGCTGTGACCAGCAATGTAGCAGCTGGCAATCAGATAGTGATTTCCATATCACAGACGTTATTCAAACAGTGCATCACCAGCCCAAACCACTACTCTGATGCAGGTTAAGGATAGGGACTTACTTCTTCTGTAAAGAATACAATGGAAAATAAGCATGGGGGAAAAAAATATAGCAAAAAAAAAAAAAACAGAACTGGTAGCTTCAATTCAAGCATTTCTTTCTTTTTTCTTTTCTTTTTTTGTTTGTCTGTAGAAAATACAAACAGAGGTAATGAAGAAAAAGTGGTTATATGAATGATTTTCTATGCTGTGTTTTTTATTTTCATCAAACAACTTGACAAAAATAAGTGCTCTAATTCCTTTTCACATGATTTTCTGAAAAACTAGCTCAACTGAAGGAGCGGTAGCTAGAAGGGAAAAAGGAAAAAACTGGCAGGAAAAATTACTAAGTAGACAACTATCAATACTGCATTCTGGTTTTGTCACATTTTCCAATATCTTCCAGTACACAATGCAAGTAAACTTACATTTCCGCTGTTGTTAGTAACTCTTTTGCATGGACTTTACTCAGAATACACTTTCTTCTTATGTCATTTGAGTCAAGCCAAAGAAGTTGAGACTTTGACAATCTGTTTTAAAGGAGAATTTGATCATATCAATTTTCAGTAGACCACCATTCCTACAAGACATTAAATAAAAAGTAGTAATTAAAATGCACACACAAATAACCACCAGTGTGCTAGCAAAGTTCAAAGCCAAATAAAACTTTGTTCTTTCTGTTAATCTATAACAAGCATTTCTAAAAATGACCCCCTTTTATTTTTATGTTTCTTTTGGAGTTTTTCTGGAGACAATTCGTGAGAAATAAAATTTAATGAATCTCCAAAGCTGCACTTTCTTGACTTATTACATTAGCAAGGCCTCTCATCTGATTGAAAATTTTGAGAGAATCACAGAATTCATTAAAGCAATTTACAGTATAATGGTAGATGGCTAAGATAGATCCCTACTAATGAGATGAACATTAATTAAATAAATTGTAGAATAGAAGTGAACTGTTTAGCTGAGTTAAAAAGCCTGGCAAACAACCCCCACTCTCTACAAATCTGAATTCTGTTCATCCTGTAAGGAGATCGGGTTTGGGTTTGTTGAGTTTTTTTGTCCATTTTTACCAGAAGGCACATAAGCAACAGGTTTCGCAATGTTGACCAGCCTAAATCTGTAAAAAGAAACCACATATTATGCCAGATCAAAGTCAAATTTTGATTGGTTTTGAACCATGTTTATTAGAAATGGTGCTCAATAGGTAATCATCTGTAGTATAAAAAGAGACCCACTGCAACTACAAAAGAAAAAAAAAAAAAGAAAGAAAAAAAGAAAACCCACTTTTAGAACAAGGTCCCAGTCCTGGCAATTGTGTCTGCAGATTGATTTAAGATCTTGGAGTACAAGCACAAGCAACTGTGCAATATTACAGAAGAAAGCAAAAGAAAGACTGGCATCCAACTTTCAAAACACGTCAGCTTTATGTTATCGTTTCACATTTCCAATACCTTCTTTTATCTATCACCAAAATGTCAACCATGCCACGAAAAAAAAAAAAAAACAAGAAAGAGACCAACTAGACAATCATTTACTTAGTATATGGCTTTTGTTTGACAAGATATCTTCAGAGACCTCAATGATGATGCTAACTAACAGCTGATTCCATTTTTATTTTTGTTTACTTTTGTACACTTTTGAGATGACAGCTTGAACAATGTAAAAACTCATGCTTTTTGTTTCCTAAGTCCCACTTTACACTAAGCACTTGAAGGTGAAAAGAGTATAGATCTGTTAGAATGTGATTAAGGTACTCAGAGATTTTTCCTTAGATAGGCACCAGTTAAAAGTAAAAAATAAAAAATCTCATACAATCCAATGGTAGGAGGATTTTCAGGGAAAAAAAAAAAAAAAAGAGAAAGGAAAAACAGGATAGTCAAAGTCCTAAGGTGATGCTAAGCAGCATAACGTGTGAATTATAACATGTGAGAAGTAGCTCATGAAATAACGTGAAAGGAAGTTATGATCCAATCACCAAAGCAATCCAACAACCATGAATTTACATTTGACCACTGCATTTTGGCTGGATTAAAAGGACATCATGCAGTCTGATAAAAGGTCAAGAAGAAAGACATTGCAGTAAACATTTCAAGTCAAGAAAATTGAAACTAAAGGGGAATTTCTAAGAAGATTTAGAAGATACAGCAGGAAAAATTTTAAACAGTGAGGTAACGCAAGGAATAAAAGCGAGCATTCAGCTTTCTTACACCTCCTTCCACAGAGACCCTGATGGCTGCTGTTGTCCAAATAGTTGAACAAGGAAAAAAGAGGAAGAAACTCAGGAAGAAGAATCTACTCAAATCTCCCCCTGCCCTAGCTGAATGGTAACCACCATCCAGGGATATGAACATCCAGCGATCTATCCAGAGACTTTCACCACAGAAGGCAGAGTAATGGGACAATGTACATGTCTTAGGAGACATCTTCAACAAGAGATTGTTTCTGATAGGACTAAGATTTAGTTTTAAAACCTAGAATATTTTAAAACTTCAGTCAAGGCAGAGTACACTATATCGGTAATAAGATATAGACTTTCAGCAAGCTTGGTGATGTTATGCATGCCCAGGCCCCTCCAACTCTAACATGATGTCCTCTGCAAAAATGCCTTTCCTTCTAACCCAAAAGAGAAAAAACAATTATACCTTTTTTTGAAACTCTTCAGTATAAATACTGAATAGCAAGTTTTTGCAAAACAGTTACCACTACTGCTACCATTTGGAAGACAGCCAGTTGAACAGCATGTGATGATGTGCGTTCTATACAGATAGCAGTAAAGATGCAGTAGAAAGATATATAAGGCTGGCCAGGTAGCTCTACAGAGAGACTTCATCCAGAGTCCTACTGAAAGGCAGTGGGAACAGAAGAACAGAACAGCACAGTGTAACCCTGGCTAACTGTTAAGTGTGAGGCAGTTCTTTTTGGAAGTTCAGGTGAGCCTCTTTGTCTGTTTAATGGAAATAACTTCATCAGTCAAGACCAGCTGAGTCAGAGTAATCGTGAAAATAAACAGATAAATAAACCAGTTTTCCATAAAATGGCAAATCAATTCAAAGTTTTCCCTATGAAGAAATCCCAAACTTTCACTGAAATATGATTTTTAGTGCTTTAAATTGTATATAGTTACGTTTAACTAACTTTGTCTCAGAGTAAGAAGAAAACAGTATTGCCTTGATCTTAATGAAAAAACATCCACCTGTTCTTTCCAGAATAACCTTATTTAACATATTGCTAGAAGAAATATGTTCAACTTTCAACAGAATGGCTTTTTGTGTCCAGTATACAAACTTGTGCACATATCAAAAGAAATCTTACAAGATTGTCATTATCATTTAATAATGCTGAAAAATGACATGTGCAACTGAACTCATCACTTATCAGCTACCTCTGGTGACACTGCTTGGAAGCAACAGCAATTTCAAAGGATTGATTTAAGTAACACCCTACCTAAAAGTCAACCTAGTGTTTTATGCCCAAGCCAGTAAATCCTGGGAAATGTTCCCCTCTCACAAGTACATTGGTCTGAAGAATTTGCAAACAGCACTGTAAGAATGGGCCATTTCTTTAATTTGAAAGGTTATTTGCACTGCTCATCCTTCCAGCACTCATTCAAACCCAGCCCAAACTTAGCATCTCCAAACTGTTGTATACCACAAGTATAGCATAGGGAATCTTGGCTGATATTGTATAGATGTGCTATCTGTGTGGGCTAGAGTGGAAGTGATGGTGGTAGCTGGGATGACCTTGAGGGGCTCATCCAAAAGAGGACTGATTCATCACCAAGTTGCCAGAGGAAACTCGTTCTGACAGTGCCTGTTCTGTGGATAAATAGAGGGCTCCAAAGTTGTTAATGCAGCACTTTTGCTACCACTCGATTCTGTGCAAAATAAATGAGGATATTTTCTTATTGCAGCATGTATTAAATGCCATTAGCATTAATGAGAGTTACACGTGAGTTTGGCAGGGAGCACATACAAAGTGCAGAGCAGACAGTTTCCAAATTCTCAGACCTCCGTTATATCTTTCAGCCATCTTTCCTCTGTGAAAGCCTTCCCACACAAATTCCAAAATAAAGATAGTAAATCACATTACTGCGTGTACAGTATGTAAAGATGATGGGTTGGGGTGGGGAGGGAGGAATCCAGGAGGCTAATGTACAAATAATTACTGTGCTTACATTTAGCAAAGTGCTATGAGTTAAACTCCCAGAAGCACTAATATAGTAAGAAAGCTTTGAGTTGGCTGAGCAACTTTTCACAGCACACTGGTAAAATAATAAATTGTGTTATGACCGATAACATTCAATAATTTCTCTGATATATTGGTACAGCCACTTTTTCCACAGTATAAAGCTCATATTTCTCTGTCATATTAGTAATTTCCATATTGCGTTTCAGGCTCTGTCTTGGAGTTAGTAGGGAAAAGTACATCATAGCAGTAACAAAAGGAAGCTGACTATTCTTTAAAAGAAAATAAAGAGACATAAAAAGAAGGAAGGAAATGTCGGGAATATTTTTTCTTTTTCTTTTTTTTTTTATTTAAGAAAAAGACTTCTATAATGCATCAAATGATGCCTACAGGAAAAGAAGGAAAAAAAGAAAAAAGGAAAATAGAAAAAGACAGCAGCTGCTACTACACTGCTTCATTACAGACCCAGCAGAGTAAAAGCCGTGGATACATTTTGCCTTTTCTTCCTTGATGATATCACTAAAACATTAATGGAATCCTTCCACTTTATTGGTACACTGTAAATTTATCTACAACGCGTTCTTTATTGGTTTGAGTACAGATATGCTATTTTTGTGCATGAGGAGGTGGGAAAAATGGGGTTTCTTCCATCTTTTGAAGAAAATGTTTCTTATTAACTGAAAACAGAAAAAAGTTTAACAAAATAAAACAATATTTATATTCAGGTTTACCTATGAGAATGAGTGAAAAATGAATTTGGATCTTAACTGTTATAACAACTTTTTTGACTTGGCCTTAAATTATCTATGCAGTTTTATTAAAGCTAGCAGTACAAGATGTACTATTGCTGTTATGGCTGGCAGTTCATGTTAAATCATATAATCTAAAAGAGAAAGTAGCTGCATTTTAAGAGAGATCTATTTTTTGAACTAATTATTGCATAGGAACATAGGATACCATTGCCTTTTGTTTACAAGACTGCAAACATTTTATTTATTATCAGTCTCCCAGTTAAAATTTTACCAACATATAACAATACATATTAAGTAGAGGGCAGTATAACTTTCTACAAAATTATACTTAAAATTTTTAGCTTATGGTAATACACTTAAGAAAACAAAACAAAAAAAGCAACCAAGGATATCATACAGGCTGGAGAGATGGGCAGAGAGGAACCTGATGAGGTTCAACAAAAGCAAGTGGAGAGTCTTGCACCTGGGGAGGAATAACCGCATGCACCAGTACAGGCTGGGGGACGACCTGCTGGAGAGGAGCTCTACAGAGAGGGACCTGGGGGTCCTGGTAGATGACAGGTTGGCCATGAGCCAGCAGTGTGCCCTGGTGGCTAAGAAGGCCAATGGGATCCTAGGGTGCATTAAAAAGAGTATTGCCAGCAGGTCGAGGGAGGTGATCCTTCCCCTCTACTCTGCCCTGGTCAGGCCTCAGCTGGAGTACTGTATCCAGTTCTGGGCTCCCCTGTGTAAGAAAGACAGGGGCCTCCTGGAAAGAGTCCAGCGGAGGGCCACAAAGATGATAAAGGGCCTGGAGCATCTCCCCTATGAGGAGAGGCTCAGTAAGCTGGGTCTGTTTAACCTGGAGAAAAGAAGGCTGAGAGGGGACCTGATCCATGTTTATAAGTATCTTAGTTGCAGGAGGCAAATGGAGGTGGGGAACCTCTTTTCGGTGGTCAGTGGGGACAGGACAAGGGGCAATGGCCTTAAGCTGGAGCACAGGAAGTTCCGCACCAACATGCGGAAGAACTTCTTCACAGTGCGGGTGACGGAGCACTGGAACAGGCTGCCCAGGGAGGTTGTGGAGTCTCCTTCCCTGGAGATATTCAAGACCCGCCTGGATGCCTACCTGTGCAACCTGCAGTAGGGAACCTGCTCTGGCAGGGGGGTTGGACTCGATGATCTCTTGAGGTCCCTTCCAACCCCTGCAATTCTGTGATTCTGTGATCATTATGATCATGTATGATTGCTGGGAAGTCCATGTGAAAGGAAACTATTATAGACATCAGATAACATCTATCTGAGTGGAATTTTCCACCCACAATTTTATTCTGAACTTGGCAACCAGGTTTCCAGTTACAATTCCCTAAATCCCTCCACTCATCAGTAACATTTTGTTTTCAAGCACAGGGAATAACAGCATCCCTTTAAACATCCAAGAAAGAGTATGAGCTTCAACTACTATACAAGATTCTGCTCTGATGTTGTGCTATGAGTAGAGGAGAAAATGAGAAGCAGGAGCCAAACACAGTCCTTGCATCTAGCTGACAGCAAAACTATTTGAAGTAAAAAGGTTTGCTTCAAGAGACATGAGGTTTGCAGTAGGTCTTACCAAAGGAGGAAAGGAGCAAAGTGACAGGGCTTTTACAGTAATTATGTTCTTGCTTTCTAGAGGTACCTCAGCAGCATAAACAAGGTAAGTGGCTCACACCAACTCTTTTAGGCTGAGAAGAGGTATAAAAATAAAGGTTGGTAGAACAAGTCCAGAGACTCTGATCTCTCACAGAAAAGGACAAAGGTTTTTTTAATACTAAGCCTCTCAGTCAAAGCTGCCATCTTGCAACTCTTCACTGCTTTAGTTGAGGTAGCAACCTAGCCTCTCAAGGTCTTAGAATATGCCAAAATCAACAGAAGAACCATGGCTCTTTTGCTGCTTAGCTACGCTTGAGAAGGGCTGTGCTTTTAGCCACAGAGCTCTGAGGAGTATTGACCAGTCGTTACTGAGAGGGACAAGAGCTTAAATATCTTTTAGTGTTTCAAGAATTTCAAATTTCCAGTATACAGTAGACATTCAGTGACAGTAAACATCTTATTTGCTATCATACAGTCAGCATCAGCTTTCTGGGCCCTAAGTAAATTACAAGGAAACCTATCTATGTTATTGCCTAAGGAAACAGAAAGAATCAGTGTCAAAGCAGAGCTCAAAATACACAGAAACAAGCCAGTGCATTTAAATGATCACTTCAGAAGTCTGAGTCTAGTGAATGAGATCTTTCGTACCCATGAACAATGCCTCAAATGTCATTGCAATGAATTGTGAAAACCACAGGTTCAGAAAGTCACAAGAGGTTGATTTATTTATCCACAGGCTTGTCTGTACAAGGAGATTTACTATGAGGCTGTGCTGTACTCTGTACTAACTGGCCTGTACAAATGAACAGCTGTGTTCATTTAGTAAGAAACATATAATGAGAGGACATGAAGAGTGAGGGAGAAGGAGGGTGCCCTGTCATGTATGAGCACAGATACATGACCAGGTAGCCTACTCTTCTTTTCACTGCTGCCCATCAAAGGCGTCTCTGGAATTGCTGGCCTAACAAAATAAACAAAGGAGAACTGATTGCTTTCCACATCCAGGGATCAATTTCTCCAGATCCTCATCATCTTCCTCGCCATTTCTCAAAGTAGATGATATTGTTCTCAGACTCAATAGAGCAGTATGAGTGCCACACACTACCAGAAGGCACAGCTGGAAGAGGGTAATATGTTACCACCAAACAGCAGCAGCTTTGAAGCCAGCTCCTATGACACCACCAAGTAGTCTTGACTGAATTAGTTGTAAGAGCAGCAACTGACTCTCTCTGCTTGCATTTTCAGATCATTTTTGGTAACTGTGAGGGAGAGTGAGTGAATAGAGACTTCAAGAGCTATGGTTTTCTGGAACAACCTCTCCCTAGAAAGCCATTTCTGGGCACACAAAACAAGAGCCAACTGGCACTGGAGAATGGTGCTACAGAGAGAATATGCCCAGGAACAGTTGCAGAACTTCAGCCTGTCGAAAATATTTCCTTTGATGCCGAAGAAAGCTTGTAGCTCTGTCTTGAGATGTAGCAACAGGTTATCAGCACAAGAACAGAACAAGCTGTAAGAAATACACAGCCTTGGGTAGAAAATTGATAGTCCTGTTCACATTTCAACTGTTAGAGTGTTAGAGAAAAGATGTAAACCGAGCTTTCTGCTGAGTATCTGCAAGGGTAATTAACAACCTCATCATTCGATAGAGGTAGCTTAAAAATCTGTTAATACAGCCTATTGAATACACCATCTAAATGAAATTCCTAGGGTAGTGATAACACGCTCATGCCTCAAGAGACATTATGGTCTCTGTTTTCATTCTGCAGTTGTGTATGTGTTGTGTGTTCTGCTGAGTTCCTAAATACATGATACTTGTGCTTTTGCTTCAGCACCATCAGTGTCACTGCCAGAAGATGATTGTGTTTCTTGTTAGCAGGCTTACAAATGCTTTGTGGGTCTCTCAGGAGCTGTGAAACCAAGTGGAGGATAAGACTTCACTGAATTGCCGTGCTGACTTATAAGTAGAAATTAAAAGTATTTTAGAATTAAGCAGTACTCTTAACTCAATGTTGTTTCTGCCCACACAGTTTTCCTTTCTATGGCCAGTCAGCCCCAAAGGCTGAGGAGCTAAGGAGAGACCAACATAGAATTGTTGTTGTGATTTGCCAGGCCATGAAACTTATGAGCAACTGGAAGAGCACAGGTAAATTTTGGAGAGCATCAGAAAAGGTCATCCCTATTTTGCAAAGTTAGAAGTATGTAAGACTAAAGATTTTTTAAATCTAATATTTTATATATTGTGCAGGCACATTAAAATTTTGCTGTGCAGTTAATTCTGATTTTCAAAGAATCTGTAACATATTGGAAGTTAACAATGTTAATAGCTCTTAGCAATGTGTTCCTATATTTTACTTCAATTGTTCTTTTTAAAAATACATTTGTAGTGATAAACATCACCATTCAGAGATATATACTGATAAAAAAGGCTTTACTGATAACAAATTTACAAAGAATTAATTTGGATTGTCTGTGCTTGATTAAAATGCACTATGTATACGATAACTACAAGATGTTATGGTCACGTTGTGATTTGTAAGCAACATAGATGTGAAAAGGTGCTCATTTTTAATCTAATACAGTCAGGACATGAACAAATACATTGGTGAGGGACATATGTTGGATCAGATTAAGTAACAAGTAAATAAATGACCTGCTCCAAGATGACAAATATCTACTGGCCTCCCAGTACTTGAGGGGAGCTTATAAGAAAGACGGAAACTGATGTTTTATACAGTCTGATAATGATAAAACAAAGAGGAATGGCTTTAAACTAAAAGAGGGGAACTTTAGGTTAGATGTTAGGTAGAAATTGTTTACTCAGAGAGCAGTGACGCACAGGGTGCCCAGAGAAGCTGTGGATGCCCCATCCCTGGATGCATTCAAGGCCAGGTTGGATGGGTCCCTGGGCAGCCTGATCCAGTGGCTGGCAATGCTGCCCATGACAGGGGGTTGGAACTAGGTGTGATTTAAGGTCCCTTCCAATCCAAGCCATTTTGCGATTCTATAGGGGTGAACAGTTCTCAAAGGCAGAGAATGAGTAAATACTGGGGAAAGGTGTGCTGTTAATGCTAATGTTGTTCTTGCATCTTCCCAAGCACTCTCATCATATTAACATCTTGAGAGAGGAAGCAATTTAGAGAAAAGAGGAACAAAAGTTCAAAAACTATATCTGTCGGGCAATATCAGCCATGTCTGAGTCATGTTGGGTAGACAAGAACTTCTAAGGTTGTTATGATTCTCTATAACCTTCCCTGTTGGCAAACAGAGCTTTCAGGAGCAGAAGACAGGCTGATAGAGCAAGGGTGACGTTTCCATCTCAGCAACATCTTAGCCAGATCCCCTGCCTACCAAAGAATTCACAGCTCTTAGTTTCTACACCATATGACAATTGATAATAGTCACCCTCATCACCATTCCACCACCACATCTTAGACAAGAACTATTTGGGAGTGATGTCCCATAAAAAAAATTCCTTCTGATTGAACTCTGCTTAGAGAGTGGATGAAGCACCACAAGAAGTCCTGTTTCTACCTTTTACCTCCATAGCATCCATTGAATGCAACACTGCACAACATTGTGCAGTGACGCTGCTTGGCCACCAAACATGGCATTGCCCACAGAATTGCTATATTACTACATCTGAGCCTTCACATCACTGGAAATTAAGAGACTGAGAACATAAGTGCAACTTCAGCTGGAAGCACAATGAAAAGTGTGTAATGAAGATAAAGCATGAAATAAATAATAGTATCCTTGCTAGATGTGCAAACTTGTAGAGCACAAACTAAGTTGGCAGTATACCAGAATCTAAACTGAGAAGTGAAACCAAGATTTCAGAGCAGTAGAGGAACTACAGGTAAACAGAAGAGTCGGAATGTTCTGGGTACATGCAGAGATACAGCTTCATGAATAAAACTGTGTATATTCACATAATTAAAGACTATATTGTAATGCGTGTGCAAGAAGAAACTGAATTAAGGTTCTACTGGCATCTTTTATTCCAGCGTTTCCACTATGTATATTAATTGAATCAATCACTGTAATTACTGCAAATACAGTAACTTAACATATTTTCCACAATACAAAGTTGACTTTCTGGAGAAAAATCTTGCATACTACAAGATTCTCAATAAAACATTCTACGCTTCACTGAAAAAAAGCTGATATTCACTTTCTCCAAGGAATTACCCAGAGCACTTTTCTCATGAAACTCTGCTTCATGAGTAAGCTCAAGGCTGGAACAAGCACTTCTTGCACTCAGAGGAGCACTAGTGGTTGTTACAGCCACTTTCATGTTTTCTCCATTTCTCCACTTTAAAAGCATGGTCAAGACTCACACATCAGATGTATAGAGTGAAACACAACCTGTTTTGTTTTTCCCTACAGTTGTCACAACGGTATCTAGCAATTGTACTTTATGCCACTAACCTAGGTGTAGTATACTTTATTCTAGTAATATTCTTTCAGCACTGTCCTGGGCAAGGTAACTGCAGAAGTTATCCTTTATTCCCTTGTTTAGCCAAAATTAAAACATAATGCTAATAACAATCTTTGCATGTGGAACTGCTCTGTGCCTTTAACTTCAAGATCCATAAGATCTTAAATTCCGAAAGGCAGCCCAGGAACAATTTCTTTATTAGCATCTAACACACAAGTTGTTGAGGTTTAATTATAAGATATCTTAAGAGATGGTACTTGGACAGCAATGCAAACTCACTTCAATACTCTTTAATCATTTAGTGTGAGAAAGCTATAATTTGTTGTAAAATACATCTTTAAGTCTTTATTCAGAGCCGTGAAGAAGAATGCACCCAATAGAGCAGAAACTTAGAAAATGTTTCTCAAACTGAAAATCTTTGGTTCAGCTAGGTGAAAAAAGTACAAAATACTCTGAAAAACTGACAAATCTAAGCAATTTTGGCACTACCAAGAGAACATTCCAGAATTAAGATCCATTAAAATATTAAATAGCCTTCTTTTCTGTTAAGAAGCAACATATGAAAAGATAAGAATCAGTCTGTCCTGTTGGCTTTTTCTGACCTAGTCCACAAAAAATGAACTTTGACAGGTGTTCTCACCCTTTTCTAGCACAGATCTCTGTGTACGTTACAGTGCCACCAGGAGCAATAAGAAAGATAACAAGGTTCTGGTCATGAATCATTTCAGCATCAAGAGAATGTCGTGTTGCATTTTCAACTTCTACTTAGAATATTTTTAACAGCTTTCAACCAAAAGAAAAAAGAAGGTGGTTTGCTCTTGCCGACCTTCTAACAGTTAAAAACCAAACTGAAGACAGAGACTAGACAAATAGGATCTGTTTCAAGAGAAATGAGAGATCTTACTTAAACTTGTAGGAAGAATTTGAGATTTGGACAACCTTATCTCTCTGCTTTTTCCCTGTCCATCACTGAAAACAGAAATAGGCAAGCAGTTGGGAATCTTGTCAGCTAATAGCTATTGCATAGATAACAAACTATTCCTACAATCAAGCCTCATATTCTTATGAATTTATCAAACAATCTTTAACAATGATGCCTTCTATTTTCTAATTAATCTGAAAGGCATCATCTGAAGATGCAAATTGGTGAGAAATACCCAATTAGGAATACCTCTGTAGCAGGTAAGGATAAAGATTCAGCTACGTAATATCTGTTAATGCTGTGACTACAGATAACACATTATACACAAGCAGCTGTAGTAGTACTACTGGATTTTTATGGTTTTTTTCCCCTCTCCAAGTAAGCTCAAAACATCAGTGACTGAAAGAAACAGCGTTTCTGAAGAGGAAATAAGCAAATCTAAGAAAAGGAAAGGTATTACTTACTGAAAAACAGAAGGTTAAGAGCCAGGTAGCTTTGTGATGCTTTTACCTTAGAGATCAGAATTGGAGTTATACAACAGGTCTTAGGTGAAACGAGTTTGACGGATTAGGTCTGGTTACTAGCTGTCACTGAACTACATCAAAACATGGCACATACATACACAGCTTACTACAACTAACTGTTTTCTGCTCAAAACAATTTCCCTCTGGAGCTAACATGAAGATAAATGAACTCCTCTCCCCAGGGAGAAGTGTCCTTCAATGAGGCAAAACAATACACTCTCATAAACATGCTACAGTGCCGCCGTGTTTCTTGACTGTTATAAATAGAAATAGAAGTCTTTACTTCCCAATAGTCAGGTGTGGGCATTACACAAACCAGGGCGGCATTAGAGTAGGGGTTAGGAGAGTGTGGGAACAAAAGAGAAATGCAACTTTTTTTTTTTTTTAATATAAAAAAACTTCATATTTTATCTCAGTCTGAAGATTCTTCTCTCATGCCTGTTGCTGTGTCCTAATTCTTTACGTTTCTTCAGCAAAGGCAGCATTTCTTGTGAATGACTGACATAAGACTTCTGCTACAAAGATAAATTCTCACTTCCTTTGCTTTTCATTCTATTGTTTTATCTCCTTCTATATCTTCCATCCCCTCCTCTTCCTACTACTTTTTGCTATTTGCCACAGTTCTCTAAAATGGAACCAGACTTCAGCTATTCTACTGATGTTTGTCCTTTCTACCACTCACTAGATCACTACAGGATATCTGTAGTTCAATTCCTTCCCCTAAAATCGATTCCATTAGGAATAATGCCCTCAGAAGTTTGCTGTTGAGTACACTTGCTAGTGCTTATATTAAAACAGAAAGCACTTTAAACACAAAGCCACCAGTTCTGTAGTATTTTAAACATTCCTTATCTAAATGATACCCCTTTACATCTGAAGTATATAATCCACCATCAAGTCAAAAGCTACACTAATCATGTTAAAAACCAGGAATTCTCTTTAAAACAGCACACCATCTGCACAAAAACCTCTGAGGATGCCCCCAAGAAATCCCTAGGAACACCAAAATATTTCTTGAATATTATCAGCATGAAATGCCTCTCTACTGAAAGCTATCCACTATGGATAAAATCAGAAATCCATTACTGCAAAAGAATCACACCATCATCCAGAGAAGAACAGCATGTATTCATATCCATACTTGCACCTACAAACACAAAAATGTTAGCAGAGGTATGGCAACTTGTCCAGAGTTAACCTTACAGTGTTGCTTTCCTTTCTCCAGCCACTACAGCAAGTAATGAACAGAACATCACATATTTACAACATTCTGAAGATGAAAAATCTACTCAAACCTATCTCCAGGCCCTTGGAAGATATCACTTAGTCCTGCCTTCTTGCAAACACAGTTACAATGACTTCAATGTCAGCAATGCCAAAGGCAAGGGAGGCTTCAACCTTGTTCTGTCTGCAGTTTCTTCACAAAGCTCTCTCTTCAACTTCCTTTTTTTCCATAGCATTACTCCAAGCTATGGGAGATCTTCAGTGCAGAAAAATGTGTCATCATATAAGCCCAGAAGCGTGGCTCTGACTATCAGGGATGCAGAGTCACCAGCTAGTTAATATTTTTTCCCCTCCTCCTTCAGTTCATTTCCCAAATGCAACCATTTCAGAATTATTGGGATTCCCAAAACAATAACTATGGTTATGCAGGTTATGCAAATGAAATCCTCTCTGTAGTACAGTTTATTTCTGTTCACCTACAGCCCCTCCAGTGGCATTGTTCATTTCAAGATCCGAATAAACCACCATGCAAACAGCCCTGGGGTGGTATTTCACCCTTTTCACCAACAGAAGAGAGAAGACGACTCCAGGGCTTGCGTCACACCAGAAGACATAAGAAGCAAGCAACATTCATTCCTTACCACCACAGCTACTGATATTTTGGCTTAACAAATTATTTTAAAATAAGTTACTATGCAGCTACGTGTCTAAAATTGTTTTCTGTTTACAGAATCAACGAAGTCTTCGCTTTCCAAGCAAGGTCCCTTACAAACATCTTTTCATGCAGCTAAATATTGAAATGAGCCTGAATCCTCATATCAAGAGTCATGCCATTGCTTATACCATCCCACTTATACAGGACAGCAACTCTCATCTCACAGGTGATGATGATTTTTTATCCCCTTTTTAGTTTGATCTAAAATTCAGCCACCTCACCTTTCATGCTTCATATCAGTACACCTTCTTGCACTTTTGTGATCTTTCATCAACTTAGACTTTGAGGACAGAATCCAGATGTTTGGACCAAACATTTTCATTGCCATATTGCATGTATAACTTCTGTCCAGGTGTAGGTTTGATTTTGACTTTCATTTTCACGCTGTAACTCAGAGCAACTTCACTATTAAGTTTTCAATTCTGGCCTGATAATTTAAGAAAGTGGGAGTGAATAACTTAATCAATGGTAGTATAAAGCTGACCTCTAATTAATAATGAAGGCCAGAATTTTGGATGAGACGAGAGAAGCAGAGACTGAGATTGGCAACATGCAAAACAGAGAGAGAACCAGCAGAGCAAGTACCCTGCTCGCACCAAGGTTCAGGGTTACTGATGCAGATATTTGCTCTACAATTAGTAACAAAGGGGGCCATACTACCAAATGAAGTTGCTATCTGCATCACACAGCTGGTGCCCAATGATATGCACAACATTCTGCCATCCTGAAAGAGTCTTTCTTTGCCTAAAGAAAGACTGTCTGAAACAATGTTGCAGTGATGATTGCTTTTATTCCCTTTATACAGCATCTCTAGAAGGCAATGACAGAGTTAACTTTGTACCTTCTTAAACCATCAGGCCATATGCTGTGTGAGCTGAGTTACACAGCAACCTGCCAATCATGGATGTACAGATCAGCTGCTTATTTCAGTCAAGGTCTGAAGAATCAACTCAGCTGGTACAAAAGGAGGGTGTTAAACATTGCACAGACTTGCATGTAAATTATTGAATGATTTCATTCAAAGCGGTCTCATCAGGCACAGAATTTACAAGGGTGGGCTGGCACGTACATGTGATGTACACAAAACTGCTGACCTAGAAACTGTGGTTCTCTCTGTGACAGTCAGTGGCAACTGTTTGAAAAGGAACCCTTGAAAAAATTCCATCTGAGGACAACAGGGCCTGGCAGCTGTCAGCCCTGGTAGTCAGGTCAGTGGGGAGAAAGGCTTGGCTGGCCATGTCAGATCCTCGCCAAGCTGTATGGGCTAAGGCTCTAGCCAAATCTTCCAGCACACTGGACATAATTAATGCAGAAAAGGCCCTTTGCCCTGCAGCAGCCTGAAGAGGAGCTGATAGGAAGCATGGATATTACCCTAATTTTGCTCCTGGAATGTTTAGTTTCATACACTCCATGAGAGCAGGTACTTGAGAGAGTTCAAGACATAAAATATATTACTTCATTTTCTGTAGGAATTGTGAAAGAAACAAACATTTTCCTGTTGATAGTCACTAATGTAAAAGCATGTGCAATCATCACCAGGCATTTTCTTTAAGATTACAAATATGGTCAAGACAGAATGTATAACACTATTTGCTAGAGTGATGTGAAAGCTATTATCAATGCAAGGTTGCAAAACAGTTACAGTAAATTTTGCCTGTGGTAGCCATGTCTTCAGGAGCTATAAGAACGTGCATCCTGTTATAAGTTGTGTTGTCATTGAGTATAGCTTAGGCACGTAAATAGGAATGTAGACTTCCTATAAAGGTAAAGGTATACAGGTGAAGGAACAGATAGCTTTTTCTTTAATTTAGAATGGGAACATAGCTGAAGTAGCCTTAATTATTCATAGAAGAAACCATCTTCTCTCAATCAATTATCCAGAAGTCTTAGCTCTCATACACCTGCAACTAAATGCTCGGGCCCAACTTCATCTCATCTAACTGCAGATATCTAAGTGCCATCTGTCTCTCCTTGTATGCAATTGGAAGACTTAGGTGCTTTTGGAGGTACCTACCTATTTATCCTTCATTGTGCTATCTCTCCAAAACCAATTTTGACGATTCACTTAAATTAGATACCCAAATCCTGGGCTGGAGAAGCCAGGTAGAATTAATCCCGTGTATTCAGTAGATCATGTGATGAGTCCCTTGCCACTTCTGAACATAGTTCTTGTTTGCTAATCATAAAGATATATTGTGTAACCACCCAGATCTCAGATGCTTCAAATACTGCGAACAATTTTTGCCTCTTTGAGAGGAGCGCTGCTTAAATCCATCACCTTCTTGCACACCCAGCATCCACAGCTGGG
The DNA here is from genome assembly GCA_013396635.1 of Penelope pileata. Lineage (NCBI taxonomy): Eukaryota > Metazoa > Chordata > Aves > Galliformes > Cracidae > Penelope > Penelope pileata. The sequence goes on along the minus strand of WBMW01003948.1, from coordinate 49,800 downwards.
AACTCTTTCCACACTTCTCCCTCCAGTGAGATGCCAGGTTGCTGGAACTGCTGATGGTAACACAGCTACCCATATTGGCATAGCTTCTGCCAAACAGCCCTGTTACTGCTTCATGATTGTGACGGAAGGATTCGTGGCTAAAAAGAATTCAGGGGAAAGGCCAAATGTAAGATACTTAGAATGGATGATGAGGATTAGATACACATAATACTTCCAAAAGGACTGAAAAGGAAGGAACAGGTTGATGCAAGGAACCACATCTCACCAGTGCAGGCAGAAAATATGCACCTCAACAGACAGAACCAGGAATTGCTGTGTGTGTGATTTGTAGCTAAGCGGCAACTCAGCATGTCAAGACAATGGTTTAGATGCTCTTGATATCTAAACTTACGTTGTATTGAGGACATTACAGTGCAAGTTGGAGCATCCAATTCCATATTAGCTACAGCTATACTGATAGGCTTCTCCACTTCTTCTGTTCTTATGCTGCTAAGCATCATGTTCATTCCTAAGGCGACTTTGTAAGATGTTGCTTTTATTTTCTTATTTTTTTTAACCCCAGGTCAGACACAACAGTCTGCTAAATCAAGAAATTCCCTCTAAGAAAAGCAAAAAATTTTGAGCCTCTAGAGTACTTTGGGGTCACATTTTCAGGCTTTCCTTCACAGCAATAAAGAATACAAATATACATTAAACAGAAAAAAGAAAAAAAAATAGAGTAAGAGAAAGAAAATTAGAGTGGAATCACTTGCCTCCAGCATCTGGCTCTTGCAGAGGAACAGACGTGACTACCACTTTTCCATTACCTTCCACTGACGTGATCCTTACCGCTCTCTATTAGATGGAGAGTCTCATTAGATTATTTGCGAAACTCTTTGTTCGCCAAGAATATTTGAGACCATCTAATTTCACCCTTTGATTATAAATATCATTGTTTTGTGAGGATGTGGGCACGCTTAGCAGGTCATTTCTTTTGGGAGGCAGTGGTTCTGAATTGCAAGCTGCAGTCAAAAACAAACTCTAGATGTTCTGCTAGCTAAGTAATGTTTAAATAAGAATGGTATCAAAACAATAAATAAGAGCCCCCATTGCTTTGCTCTTTTCACAGCCTCAGTCTAAATTTTATGTCAAAAAGTACAGTGAAGTATTGTAGCTGGAGCTGATAATGAAAACTAAAGTTATGACTACTTAACATTCTTAGTTATAACTTATTTTCAATCATTTATAACTTTTCCAAAAATAATGCCTCAAGCTGCTTGAAAGGAGGAGGGGTTCAGTAACTAAGTTCATCTGTTCCTGAGAGCACCAAGCAAAACTAGTCCTTAACATCATATTTACAGAAAGTTGTTTTTTTTTTTTTTTTTAAATATGATTTCTTTGAAGCCTTCACACATTTCCCTGCTGTGAAGCTGGCATCTATAAGTCTTTGGACGATTGTCTTTAATTAAAAGTTCCAATTTTACCAAGTCGTAAAACCTTTAGGTTATAGAGGGATGTTAGATTTTGAACTTAATTGCCGGAGCAAGGATCACAGCCAACAGGGAACATGCCCACAGACAGTCCAGGCTTCCATGTTTCAGGTTAGCCAATAGGAGCTGCAATGAAAGGGGCTGGCCAGACCAAATTCCTCAGCAAATGGAGCAAACAGCGAAGTGGAGATTGAAGAAATTGGTTAAATAATGAAGTGGTTGATGGGGAGCAGATTGGGATGCCGGATTTTATTTTGTTTTGTTTTTTAAAAAAGTGATGAAACTGTGGAGTCTTTCT
>WBMW01003948.1:13033-43033 GCA_013396635.1 Penelope pileata | reverse complement strand
AGCAGCCAAAGCATGTGTTCCCCTAGTGAAAGAAATAGAAGCTTTTTGGACGAGATCACAAAATTAAATGTATGCATGTGGTATGAATCTCCTTAAGCATCATGTTTAATTTGCTTTTGGCCATTGTCTAACAAAAGCACAAGAGTTACATATTCTCTGTAAGAAGTTATCAGATTCATGAACATCTGCAACATGTACTTCTTTTTAATAATAATAATAATAAAAAGCCTCACATCCTCCATTGTTGGCGGGCACGAAGAGAAAGTGCAGCAGAATATGAATTTAAACAATACTATAAAAACCATGCTTTATTAGCATGTGGGCATGGGCTGAATTATTTCTTAGAAAAAAAGAATTTTTGTAGCTTTCTAAAAGTTCCTGCCAGGCACGGGAAGGGGGGGGGACACAAAAACAAATATAGTTGCTTCAGAAATGCCACTTGATAGGTGTGATGAAGTCATGAGACCATTTCAATGTCTATTTGTGACAGATCCAGTAGAGGGTCTGAGCCATTTGTATGTGCTCTGACATCCATGTTAGTAGATGAAATCTAATTCTGCAGCACCTTTCTGATTAGCTTATAATTCTGTATTACTAATTGTATTGGAAATAAAGTCACTGTTTTCAGGAGCCTTGAGTAGGACTGAGATGCCAAAGGAAGTTCTTTTCCAGCTCTTCTGAACACAGAGCATGCATAAATCAAGGTTTGATCAAGCTTTCCTTCACTAGATGCCTGCCTTTTGCCACTTCACCAAGACCTGCCTTTCCCAAGTGCATCTAAAAAAATTCCCTCCAAACAATGTAAATTTTCTGTAATGCTCTGTAATTCACATTGTTCTGCCAGATTTCCTTTCATAAGGACAAGCAGAGAGTTTCATACTATGCAAGAACTAATCTTTCAGAAAATATGCCACACTAGTACAACATTAGTGCAATATTGGATGAATCCAATCCAGTTTCATAAATAAAGATAGATCAAAAGAAAAGGTTTGGTATATTTTAAAGCATGCCATGCTCATCATGAACGTTCTTATAACTTGGTTCTAGATGTCCAAATATGACTGATTTAAATTTCATTTCTTTAAGAAATTTATGTCAATTGCCAAATATTTTATGCTAGAATAATAATGAGCAGTATCTGAGCACTTTTCATATTTTAGAATTTCAGCTGACACTTTAAATATTATTTGAAAAAAAAAAGAAAAACAATAGTCTATTTTCTATTTCACTGAACTTTTGAGAGTAGGAACAATGTTTATAGTAGAGATAGGAAAAGCTTAATCTGCACTTACCTCTGGTTCAGGCAGCCAGCGGTGACAATCCTGCTTTCCTTGTCAAGTTTCAAGAACTCACAATCCTTAATTTAAACACTTGAGAAATCTATGGAGCCTGTCAGTCTAGTTAATGAAGCCTCCTCCTTCCCCTTTTTTAAACAAAATCTGACTTTCTTTAACGACCACTTAAGGCATATCTCTGATTATACAAACAGGTTCTGTCCTAGAAGAGTGAATAATCCAATAATACGTCCTTTGACTTGTTTCCCTCATCACCCCCCATAGTTCACTAAAGGATTGTAGCTTCTTTAAAGGTAGGAGCTAGTCTAAAATAGACAACAGATATGTCAATTTCAATACAAAGAGTATGCAGTACTCAATAAAAATCACTGCTTTGATTACAAGTCTTTTGATCTTATGTCATTTAGAAGGTTATCTACATGAATTAATGATCCCTTAATATTGTCTTGCATCTTTATCAAAATATTCCTATTTTTCAGATAGTTACAATGAGTGAAAGTGTTTGCTCAGCACTGCACAATATGAGAATACATATACATAATGATACAAGAAGAGAAGGTGAGCATTCAAGTTGTTCAGAAAGTAAGACCACTTAATTAGGTGGATATTGGCACCTAGATTTTTGGCTTCTTAACATAGGTTCTCTAGAATAGTTAATATGATTTATTTAAGTGAATCAGATGCTGAGATAAGATTGAAACCTTGCTATGTTAAATTCTGTGAAATATGTATTGACATCCCTTTCCCTATTAATTTACCATCCCCACTGCAACAAAATACAGTATATGACTTTACATGTAGTATGAAAATATATGGAATTTATTTCTCTTTCTGTCTTACATTCTAATCATACAAATCCCAAAGGAAAAACGTGAGTGGGAGGAACATGAGGTTATAGTTGGGTTGTTTACATAAGCTACTTAAACATGTAAAATTCTTAAATGTTAATGGTCAAATTGCTTACATATAGGCAACAGCTAATATTGACAATACTTCTTATAAATGTCACAATAGAGGACAGTCTTGGGAAAGAAAAAATAATGTTAATACAATGTGAGTGTTAATGATATAGTCATTGAATGATAGAATGGCTTGGGTTGGAGGGGACTTTAAAGACCATCCAGTTCCAACTCCACTGCCATATGCAGGGACATGTTCCACTAAATCAGGTTGCTCAGGATCCCCATCCAATCAGTCTTCGAACACCTCCAGTGATGGGGCATCCGCATCTTCTCTGGAGAACCTATTCCAGTTCCTCACCACTCTCACAGTCATGAATTTCATCTTTATATATAATCTAATCCTACACATTTTCACTTTAAAACTGTTACCCCTTGTTCTGTCACTACATTCCCTGATAAAGAGTATCTCCTCATCTTTCCTGTAGGCCCCCTTTAAACAACAGAAGGCTTCAACAAGTTCTCGCGTAAGCCTTCTTTTCTCCAGGCTGAACAACCCCAACTTTCTCAGCCTGTCTTCATAGGAGAGATGTTCCAGCCCCCTGGTGGCCTCCTCTGGACCTGCCCAAACAGATGAATGTCTTACCTACTTTGCAAGCTCCAGAGCAGGGTGTAATCCTCCAGACAGGCCCTCGTGAGAGTGAGGTAGGAGACATGGTTGTATTAGGAAGAGTCCAAAAAAAAATTAGGGATTAGAAGATCTGTATTCTCTGTGTTAGAGGTATGCTGAGTATGTCATGGGCAGGGCAAGCTATCTGGCTTCGAGAAGGCCGGAGAAAATTAGTCTAAATGTTGAGTCAAGGTAATAGAATATGAGGGATGTGAATCTCTTTGAAAACAGGCATGGTCCAGGCTTCTTAGTATTACAGAGGTATGGATGGCAAGACAAGGTTTCACTCAAAGACCAAGTGAAAAGACGGAAAGCAGAGTCAAAAACGCGCCTCAACTAAACATAAATAACGGCAAGATGGCAGTATTGACTGTTGTGGCCAAAAACAGAAAGGAAGAAGTGGAATATTCCTTTTTGACCATCTGAATTTTGAAATGGTAAGGCTACCAGAGTGAAAGACAAGTACATGATCACAGTTGTTGTTAAGAGTGGAGAAGTAGGTTTCTGAATCAGTAACGTAAGTATAGTACTGTCTCTTCTGTGAAGATAAGCCAAAAGGTTTTCATCTGGTTGTAGAAGGTATCTGGAAATTCTCATTAAAATTCCTTTGATGAAAGGTTTGCACTTATCGCTTTTTTTTTTCCAAAAGTGCAATAAAAGCTCCAATGTAATACCATAAGACAAAGTGATCCTATTTTTCATGTATAGGGCTATGAATGCAGACTTGCACATTAGATGCTTTTACAGGTGTTTTGGAAACTTGGCTTCTGAGTCAACTGTATACATAAAGCTGTGGAAGTCTTTCATCTATATGTTTAGTCTGATGTCTGTTTTAATTTTCAGATGGCTTATCCTGACTGACTTCTAGTTCCGTAAATCTTGCTAATAGGGACGTTCTGTCTGTTTACAGCATATGCAAAGCCCAAATTTTAACCTAAAGAGTTAAACACATTTTATTTGAAGCAATTATATTCCATGACTCAATATGAAATGGTTGAATTGTCCTTAAACAACAACAATTTCCATCTCATTGAAATTCATCTTTATTACAGTTACTGGATACTGAGAATATTTCAGGCTGTGGGCCAGATATGACTTTCAAGCGAAAAAAGTTTGCCCAATTCAAAGCAAGAGCCTTACCTGTATGCCAGGAGGCAAACACCTCTTTTGGTTTGTGGCACTCAGATCACAGTTAAAAAGTGGCTATGAATTTCCAGCTGGGATTGAAATTAAATCAAAACTATAATTTACCAGAAATTCTGCTTTTTAACCAGCCTATAGGAGAGACTGTTTCAGAAGTAGGTCTAATCATTCTCATTTACGCTATCACTGTCTTAGCATTCCCTTAGGTTCTGGAACACTCAAATATTTTTCCCATTTACTTGATATGCATCAATCTGCTGGCATAAAATCTGCCATGTTTTAATTCTCTCTCCTCCAGACTGTATTAGATACTAGCGAGGATACAAATATAATTGATCCTTTGAGAACTTTACCATTAGAGAGACCTGAAGTTGAAGGTTTAGATGTGTCTCTCAACAGGGCTTACAACAGTTGAGGTGAATTCCTAGTCCTTGTGCAAACTGCTGTCCGTAACATCTCTGGGTTGATTGATGCAGATAGGGCTAGGAGACTGAGGAAAGAAGTCTGACTTCTCCCAGAAATGGCTTATCAGTGGACATCAGTCTCAAAACGGCCATTTCTCTCCCTAGGTGTTGATCTGAAATCCAGACTGTGCTGGCCTAGTGTATTGATTCCAGTCTTCTCTCTGGCTAGACTCTTTCTGAGCCTACTGCAAAATGAAAGATTCGAAGCTGACTAGTGGGTAATGTGATGCAGTTTCTTCTACAAAGAAAAAAGTGGACCTGCCCTAAAAGGGCTATTGATTAATTTAGCCAAGAGAAATGTAGTTGCTGAGAATAAGTAATGCCACAGGTCAGAGTGAGAGGTCAGAATTAAATAACATTTAAGCTTCCATTGCTTCTGGAAATGTAAATTTGATTTCTGTAATGAAGACCAAGATGTTTGTTGAACAGCAGGTAGGGTCTACATTGCAGTGATGCTTTATACTTGTACATAATACGTGGTCACTGGCATTTAAGCCATTCCCAGGAAGACAGCATGCCACCACAAATCATTTTTGACACCAGCAGATAAATGAGTGTCTGGAGTCCTGAGCTTACACATCACTTGTGGGCACACACTTGTGACTCCAACAGAAGTAACCGAATCAGACGCATACTAAGCCCACTGATCCAAATTCACTGACTTGCAGTCAGCATATTTCTGCTGAAGACAGTGGTGTAACAGAGGCACAAGTCAATACAGAACTTGGCATACTACATTTCACATACATATTTAAAGCAGTGTGGCTTTGCATGGTAGTTTCCAGCTTTATTACACGAATACATATGTTCCTGCTGATGTAATTCTCTTGAAAGGCATAAATAATGGATATTCTTCATAAGCAGTTGACCCCCTGGAAAGACTGAAATCAGAGAGAGGGAGTTTGAGCTACCTTGCACAATTCAGCTCGCACCTGCGCTCGAAGTCACTGGATAAAAGTCAGTTAGAGAAACTCCTGTAATGTGTCACTGCCTGCTGCCTCCAGTGTCACTCTGGTCACTAGCACCAATGAGTCTATTAGATGGAAAAGACAGGGGGAGGAAAACAGTGTAAGTAATGTAGCTTGTTAAACTACTGCCTTCTGAGTCTTTGGGGGCACTTTTATTTTATTTTTTTTTAACAAAGAATAATCACTCTGTAACAGAAGGGGCCTTTGGCATCAAAACAGGTGTGATACCTTTCCGTTTTCCATTGCCAGCTACAATAATAAAGGAAACAATTTTCAAATATTGCCAGTCCTGAGGCATTTTAATCCTTTGTGATTCAAATACTTCACCAAATCAGAGACCAGATAAGTTCCCATAAAGTCCTTATTCCATTTAAGCACAGTAGAGAACAAATGCAGGAAGCAGCAGCAAGGACTCAGTTTGCAAAGGTCTCCCAGGATGTGCAGAAGTAAATAGCATTACAAAAAGCCAAATCTTGTCCACTATCCTTACCAGTGTGTCTGGTCTGTACATAATAGTAAATGCTTCTGATCTACAGGTATGGGAATTATCCTACCAAGATAGCTCCTGCGTAACATATTTTTGCAGGTTCCACTCACGCATGATTTGAGAGGACTGGTATGGACTAGACAGATGGAAAAAAGACAGCTGTAATCTTTTTATTATTAATTTTTCTTTTTTAATCTGAAAAGGGAATTCAGCTCTTATTTTTAAATGGAAGACTGAATAATTTTACTTTTCCTGTCCCACTGCCATTGTACCCTTTGTAATGAGAGGCAGTAAAACTCTATGGACAGCCCTGTAAAAACACTTTAAGGGATTTTACTTTTAGATGCTAGATTTATAAAACTATAACTTGTGAGACTGCACTACTACCATACAGAAACCTTTTTTTATTCCTGATGTAGACAGTTTCCATAGCTGTTTGTGCTGGTGTTATTTACTCTCTCCCGAAAATGTTTCAGCACTGGTAGTAAAGTGGCATAAATACCAGTAATATTGGGATTTTAGTCACTGAATCAGATCTAGGCTTTCACAACACATCACATGGTTAGAAGAAAGTGCTTATTCTTTGACTTTTGTTGTTGTCATACTCTAATCACTGCTAAAACAGTAGGCAGTGCCAAGAAAAACCCTGGTGTGTCTAAACAATAAAGAGGAACCTACAGATTGTTATAGACCTGAGAGGTTACAGCCCCGCAAATAGAGAAATGCAAATGCTTCAATCCCTTACGTACTCTTCGGAGGTGCACTGGCAACCAAACAAATGCAGGCTCGAGCCTGTTTCAGCAAGGAGATGGGAGAACCAGCCCTTTGTCTTTTTGCACCCAAACAAACTTAAAACAGCTTTTTTTTAGAGTGAATACTGCCCAATATTATATTCATACATTGAGAATAAAGTCTGTTTTTCTTAAAGCACTAGTGTTAGCAGATAATTATTCCAGATTTGCACCCTTATAAATGAGATGAGACTCCAAATCACTGTATACAGTATAAATTTTTTTTATCCCTATGGTTAGTTATACTATAAACATATCCTGCTTCTTTCATACAGCCACCTGCCATTTTTGCTTTGTTGCTGCCAGAAGGTTTAAAGGCATGCTTTTAAATATCTTGAAAGTTTCCTGTTGATAAGAAAAGGTGGTTTTAACACTTTTAAGTAAACAGTAACACACGAACATCACAAATCATGCTTTTTGATAGAATCTGCATTAGCTGCACGAAGCATGAGGGACGCTACTGTGTGAGGAGGAGGAAAAGAAGGCTCAATTTCTAGCAGGGAGACCTCACAAGAATTAGCTACAAAACATTGGCTGGATATATACTGCTATATACCAAAACAATTAAATCAGAGTTTGAAACAGTCCCTGTGTGTCTCTTGTCTTAGGGCAGTTGGGCAGTTCTGCAGGTGGGACAGCAGCAGACTGCTAAATCTCATGAGTATTTAATCTACTGAAGTCCACAACTGAAAGGGGAAAAATATCTTTTGGAGTTCAGGAGAACAAATACAACACAGGAACACAAGGAATCATTTCTTAAAAATTACTAACATGGATGCTCAGAATACCATTTCTAGAATATTACTGCTTTTACAGACAGATGAAATACTGAGACTTAAAAATTATTGATATGTGTTTAAATGCTGTCAAACAAAACAAGTCCATTCAATAAGCATCAAATTAAACCATGGGTGACCTAAACAGAGAATGTTTACTATAAATCATGAGTACAGTGAATAGATTCAGAGTCTAAATGTGCCCTGCTGGATGGGTACCTACAAATACATATCCTCTGTCAAGAATCGCAAGCTTTGGGATGTCAGCAGAGCACCAGATGCATGTTTTACCTGAAGCTCAAACTTCCAAGTGGTAGATTTATAGTCCTTGTGTTTGGAGCAGTTGCTAGAAGTGTATGAAGAACGAGATAGCCTCTTGGATGGGAAAAGTGAGTGGTGTGGTTCCACCCCAGAGTGAATATTTATAGAAAAGGATTCAAGACACATTCGGTCTTCTCTCCCTCTGTTTGTGAGTTTATCATTTCTGACTATATGTTTTGGTTAAACCCAGCAGGCAGCTAAGCACCACACAACCATTTGCTTACTCCCTGCTGTCCTGTAGTGGGATGGGGAGAAAACTGAAAAGGGCAAGAACTTGTGGGTTGAGATTAAAGACAGTTTAGTGAGGAGAAAAATAATAATAAACAAAGCAAGTGATGCTCACTACCAGCCAAACAATGCCAAGCCAGTCCTCAAGTTGTGGTAGCACTTCCCCAGCCATCTCCCCTAGTTTTGTTGTCCAGAATGACACTATATGGCATGGGATATCCCTTTGGCCAGTTTGGGTTAGCTGTCCTAACTCTCAGCTTCATGTGCGCCCCCAGGTGCTGAAAGTCCTTGACCCTGTGCAGGCACTGTTCAGTAACACCTAAAACATCAGTTTGTTATCATTATTCTCATCCTAAATCAAAAACACAGCACCACACGGAAGAAAACTAACTCTATCTCAGACAAAATCAGGATATTGTGTCTCTCAGAATTTGTGATTCCACGTATTTTAGCCTATGAATTAATAGTGTAATCTCCACAGAAGAGAAAAGGCAAATCACATTCCTGGAAATATTACTGGAAGAGTACCTTTATTTCATGTTGAAAAGACTTCTTATGGATTAATAGATCCAGTTCTGGGCGTCACACTTGGAAAGATATAGGTACACTGAAACAAAACAATACAAATACAAGAGGAAGAGTCTGGTCTTGTCTTGTTTGATGTTTAATCTTTATCAGCTAAGACTGCTGCCAAAAGAGAGTCCCATGTCTGTCTATATGCTCCTTCTTTTGGCATCTCATCCAGTGCTTGGAAGGTTATGGGTTGAGTGGATTACTGACCAGAAGGAAAACTAGCCTATTGGATTACATATCATGAAGATACATGATTCTCTGATCCAGTCTTAGTGAAAAAGGTGGGAATACAGTAGTGTGGAATAGGGAGAAAAGGGCTGACTTTCTCAGCAGAAGCCTTCAGCTATGACAGAAAAAATTCAGCACAAAAATGTACTCCAAGGCTGTAAGGGTCTGTGGGCAACAAGACTGCTGTCCTGTTCATCCTTCCTGATTCACAGTCTTCTCCCACTATGTGATCACATCCACTCCTTTGCACTGATCTTTGTCCTTGCTAAAGTCTGTCATCAACCACTTTGTCTTAATAACTCAATGGAAAACTACCAGGCATTCTTTGCTAACTTATCCTCTGGTAGAAGCATTTTAAGCATATTATGACAGAGAACCCATGGGCATGTGTGGAGTTCTGAGGAAAAAAGGAAAAGGAGTAATTTGAAGCAATATTGAACTGTTAGAAACTATGATTTGTAAAAGAAGCTTGTAGCACTAGGGTTTGGACAGCTTAGAAATTAGAAAGTGAAAAGTCCATCGTCAATTCATAAAAAGTCGCTGTAAAGAGGTAGCACTCATTTCTTCCCTAAAGCTCAGAAAACAGACAAGGAAACAGGAGACTAATAGTTTAATTTTCTTCCAAAGAGAGTTTGGAAAGGCAGTGGAGGAAAAAGCTTCCTAACTAGGTGTGTAGACTAAGCTTAGTTATTTTCTCTCAGTGGAGAGGAACTGGTTAGATTGTCTCGTGTTTTTCCAGATATCAAGACAGAGAGCATAATTCATAGAAATATATTCAGAACAGCAAAATGCTGAGATTGAACTATCCATCTGTAATTCAAGCAACATTTGGTCATATAACTCATTCATCTGGACAATTTACAAAATTGGCCTGGCTGCAGTCCTATTTACATGATAACAACAGCTGACAAAAGTTCTGGAAGCAGGAAGGATGGGTCTGAAGGCCTAAAGCTAAGTTAGGCAGTCAAGAACATCCCTTCTCGTGAACAGCAAGCAGCTATATCTGACACAGAGAGCCAAAACATACTCTTCCTCAGGAAGAGTTATAAAGAATTATTTGACTTGGGGTGAGGGCATGAAAACTTAATGTCAGAAGACATTTTAGAGTCTACACCATTTCTTCCCACCTTTATTCCTAGCACTTATTAGGGCTTGGATTTGGTACACCAACACACATGCTCATCAGCTGGCCTCGACACCACAAGCAGGGACAGATATCTCATTGCACCAGTGCATGATCCCAAGTGGGACAGACCCTATGCCTATATGTGTAGGGTCAGGAAACTGTCTGCAGCAGCAGCAAAACCAGCTCAGAAAGCTCCAGTCCTGACCCAGATGCCTATTTCCACCTCTTGCTTGTTCAACCCCCTCTTAAGCTGTAGGTGCACCACATCTTATGGGACCATGCAGGCATGCTAAACTGGTCTGAACTTAGAGTAGAAATTCTACAAAAAAACACAAAGATCCAGGAAATAGCTGCACCGGTCTCATTGAGCAAAGGGACCTGAAGTAGAGGAGCAGTGAGTATGGTGAGAGGGAGAGGGCAACAATTTATTGTGCTGGCTTTTCTGTCAAAACAACTGTCTAAAAATGAAACCATAATCTCAGTCAAGGGTGCAAGCTTGTACTATCAATTAAATGACAACATTAGAATAAGAGGAATGGCCCCATTTTATTTACTTGGACTTAGTGTTAATTTTCATTGGAGTAATTGAAAAAAAATTGGGTTATAGTATGACTTTTAAGCTGTCATAGCAAAATTAACATGAAAAGATTGAGATAAGTTTTGGATGGTGGGGGTGGAATATTTGTCTTTGCCAGGAAAAAGTTGGGACTGCAAATTCGTATTTTTTTCTTTTGAAGATACAGAGAGGGGGAAAAAAAAAGAAAGTGCGTGTGAGAGAGTGAAAGTTCCAACTATAAAAGGTATTCATCAAGAACAGCCATCGGCCAGCACCACAAATGAGCAACTCCAGTGTGAAAACACTTTCAAAGTTCTAAATGAGTTGTCCCTGTGGTAATAAAGAAAGGCTGCTTTACAGCATGACAGTATGTAAGACAGCATTGTCAGCTATAGTTTATTTAAAGCACAAGGCCTGTAACAGGAAAATAATGACTTTAATAAAATTTACTATTGACTTTGTAGGCTAAAATCTTTCTGTCATCAGGAATACAGAAAAACAACCTGCCTGAAAGCCCTTCACTTAAATATATTCCTTTAATATTTCAAAGCAACTTGTGACTATTTTTTTTAATATACATGCTACTTCAAAAGATACTGTAGTGGGGTGGAAATTAGTATTTTTAATAGAAAGTTGGAATTGCTTACATAAGGGAAAAACTGGTAATGACCTATGACACTGTCTACTGAAAGCAACATTTGAGGAAACTGCAGAAGCAGTTAATGCAATTCCTTGAAAAGCTGTATAAAGCTATGTCACAAATGAATGATTTATAAATTACTGAACGTCCTTCTCATCTAGAGGATATCTTTTAATCATGTGCTGTAGTTTTCCCTGAGTGAACTCCAAAAAGCGTGCTGCAGAGATACACAGAAATCTGCAGCATGTTAACAAGGTTGGGGTCATTTCTAAGAATTGAGGGGGGCGAAAAAATAAAAAATCCCCATATTCGGCATGATTTTACTTTCCAACCAATTTGATTAAATGCACTATAGCTTGCTGGTAGTGTGTAAGAGGTCACGCCTTTTATATTAAAAACTGCAGAATTTTCATTCCTTTAATGTTTTTTACATAGTTAAAATAAACTGTGGTAAAAAGTTTCCCAACAGTGTATGACAGCTCAATTTAGAGGTGAAACCTTTTAATAAAATCTCATGAAATGAATGCTTTGGTTTATGCACTCTGTTTGTGTTTCCCACTGGAGTGCTTAGCATTGTGAAGCAGTGGTTTCTTTCTTTACTGCTGCAGAGCTGCATCACAGAGGAGAGTCTGGAGCTTTGGAATAGAAAAGATTGTAGCTTTGCCGCAGAAAAATTGTTGATGGAAGAATCTTAATTTACAGTGAAAATGCTTTACTCTCAACTTTAAAAAAATGCTATTGTGCATTAATTTACATTGCAGATAATTAATTAAAATGAAGAAAAATACTCCACAGAGGCTTTTTAGAAAGGACTCTGGGGTTCAGAAATAGTATTAAGAGGGGAACCAATTAAAGATTTATCTGAGAATGAATAATTTTTCTAGGACTTTGGCAATGGAACTGGCTGAAGCCACATTTGTTGTAGGTTTGCCTTGTTCCATGCACATCCACAATTCCTTCTTATGTTTGCTAAGGGACATATCAAGGAAGAAGCAATCTTTCCATAAGAAAGCACAATGCCTCTTTCCTAATACGTTACGTAAATGCCACCTAAAAAAGTGGCAGTACCTTTCATAAACTTCTGAAAGTTTAAACATGAAGTTCATATAAAATGTAATGCATTTCCACGTTTGTAAACTTGGAGTTTGTTCACTGCTTGTGAACTAGGAAGAAAAAAGGGTGAGGATCAGTGCACGACCAAGTTTGATAAACAACATCTTACACCATATGAATTATACTGGCTCAGCCTATCTGTGCAGCCAGCATATTAGCAAGTGTTGCCAAGAATCATAAAGCCAATATAATATAAGTCACTGAGAGGCAGTGTCCCACTGAATGAATGCTGTACAGGCCTCAAAATGCAGTCTAGCCAGGATGCTGATTGTAAAACACTTGCTATTTTAGCCTTGCATGTTGGCTTAAAAAGCTTTGCTGTAGTTTTGACCCTCTGCTTGTATGTATGCAGTTGCATGGCATGGCATACTGTCTACCACCATTTGTGGGCTTCTGCAGCTAGGAAAATGGTTCTTCTTGGCATGCTGTCCTAGCCTTTCATACTTTTATAGTAATTTCCTTTGAGTTTGCCACTCTGATACACTATGACATAGCAAATATACCTGTCCAGTGCAAGGTTCATCTGTGTGTCTATTGCCCTCAATCCATAGTAGCCACCAAGACATTGGGGGTTTGCTACAATGTAAACTTAGAAGAGATACTCTAAAATGCTTTGCTTTTTATAGGTCTTCCAGATTTCTGGAAATATCTGGAAATATCAAATACATGGCTGAGTTAGGAAAAAATATTTGTGTGCAGGTATAGCACACAATTAGTCCTAAGTGCTAGCATAAGCCCTGCAAAGAATACAGGAACTAAAAAACTTGTGAAATCTTATTCTTCTATGACCACTCATGAAGACACAGGGGCAAGAAGAAATGTGGTGAACTTAAAATTTTTAATCAAATCTTTACAATACAGTTTGAAGTACAGATTTCCTGGGTAGCACAGATGGGGAAAAGGAGACTTAAGGTGTCTCTCCTCCAATCCCTCTCCCATCAACTTTAATCTCCATCTCACGCCATAGCACAAAGGACTTAGCTGGGTGACCTTATGCAAAGGATGTCCCCACACTTCATCTGATGTAGGAAGAGACCTCAGGACCCTTATTCAAATCAGTGTTTCACTTACTTCTAAAGTAAGATGTTGAATACATTTTAAAAGACCCACTTTTTGAGACATATCAGCCCTCAGAAATTTCCATCCTCTTAAGTAAGAAATGCTGAGAATTCAATGCTTAAAGAAAAATTGAAGACTCAGTCTAAATTTTTGAGTGTGTCTTAGACTCTAACTCTTCAAAGTCTTGCCCTTACGTTTCATCCAAACTGCAAGAGGATAGTTTTATTAATTTCAGCTGGAGGTTATTTTGTCTTTTATCTTATTTTTCAAGGCATATGTGAGTGGAGGGAAATACTTCAAATCTATAGCTCATCAACATTAAACAGTTTTTTTTTTTTTTTAAGGTAGGATGTATGTAATGTAGAACAGAGGACATTTATTCATTAAACTCTTCTCTGGAGTCCCAAAAGCTCCAGCCTTCCTATTAGGTACTGGGCAGGAGGAGGGAGATCAGGCAAAACAAGGGAAAAAACAACCATTTTCAAAAGAAGCTTATTGTTTATAAAATGCTTAAGCATTTTAAAGGTTTACCTATTTCATTTTGCAGTTGTTCTCCATGCACCTTTCTGACATTGCTTTCCTGCTCAGTGAAGATACTGACAATTACGAGCTAAACTGTGGGAATTCACCTTACCTGAATTGGTAGGAGATGGAAAGGTCAGGGGTAGCCTTTGCTGTGGTGACCATGAGATGATGGAGCTCAGAATCCTGAGAGGGAATGAAACTAAAAGCAGAATCACGACATGGACATCAGGAAAGCAGATCTTGCCCTGTGCAGAGACTTGATTGGAGGAATCCCATGGGATATTACCCACGAGAAAAGAGAGTTCTAGGGAAACTAGTTGATTTTGAAGATTCGCCTTATCAAGCACAAGAACAGTTCATCCCAATGTTTGAAAAAGCAAGTCAAGGTGGCAGAAATCCTGCAGGGATTAACAAGGAGCTTCTCACAATACTCAGACATGAGAAGGAAGTATACAGGAGGTGGAAGTAGGCTCAGGAGGAATATAGAGACAATGTTTAGGCCTGCAGGTATGCGATTAGGAAACTAAAACCCACCTGAAGATGAATCTGGCAAGTGACATAAAGGACAACAAGAAAGATTTCTAAATTTCTATTAAAATTAAAAATGCGGGCCCAGTGTAGAATGAGCCAGGATACTGGTGACAAGGAACACGGAAAAGATTGAGGTCCACAATGCCTTGGTCTTTGTTAGTAAGAACTGGCTTCAGGAATCCCAGGCATTGGAGATGCACAGGGAAGTCTAAACCAATCATGATTTACCATCAGTGAAAGGGGATTGGGTTAGGGCACATTTAAAATATCTGGCAGAACTGCCAGGCTCAAAGAGTTATGGTCAGCAGTGCAAAATCCAGCTGAAAGCCAGTAACTAGGGATGTACCACAGGTGTCGATACTGGGGCCAACACCATTTAACATCTTCATTAATGATCAGGATGATGAGCAGAGTACTTAACAAGTCTGCAGATGATGTAAACTGTGAGAAGCAGTGGGAGGTGCTGCCATCTGGAGGGGCCTTGACAAGCTGGAGAAATGGCCCAAAGGGAGTATCATGAAGTTCACCAAGGAGAAGTATCAGATTCTACGCCTTGTGAGGAGTAACTCAGTGCACCAATACTCTTTGGGGGCCTACCACCTGGAGAGCAGATTTACAGAAAAGAATCTGGGAGTCCTGGTAGACAGCAAATTCAACATGAGCCAACAGTGTACCCTGAAGCAAAAAAGAAAGCCAATAACATCCTGAGCTGCATTAGAAGAGCATTGACAACATATCAAGGAAGGTGATGATTGCCCTCAGTTCAGCACTGGTGAGGACACATATGGAGTGCTAGATTGAGTTCTGGGTTCACCAGTACAAGAAGGGCAAGTGAGGTTCTGAAGTGAGTCCAGGAAAGGATCATGAAGATAATTAAGGGACAACTGAGTCTATAGGATGAAAAGAGGATGAGAGATGGAACTCTTCAGCTTGGGGAAGTGAAAGATCATCAGCGTGCATAAATATCTGATGTGAGAATGTAAAGACAGAAACAGGAACTTCTCAATGGTGTGCAGTAAGAGGAGAAGACACAGTGGGCACAAACTGAAATACATGACTTTCCAATCAAACATTTATTTATTTATTTTTAACTGTGAGGGCAATTGAACACTGATACTGGTTGTGGAGTGGCTGTGGAGCCTCCATCCTTGGAGTTATTCAAAACCTGACTGGACATGACCCTGGGCAACCTTCTGTAGCTGGCCGTGTTTTGAGCAGGGAGGTCCAGGTAAACGATCTCTAAAGCTCCCTTCTAAACAAGTATTACATGATCTTCTGATTATTATTTGCAAAATCTCTGTAACCAGAGATCATGATATACCCAGGTAAAAGGGAGTGCTAAAGAAGGTGACAAAGAACCGCTTCTCTTTCAGTAAAACACAAGAAAAAATGTTTTCTCTCTTCTCAGTTATTCAGTTATTCTGTTGAAGAAAGGTTTAGGTTTCCAGCTTGTATTGATTGCCCACTCCCAAAAGAGCCAACACTTGAATACTTATCTCTCATTTTGTTATTGTTGATCAATTCGAATGACTGATGCCAGTCCTGAATTGTTTGGTGGGAACACAGGCATTGGCTTCTGCCAAAGCTGTCTTGAGGCAGTTTGCCATATTGGGGTGTGAGGGGTGTTTAAAGCCCTAGCAGTAATACTTTTTTATAGACTTTGAACAGTTGGAATGACAGAAGCTTTACTTTTAGAGGATACACTATAACATTTATAAACACTGACTTCAACATAGTTCAAGCTCTAGCTGTACTTCTCTATGCTGTACCTTAAGAGAAGTCTTATTAGTAAATACAGATGCCTCATGATCAAATAACATCACAGTTCAATTAAATGTTTAGTCACAGTTGGAACTGTCTATATCAAACCCACAGAATTCAGAAGCAAGACATTTTCAGGAAAAATCTTCTTGTCTAGATCTGATCATTCATTTTTGACAATACTTCAGTACTTGATCTGCCCTTCTGTTTTTCTGAATCTATTTTGCAATCTAATACTGAAACAAAAAAATGTTGATTCTCTTGTGTTTTACAATCTCATTGACCAAAGTGTAATGAATTCCTTTTTCCTCCAACAATTTAAGAGGCAGGTAATTTGAACAATTCTAGCATATTCCTTCCTTCTGTATTCACCCCGTATAAAATAAAATTATGCACAAGATTCATCAAAGATGAGCTGTGCTGCTAAGTGTGTAACTCAAATATAGAATGAAGCATTTAAAGAAGTTATTGATGCCAACACTAAATTTACAATTATTCATAAAAGAAAACCATTTGAAGAATTCCCCATGCTGCAAGTACACAAAATAGTTTGCCACGCATAAGAAGTTACATTTATTAACAGCTCTTTTTGCCAGAATCTCATTTCACCAAAGCAAACTTCATCCTCCAATGGGACTAAGAATCACATGAATGTCACAAATGCTATGAGTTTATTCACCATTGCAAAAAAAAAAAAAAAAGTCATCCAACCATCTCATGACAAAGATGTGTCAAACTAAGCAGCTGTCCAAAATGTCCAAAAGAGAAAACCCAAATATAACAAATTACCATAATTAATGATTTTTAAGTACATCCCACCCTGGGTGCATAGATAATGCTAGAAATACTTCATGCAAATCTTGTTCTTGTTACATTTAACTTATACTACATATTATATGAAAACTTCTTTACTGATTATGTTTTTCATACTCCCTTGCAGTGATGCTATATAAAGATCCCATATCTAAGGCCTATTTTCCAACCAGCTGGGCTACTACATTATTTGGAAACTTTTAGAAATACCACAGTTATCATAGGAGTAGAGCAGGTCATTAACTTTGGTAGGAAGTTCAGTAGTTCAAAACTCAGAATGATATGAAACTAGAAATGTAAAGATTAAAGACTGTGAAAGTTATATTTTCCTAAACCATAGCTCAGGAAATTAATGTTTAAAAAGTGTGAATAACTATGTTATGAAAGTGGGTTCTTTTTTTCAGTTGGGATATTGTTTTTACCTGGAAGTTTTTGTATATACATGAAAATTAAGCTATTTAAGGCTAAAGATACTTAGAAAATAGCTCTAGCCTTAACTTACAGACTAAACATCTATCAGTGGTTAGAGTTGATTAGGTATGCTCTGAGAGCACATGCTCATGTTTCGTTTCCTATGAAGACAATGAATTTCTGCAGTCAGAGATGTGACCACGGAGTGAACTAAGGTAGGAGTGACGCAAATTTTCACATCATACTGCACCAATGCAGATGCAACCAGTGACCAGTGACTATCCACAGCTTCAGATAAGTATTACATCAAGAACTATTAATTTTATCTAATTTCAGATTAGCTAGTTTACTGAGTCAGTTAAGGGGATCATCACACACTAATGTTGACTTTCATTGATCTAATTTAGTTCTTAGGGTGCTTACAACCTAAAAATTTAACTCCGTGTGCTCTTGTTTTGCCAGTGATTGCCATTTTACTCATTGTCTAATGCAAAATAAAGACATTTTTTTCCTCCAGCATCAGCTTTGCTTACCAGGTCAGGCTGTTCAAGGCCTGACCTTCAAAGGCCAAAGACCTAAGGTTTCTCTTCAAAGGACCCAAGTGAGCCACTTAAGACAAAGATGGTAGAGCAAGTATTTGACTTCTCACAGCAGATGGATGTCTTAACTACTGACTCTTCAGAAATGAATGAACTTGGTTCTTTTCTTCTTATCTTCCTCTCTGGAAATTAAAACCTGGATCTGTGAAATTTTTTCCAATTAAAGTTTCAATGATTTTGGCATGTTCCAACAAAACCATTGCATCAAAAATGCCTTATGCATAATTGGTTGAGCCAACAGATGTCACATTATGGCTTAAGCCCTCCTGAGCACTACGGATCAGAAAGTGGCATTTTTAATAAAAAAAGCTTTTTCGTCAGTAAAACCCAGACATGACCAGTAGATAGATTAATGTCTGTGTGTATCCAAGCTGCCCACAGATGGTAGTATAATCTTGGACTGGTTTTCTTGGACAATGACTTGAGATTTTCTTCATAAAATATCTTTCTAAAAGTCATGAAGATCTGTCAGATTAAAATAAAGTCTCCAGTGCCTTGAAAAGTCAGAAAAACAGAAATTATTCAATTTATCCCTGATTATGTAAGGCAGACTCATCCCTAACTTTGTTTTGAAAATATTACCAGTTTCTAATTTTCCAGTAACCAGTCCCATAGGCATTTAGTGAAATTCCATTGTTTAACAATGATAGTACTTCCAAGATAGGATTGTTTTACAGTTTCAGTTATTTTACCATACTTGATTATCCCAAATTGACCTTGATCCAAAGCTAAAATTCAATAAACGTTACATTATCTCGAGGGACAAGTTTCATTTTTTCATGTCGTAATTTAGGGAATATTCACTAAAATTTCAGAAGCGGCAGGTAGTACTCTGTTTCTCATTGTCCTTGATTAGATATTTGGCCTATTGTATAGCCATTCACCCAGGGATTTCAAATAATTTTCAGTTTGGGCTATTTCTACACAGACATGCTTTGTGCCAATTCAACTTTGTTATATTTGCGTCTATGTAATATGATTTATCATTCACTAAGAATGCTCCCATAGTGTGGTAATTTTGAAAGGGCTAACAACAGTGCTAAATTCAGCTGAGACCCAGGGAAGGAAAAGCTCTCCATGGTTCTTACGCTTGCCAGCCATGCCAAGGATTTAATTCTAAGAACTAAATTAATTTACATAAAGCATTTCTCTTGCTCCTACTTTTTTTTTTTTTTAATGTGATCAGCATTAGATTTTTTTGTTTTATTCTGTTCTCAGATGTCACTGGCAACATACAAATGTCAGAGAGTAACTGTGCTTTCAGTAGAAGTGCATTTGGGATTTTTTACTAATTCCTTCTTTTCACATATAGTGGAACAACATAATATATTATGGTCAGAACAAGTAATGAGCTATAATACATTTCCTTAGAGACTTTGATGCCTATCCACTGAAGAATATGAGAGAGTGTGACTTCTGTTTCATATATATGTGTATGTATAAAATGCATACTGTATTATTTGCATGTATATGCAGTAGATTGTCTACACAGAACAAAATTAAGTAGCATTTTGTCAAAGCTTCTGGAACAAAGCAAAGAGACTTGAGGAAAGTGAAACAAATTTCTGATGTATGTTGAAAAAGCATCATATAACATGAGAAATAATGGTAGATCTCTAAGATATGACATGAAATACCAAGAGGGTCAGAACTCGAGCAGCAGAATGTAAGTGAGTCAAAGGCTTCTATCTAAGAGACAAATCACACACTAAGAGTTTTCAGAGAGCTTCAACATGTCTGAGACTCCCAAGAAATAAAATAAATTCTAAAACAAAGGGGAAAAAAAGGAAAAAAACAAGGTCAAAAAGGAAACAAAAGCCTCTTACCATCTCCCATTAAAGATAACCACAGTGGACAAGAGGGTGAAGATCAGATGACAGTGCGGTGTCACAGTGCAGCATAGAGTTTCACCCTGTGTGTGAGTTTCCATGCTCCTCCTCTTGATTCCTTTGGTTCCTTCCACCTGTGGATTCTCCAACCAGGAGGCCATTTTCTCTTCTGGGATGGGATTGTACTTCCTCTCAAAACCCCAAGCTAGATGAAAAAATTTCTTCCCATCAAAAGGCAAAATTAATGCCTTTTGTTAAAAAGAAATTTCAGTTTCAGTAAAGTCCCCTCCCCTCTCCAGAAAAACATTGGGTTGAAAAATAAACAGCCAGCTCTAGATCACACCTTTTATGAGTCCCAATTCAGTCAAGTAGGGCTTAAAAGCTAATTGTCTATTAAGCTGAATGCTTCTTTACACCTGCAACTGCAGTATTCTTCCCCAAAAATGGGACTTAGAGCTGAAGATGGGTTCTAAAGTCTTAGACCTTTTGTTCTATCTTCATATTTCTTTTACAGTCTGCACCACGAAGTTACTACATTTCTCCAGTTGACAGAGAAGATTGAGCCAAAGTCCCCTCCTTCTCTTGATTTACAGGAATATAATTAATTCTCAGGTCAACTGAGCTAAAAATTGTGTAAACAAGAGAAAGACCTGTGCCTCCGGGAACAGAAGTACCACAGGAGAAGTCATCACTTTTAAAACATGGCCGCATTTCAGAAAAACATGGCAGATGCTTTGGCTCTGTCCCTCGCCCAAGCTGAGCAATGCTTTATGCGCTGCATTTTTGCTGATTTCTACCCAGTCTCCTTAGGCATTCATGCTAATGCCTTGTACTTGATATAAGATGAGTGTTTTATAATTAGGCACACATACATGAAATACCCAAAACTATATTAAGCCTAAACACATTTTCAGAAAGTTGTAAAATACTCTTGCCAGATTTTATACTCTCAAATGGATTAATCTGAAAAACAACTGGGACTCAATTTAGACCTTCCTGGCAGCAAGCAAGAGAAACGTCAAACTCACAATTTTACTTTATTGAAGACCCTCTTAGGAGTCCATCAGAAAGAACTCTATCTGCCTGGTAGCCAGTGATCAGTGGGAGGCAATATTTAGTTTATTAATGTGGCTTTGATTTTTTTCATGCGGTTGGTGCACAGTACTAAACCAAGACCTTGATCCAATTTCCCTTCTCCCTTTTTGCAAAAAGGCAATGAAACATAGATAAAGTTAACAAGATCTTACATAATATCAAAGTGCATTCAGTAGGTCCCAAGTTATCCAGATAAACAGTTTATTTGTACATTCGAATGTCTGAAATAAAAAAATGTGCACAGAAACGGAAAAAAATTTAAGAGACTCTATGCTGAAGTCAAGGTTAATTTTGAAAGAATCCTTCAGCTTTAAGACAACTGTATGGATGAGTAAGTGTCTGCGTTGCACAGAAGCGTGTCTTTCACTGGTACTTGACAGTACATGCAAAACATCCTAGATGTTCTAATCATAAATAGACTGCAGCTTAGTTACTAACAATGGATTTCAAAAAGGATCCAAAGCAAAATGCAGAAACTTTTTGCCTTATTTTCTTCTCAATAAATCAGTGTGAATTACAGAAGCAGGCAAGGGTGTTGTCTCACATGTTATGATTCATGTCTTGCAGTATATTACAGTTGATTTATACTATTATTTGTAGGGTTTAAGACTTTGTCGCTGGGGAGTGAGAATATATTGGGGATAAAAACAGCTGACTAGGGTAAAACTGACATGGAATAAATACCCTGAGCTAGGGAACACAGTAGAAAGTCAAAAACCACTGGCAATAAGATAGGAACTCTTGACTAACACTGTCTTGCTGTGAACCAAATATGGAGCTCCTTATTTTCATCAGTGGCTTAAGCAGGGCTTTCATGAAAATAACTGCTATTGGTAAAGATGTAAATAGCTCACAGGCCAGTCCACTTTATTAAAAGCATAACAGGAGGGAAGCTGACATCATAGGAAAATCTTTAGTCTGAAGCTCTGGCCCTCAGCAGTGAAGACTGATAATGTCTGAATTGCACAAACATCCAGACCACATAGATTAAGTTTCCAGCATCGTGTCACAGCACGCACTCCACGCTTAGAGTTTAGCTGGGATTTGTCTTGCACTTCATTAAGGACAAAGCAAGGAAGAGTATTGGTGCTGAGGGAAAATCTTCAAAATATTGCTTCTGCAGTAATAAATGGGAACCTAGAACATCATCTACAGTAGCGCAAGCAATAGACACCAAGAAGGGGTAAAGAGGCAGTGAAGTATATAGAAAATAAACCAGCTACACAAAAGTTTTGGATTTTGCAATGATCTTGACAAACAAGTAACTTATTTCAACAAGATTAGAAATCACAATACATATACAATTGAAGCAGAAATAAGCACTGACAAAGGATTTCAGAAAAAGAGAAATGACTGTGTAGAAAAACTTATGAAAGAAGAGCAGTTGGACATAGTGGGTATTAAATATTATCTTACTATACAGTGGCACATGAAAAAAACCCGTGAATATGTAATCTGTAATGATGAGAAAGAGGATTAGTTTGAATTGTATTAATGTGACCAGGTCCAATTGATTATGCTTGTTTCCATCCTTCCCTTTGTTTCAAGGAAAACAGAAGTTCAGAAAACATAGGGCATTTCTAACGATTTGCTAAATCACTGAAGGCATAAGAAGAAGATATTTTTTTGTTGCAAAACTAGGAAACAGCAATTAGACTGTGCAATATAAACACCAACAAATAAAAAGAATCACTTTGTTACACATAAACAATGTAGAAAAATTCTTAGAAAAGCTGCTCCAAAATCTGCCCTCCGATTCAACACATTGCGTGTCCATATGTAACCAAATATAACCAAAGAGTATGTGACCATTACTGAATGTTTCTTAATAATAGATGGGGTTGAATAATAGAGGTCCAGATACAGAAATTGCTCAGCAAAAAGAAATTAAAAAATTCTTTTAGTGATAACGTGGATCTCCATTTTCAAAAATATTTTTTAAATTGTTTTATTCCTTTCACTGTTTTGTGGGGATAGGACATCTGTTGCTTAAAACAGCTATTTTCCTTATTACATATTGGTAGCTCTAATAAAATCGTGTTTATCCACAGATATATAAAACAAACAGCATTTTTCTGGTATTTATATATAGTATTTACTAAAGAGGTTTCTAGTGTGGAAGTCAATCCAACCTAATCACAGATTTTCTGTCACATTTACCTTGGTTCCAAGGCTCCTATCCATCTAGGAAATTATTTCTTGGAGAGATATAGGATCAAACTCTCCTGTCAGTTACACCAGTATGTACTTGGAGTGACTCCAAATTAGCTAAAAATCAACAGAAGTAGCTTAATATGTTCTGGTGTAAATCAGAAGAGGATTTGGCTTCTCATCTTTCAATAATTATTCAAGAGTAAACAGTACTCGGTTGCATCACAGGAGAGCACTGGAATGTGAAATATTGGAAAACAGCAAGTATACTGAAACAATAAAACCAGGGAATATCGTATAAAATGCCTCTTCTTTACTGTTCCATCCATTGTCATTTCTTGCAGAATACTCTTTGGACCATTGATCTGAACCTAGGACACCCACAGGATGTTGGTTTATTATGTTTGGTATCTTGTAACTGCTAGTGCATTATAAGATAAGAGTTTGTAGCAACACATGGCAATAGGGGATCTGTACGCCCATGCTTCATTACTTCTTGACCTTTCAGATGATACCCAATTGAAAAAGGATCAGTTCTTACATCTGGCAAAAGCCTAATTTACTAATATGCTGTCCTCCTGAGTCACTGCTGTAATACATCTCCTGAACTTCTTATATATCTTGACCCCTGTTGGCTCATTGTTGCTCAGTTATTTACTTTTGACGTGAAGACATGTATCACCTGGGGGTTACTTCAAAGCCACAAAATTTGTGGTTGAGGAGTGAGTATGAGACCAAAGCGATGAGACCATAGCAATGATGGATCTTTAACCCAAAAGTCTCTTGGCACTCATTTACAAAAGAAAAAGAAGTAATTAAAAAGCAAATAAACAAACCCCCCTTATATATTGACAATGAATGTAACTTGGCTCAGATCTCTCAGCATGTTAATTAGGTCATGGCTTCAGAGTCATCTTCCCACTGTACCTTGCAAAGATGCTGTTCTGCCTCCCATTCACCCCAGCAGCTCTCTGACCCCACGCTGTGTTTGTCACTGCCATTCCAGGGGGTTATCTGAACTGGACTAGGGAGATGGGGTGAAGCCTGGTTAAAATCCTGCTTAAAATTGCCTCTTTTTAGTTAATATTTTCATCCATTATTTTAACCTGGATCAATTTCTAAGATCCAGCTCACCAATGAAGCCACAGAAATATAGATGCAGAAATTACTAGATAGAGATGAGGACATGAGAGGGAAATCACAAGGTTGTGGAAGTGCCAGTCTATGTTGGCTCAAAAGGACACTGGTCACAGATGACATGGGATACAATTTTATAGAAACTGTATAGAAAACATATGTAATGCCAGCAAAAGAAAATCTCTAAAATAAATGTAAATATCATCATGTGATCACATATAATGTTTTTCTTCGCTACTAGCCATCTGTTTCTTCTAAAAATTACTCATTTCAAAGCTTGAAGCTATTACTACCAATTTTCACTTCTGGAATGAATTCATTCTCCTAGCTTTTTGTTATACACATAAGTGAAAGTTATACAAGTAAGGATCTTATCTTTGAGTTATCTAGAACACCAAAACACATGGCATAACGTAAGAAATCATTGCACAGAAATTTTGGATGCACAGGAATCATAGAATCATAGAATTATTAAGGCTGGAAAAGACCTCTAAGATCATCTAGTCCAACTGTCAACTCATCATCATAATACCACTAAACCATGTCTGTTTGTGACACATCTGCCCTTTTATTGAAAATCTCCAGGGATGGTGACTCCACCACTTCTGCGGGCAGCCTGTTCCAATGTGTCACCACTCTTTCTGAGAATAAGTCTTTCCTAATATCCAACCTGAACCTTCCCTAGCACAACCTCAGGCCATTGCCCTCTTGTCCTATCACTAGTTACCTGGGAGAAGAGGCTGACCCTCTACAAGCTTGCCTTGCTACAAGCTCATTTCAGGTAGTAGTAGAGAACAATAATGTCTCCCCTGAGCCTCCTCTTCTCCAGACTGAGCAATCCCAGTTCCTTCAGCTGCTCCTCATAAGACTTTGCTCCAGATCCTTCACCAGCTTCATTGCTCTCCGCTGGACATGCTCCAGGGCTCCCCAGAGTCCACTCAGACAAGGAAGACATTGTGCCTCCAGTAGTCACATATGCTCAAGGCCAGAGAGGGAGACAAAGAGAGGGAGGTAGAGAGAGAGGGGAAGAAATGAGTTCAGTTGTTGAAAATCATCCCTTCAAAAATGGACAAAGAACAAGGCAGCATGCTCAAGACAGGTTGAGAAAAAAATATAGGAATCTTTTCTCGACATTTGCAAAAGCAGTTTACACTTTCTGTCTTCAGGTCTCACTCACACAGATGTTCTCCATCCATTTCAGCACCACGTACATTCCACACAAAGATGCCACCCTATGAATATAGTAGAAAATTGGCTTAATTAAAATGAAGAACTGTGAATGCACACTGAAGAAACGTGTGAATAAATCCCAAGGTATTTAAAATTTTATGAACAAGTTTTATGGGGATTCTTTCATGCCGAAGCTGGTTATTTGGTAGCAGATAAACTATACTCCAAGAACAAATGTTGAATGTCACTATCAACAGTTTCTCTCTGTTTGGGATACATGAAAGCAAAGTTAGAAGAAAAGAATGGAAGTGAAGTCCACATAGGAAAGAACATGCTGAACAGGTTCTGTAAGAAGAAAAAGGCTGCCTGTGTATTCTTAGAAAAGTGTGGCAGGCTGTAATCATAGGCATTGCCATTTCACAGAGATGGAGACCACACATCTCATTCTTTTCCATAATTTTTTTAAAAGGTGGCTTCAACCTACACTCTAAGGAGAGGAGGTGGTTAATTGTAGCCCTGCTTGATTCCATATATCACAAAGGGCTCAACAAGAGCTAAATAAAGAGAGTTTAATCAGATCTGGAAAAGATGGCTTTTAATGGAAGTGAATTCTGTAGAGGATGATAATCATTAAAACTGAGGAGTTAATCAAAAATCCTAAATCAAGAAGGGAAATTTGAAGCATTCAGGAAACATTTTCTCTCCTCCAACTCAGATCCCCCTTAAAAGTAGGTGAAAGAAAAAAAAAAGCAAAGTTAATAAAATGATTTTTATTAAAAAAAAACACACACACATACAAAATGGCCATTTTCTGGACACCTCCTCTCACTCTTAGGTGAGAATTGCAGGACAGGTTGTTGCATGGTGATACTTTGAGACAGTGATTAAAGGAGTAATTTAAAACACAAGGACTACTAAAGGAAACAGGAAGTTAAAACTGTCCTGGGAAAATTATTCCACATTGTCTACAAAGAAGGAAAATAATCTATCCTTGAATACCACTCTAAAATATATAATTAAAGAGGAATGGGAATTCCATAACAAAGGGAAGTGTTCTAATGGTGCTTGAAAACATGAAACACTGCTGTAGAAAGAAAAAAGATGGTGCATGTGGGCGCGTGGTGGTGTTTCAGTAGAAGCTCTAAAGGTAACCTGTGGCCCTAGCAAAAGTGGCAGTGAGCTTTTCTAGGATGATATCATTGACCCCTATGCCCCTTTCCTAAGGAAGAGGAAGGCGCTTCTGAGACTACGTGATGAGATTGCAGCTGCATCTTTGCTGACACCCTTCTTAGCCACCTGCTTTGACAAAATGATTTTAGCACAGCATCATGAAATAAAAGAGCAAGTCTGTGCTAAGCTCAAATATGCCAAGTCACTAAAATTTAAAATAATTCTGTCCTTAATCCTCAGCACTAATGACTTCCTGTCTTCTACAAGCCCTATTGCTTTGATTTTCAAGCTTGGTTTTCAACCTTGCCCATCTGGGAAAATCCTGATGCAGCAATTTCATCTGAGCTCTGTGTTGATCCTGGTGGAGCAGAAGTTTGGACTGACAATCTGAATGGCTGTGCCTTTAGGTCTCTCTCTGGTTAACTGAATGCCCTATGACTGAGAGTCACATTATCACACCAATTTTAGACAAGATCTATAAAAGTTAAGTTAGAAGACAGACTGTTCTAGGGATGCAATTCATCTACCATCTTCTAAGACTTCTTCAAAACATAGCTGAAAACACTGTGGGCATGGTCAAATCACCATTCTATGTATTTGAGAAAGTGTTTTGATTGAAGAAAACAGAAAAGAGGATTCCCTTTTCATTTACCCAAACAGCAACAAAAATAGAAAAAAACAGCAAATTGCTACTGGGGTGTGAAATGAGACCTAATTTAGAAAAAAACATCCTTCAGCATGATGTCTTGTGTCTTGCAGTGGTAGCCCAGAATACCACAAAAAAAATAAAAAAAAAAAAAAAAAGGACAAAAAAAAAAAAAAAAAAAAAAAAAAAAGGAGAGAGAGAGAGAGAGAAATAAATCCCACATTACAGATCTCTGAAAGATATTTTTTTACCAGTTCTGGGTTTTTTCTTAGCACTGAAATACACTGTCTACCTTATAGCTGTTTACAACACACATTTGTTATAGTTGACCGTCATATCACTATTTAAGAAATTAATTTTCAGTCTGCACTCTGAAACATCATCTTGGGCCACAACAACTGACATAATGACATCTCATCTTCATAGTAAGATTTTTTTTAAGCTCCATACCTTATCAATCCATCCAGCAGGCAATAGCTTTCATCAAAGAATTCAAACTTCATTCCATGGCCTTAAGCATTTCCTTGGAAGCCCAAGCATTGCATGATCATCTGCTGTAAAAACACATTCTGTAAAATGCTGCACTTCTGAAAGCCTCACAGACACCCAGAAAGCACCTTCTGAAAATCAAGTTTGTTCACCAAGCAACATCTCTACTTGTTGTGGATATGAAGGACAAAGGAACTTGCTTTCACTGTATTCCGCATAGACAACCCATCTTCAAACTGTCAGCAGACACATTGGAAACACAAGGCTGGGAGCTCCCACATGTGGTGTCCAGTATCCAGCCTACCAGAAATGGCCAAGCACCAACCCTCCTATTTCTGTTCACACAGACACTAGTGTTCCTATTCGTCTGTCTTCTCTAATTAAAACTCGCAGAATTTCTCCTCATTTTTAAAGTTTGTTCATTTAAAGTGAATCCCCCTTTTCCTTGTTTTCCCCTCCAGCAGTCAAGCCAGAGGAATCTTGCCCTTGTTTTTTTTGATGCACTTCTCATGCACTTTGTATGAGTGCAAATACTTCACCCCAAAATAATACTCCACCTTGTCACGCACTTACAACACACACAAACACACAACATCAAGCTGTGCTCTGTGCCAGTCCACCTTTCCATCTGCCTGCATGAGCCACATGTCACTGCTACCACAGAGCACACCAGGCAAGTGCAAAAACTGCACCTTCTTCTGGACTGAAAGTATGGGGCGTGAGTGACAACTCAGGCATCCTCAGGTGCTCACATGAAAATCTGAAAAGGGGAAAAAGCTACTTCCACTACCCAACACTGGAAACAGAAACAGTTCTGGTATCTATCTTTATGCCTACTGCAAGCTGAAACTCTCTGCTCTCCATGGCATACAAACAATAACAGTATATGACACGGACTCAGCTCTCGAAGACATTGTAAAACAGCCACTGGATAGCATTTTGTCCTTTAACAACTAAGTGGAAATTACAGCACCTTTAGTAGCATTTGACAGGAAAGGCCTCACATACACAGCCTATAAAATTCAGTCAGTTATCCAACGTATGTATGCATAGGTCATTATCTTTCCCGTATTTCAAACCAACACTTTGCAGAAGAGTATCCATTTTTCAGAAAACATTATACAGAAGTCCTGTATTTAAACCCTGAACTTTAAGCTTTATGGCTACCTCAATCACATCTGAAGAGGGAATATCTTCTTACTCAGCATTCAAAAATATGAAGTTCATATAGGTCTGCAAGAAAGCATTTTAAAACCGCTTATAGCCTCTTAACCAGCTACATTTTTTTCCTACACAAAGACATTTGCAGAATGAAAATACTAGTTATACATCTGCATCAGAACTGAGACACAGGTACACAACGCACACTCCAGTGTTTTATTGCCACTTACATCCACCCACACATACCCACTCCAGCACGGTTAACTTTTAAACTATTGTACAGATGTCTAAATAAAACTGGGATGCAAACTATTTTCTTAGCTCGAATTCAAATAGTGGTCTTCTCACAGCCTTGCCTGCTAAATCCTTCTCAAGTGAATACTAGCTAAGACTTAACTCTTTCTGCATTCAAAACGTCTGCAGTATTTCTTCCCACCTCTGTCTCCTGCTAGAGTCTCGTGGATCAGTACTTCCATCCCACATTCCTTTTGATGGTTTCTCCTACTCCTGCTTGTTTCACCTCTCTGTGCTTACTCTCTCTACATTCCTGCCCACACTACTGGGGCAATAGCCACTGGCCTGCTTCTATTGGCAGCCCTTGTTGTAAGTTCTGAGCAAGCAGAGTTGATGGCAAACTGCTAACATTCTTTGGTGACTACTCATCATTGTTCTACTTCCCATGGTCTTAAAAGTCTGTACTTCAGAATAAACCAGATCACCCCAAGCTGGTAAAAATAATTTTTGTAAACCCAATTTAGCATTTTCCATAGTAGATATTATTTTCCTAAATGACGAAGATTAAAAATAAATGAATTGATTTTTAATTATTTTTAAATTTCTTCCCTTTCAGATTGTTTAAGCTTCAGGCATTTTTGTTCCTCCCTCTACTGTTTTTTGTCTATTATCTGGAAAATTTGGAGGGAATAAAAGGCTACAATGCTGACAGATAAAGTAGAAGGAGGATAATATTCACAGAACTCTTAAAAAGCAATATTCTAAATATATATATATTAAAAAAATGTAGTTCCCAGTTAACACAAGTATTCAAATGACCTGTTTTAAACCAATTCCTTTCTTCAGTATTACAAACACCAACCCATTATTTTTCCTAAAGAATATTTACTGCAAGAACTGCATGTAAACTCCTCCATCTAATTATTGAGGAGCGAGGGTAA
>WBMW01003948.1:5533-8033 GCA_013396635.1 Penelope pileata | reverse complement strand
ACATGGGGCTGATTTTGTAATTCTGGCCTTGTAAATAATTCCAATGCCTCAATACATCCACACAACCAGATAAACTCTGCAACGTGAAAAGCCATAGCTTTTAGATGCACTAAGACATTACATAGAAGAAAAGGAAGTGAATAGAAGGAGAAGATAAACCAGAGAGAGTTTATTTATCTTTTCTTGGAGTCCAAAATCTGCCTCTGACATGAGTTATATATAGCATTTAATAAGAAGGGCATGATCTAACATGTTAGTAAAATGAAACACCTACTTAAGATTTGTTTATAATTAAAAAAAAAAAAAAAAAAACCAAAAACTTCAAAACTTAGAAGAAAAAAAGTCTGCAGTTTAAAAACTTCATTGCTTTAGGGACTAATAAATGCCTGTCCATTTTGAATAGGTTCCAGTACTGACACATTGTCTCATCAGTAAATAAAGATGTTAACAGTTTACTTTTCTTGACAATTAACAAATTGTTTTTAAATATCAAGACCAAATGTTGGCATTCTCCATAAATCTCTGCATCAAACAGGTGCCCACAAGATACGTTTGCCAGACTTAAGTATACATGAAAGCCAAATATAAATACAGTTAGCATGGTGCTTTTAGTACTTAGAGCCAAATTCAACAATGATGTGATATCTTAGAATTAAG
This sequence comes from Penelope pileata, assembly GCA_013396635.1. NCBI lineage: Eukaryota > Metazoa > Chordata > Aves > Galliformes > Cracidae > Penelope > Penelope pileata. Next base: position 7,376 of record WBMW01003948.1, on the reverse strand, counting down.
TTATCTGTCTCCACTAAGGAAACTCACTTTATAAACAGATTTCATAATTCAAATACAATTCTGTTTGCCTATTTAAAAATCTTGGAAGTAAATATTTTCTGTCATTAAAATATATTAACTAAAGTGTCTTGTAATTTTAGGTGTCTCAGCTGATGAAAAACTGTATAATCGATTTGTTGAAACTGTTTTAGAAAATGGATGCTGTAGTAAATGCCATGAGTAGTGCAATACTAGGTACTTTCAGTAGCACAAGTAGAAGGAGTCCATAGGCATATGTTGTAGACACACTTCATGCAGCTTTGTGCCAAGGTCAGGAGGGAGAAATGATGTGGTTGCCTTGTATAGGATGTCAGGCATGAAGATGTCCCAGATTCAGCCCACCAAAACAGAATGTCCCAAACCACCATCTATGTGTGAAGAGGTTGGCTCAGGTGTTGCAAGCTTTCTTCATGGGTTCTATCCAAACAGAAGCACCTCCAGGCTTCTCTAGAGGAGCTTCAGCACCATTTTTGTTAGATAAATGTAGATACTAGTTGTCACCGCAAAGAACTTGCAGCAGCAGCTGCAGTAGGTGTGGTGTGGCCACAGCAGCTCCTACTCAGGTTTTGAAAATCACATTCAGTCATCATTTCCAGGGATCTGGTTTAAGTGACGCTTTGCTCTTTAAAGTATGTTTGTTGTGGAGAGAAAGTCACATAGACCCTCCACATACTTAAAATCTTCAGTATGTATTCTAACAATGAATTCTGAGAGGTATGTTCCTGCAGTGAAAACCTTCTTTACAGTGGATATTCCTCTGAGGATAAAATTTAACCTAATAGGTAAAAATAATTTGCATCTGAATAAGGAAAATATTTTAATATAATTAATGGTGCTCAAAATGACAACTTATAAATTAGATGGACCCTTCAGCCAAGCCCAGCTTTTGTACAACATGTTCTCCATTTAGTTCAGTGGTACTAAGGTACCCTTCCTAGGCATGGTGCAGTTCACTTGCAACATCAAAAGACAGACTCGTTTATCCACAGACACTAGTCTGGATGAATACAATAAATCCATGGGGGATACTCCCCATCCCAGCTCCTTCAGATCCAAGGGTTCCTGAGTGGTGAGTGAGGGAGGGTGAACACCAGAAAGACCACCAGGGACATTTACCCAGCCTCCAGGTTGCACTCCCCCACCGCTCTCTAACACAATCATCATGTCTAGGCAAAGAGCAGGATGCAGGTCAGATAGGACAGCCACTCCTGTCACCCTCTTCCTTCCCTTTTCCATCATCCTGGGAAAAGTCTTTTCCTTTGTCATATGGCAGGGATGGAATTCAGAGGTTTAGGAAAAATGGTGCAGGCTGACACCATCAGAGCACGTAATGGTAGGTGCTTATAGCCTTCACTGGGGACTGTTCAGAAAGATTGTCTTGGCAGGTCACATACATTTGGAATCTTTCACTCTTCATCAAAGGAGAAAACTACATTCCTTGAGTCATGTCTCAGAAGAATTGCTCAAAGGGATCAGGGATTTTTTTTTCCATAATAGGTTAATTTCAATTGTTGCTACCTCTGTCTCCCTTTAGCACCCAGGTACTTCTTTCTCACTGCAAGGTCTCTTAACCCTTTCCAAAAGCTGCAAGCTCTTCCATTCCCCCACAGCTATCACTTAGTCAGCTTAAGTGATTCTATAATAGAATATATTAAAATTCCTATCTTTGAGCTGCCCTGATATATCATCATACAACAGGATCTGTCACTATGTTTGAACATCCTTATTTAATATGTTAGGATGTTATCTGCAATATGTCATATCCCTGTCCCTAGCTGTATCCTAATAAAAAAAAAAAAAAAAA
>WBMW01003947.1:340665-394636 GCA_013396635.1 Penelope pileata | reverse complement strand
CGGGAGCGCCAGGACCTGGCCCGTCCCGGGCGGGGCGGGAGGGGCGCGTCAAGCGCTGCTGGGCCTGGACGCCCCGGCAGCTCGGCGCGGGGGCAGTTCTGTCACCTGAGCCGGGGCGTCGTAAGAACGATGGGCTAACGTGGAGAGCGCGGGGGAGGGAGGGGTACGCCGGTGTCCGCGCGCTGCCCGGCCCGAGCAGTGCACTGCCCAGCACAGCTCGCACACTGCGGGAATGTTCGCTGCAGCCCAGCGGCCTGCCACTGTGTGTGCGAAGTATGTGGGCTGTCAGTGAAAGAAAGTCTGGTGAAAGTTTTGGAGAGGGATATGGGAAATGGCCCCTGATAACGGTATGGAGGTCATGGCTTAATCATGACTGCTGTACATCACATTGCGGCTTACTTCTTAAAACGCACAGAAGTGTTGCACAGAGTGGAAGATGCCTTCAGCAGCAGCAGCAGATCTGCCAGAGCGCAGCTACAAATAATCCCCTGTCCACAGTGAGTACAGGGCCTGGCTGTTTCCTGTGGTGCAGGTGGGGAAGACCCCTGCACACCGCATGGAGCGCGTGTCAGCCCAGGCTCTCTGCTTGCACACTGTGCCTGAAATGCTGAGTTTTGAAAGTCCTGGCATGCGTGCTTCTGGATGAGCTGTGTGCAATTGTACCTCCAAGGCAGGGAAATGTTTGTTCAGTAGGCTGATTGTTCCCACCTAAAGTATCTCCCTCTACTTGTTGCACACCAAACTATTAATAATTTTTTATTTCTAAAATGTCAGGCAAGCAAAAAATCAAGTAAGCAAATTAACTAGAAATCCTTGTAAAATAATACATTCCAGGATGGACTACTACAAAATAGCACAGTGCATTACTGTTCAGCATTTAGGATACCAGATTTCTATCCTTTTTCTTTCCAGAGCACATGCTCCAGACCTTCGGGTTCCTTCAAAGCTGTTAAACTTTGCATAATTTTGGGCTGGTTCAAAAACACCCCAGAATTTTGAATAATGTACATTCCCTTTTGGCAAAAGGATAAGTTTGGATTGAGATTAACTGGCAGAAGCATTTAAAGGAAATGTTGTGATGCTTGCCCACATCGTGGTTAATCTGTCACCTCAGCAAACAGGACACTGACAGGCACCAAACCCCATTTCCACTGAATTGCGGATACTGTATTTTAAACGTGTCACGCTTACTGTAAATGCTATATCTGATCCAAAAAAATCCCACGGCAAATAAAGCCAGGATTTCCCAGACTGTTTATCCATCAAAAAAGAAGCTGTGCCCTCCTGAAGTGCAGCAGCCGTCACAGCTCACAAACTTTGTACATTATTTTTAAAGAGTGGCAGCTGCATCTCATTCTTGAAGGTGGCTGGTATTGACCTCACAGTGCAGATTCCATCAAGATCCGTACTAGAAATAGAAGTCACTTCGTTTATGATATGTTTGTGTGTTGTGTTAAATGCTTTTGATGAAGCAGAGAGGAAGTTAACATATGCTTAGTTATCTGATGACCTTATACAATGATTTCATTGGGGATAACATGCATAATGAAGTGAGGTAAAACGGATCTGTGCAATGCTATTTTGTTGCTAGCCTGTGGCCTGACCTTCAGCGGTTCTTGAAAATCAGGTATTGGGAAACTCATGTTTTTCTTCACAAGTAAGCATCATCCTTTCTTAAGACTGTCAGAGGGAGAGAATTTTCTGAGAAGTATGAAAACAACAGATTAAACTTGAAGTATACCATAGTTCGGTAAACGTAATAAGGCATACAGTTTGTAACTTATTTTCAAGCCTAAACTTCTTTTAGCAACAATACATATTTCCAACAGCACCTTGCATTCAGGAATCTTTACCTACCACCCAACTGAGGGCACATTAGGGACCAGAATCCATCACCTACAAGGAAGTCCTGTCGCCCAGGGACTTTCTCACAACCTCCTGTTGCTGACATCCACATTCATAAGCCTGTGACTCCTGTAGGAACACAGGCCAACCAGTCTGCCTTAGGAAGCGTCTGATGGCCAGCGCTTGACTAAAAACCACCAGAAACACCAGCTGGACTCAGCACCTCTCACAGGCTCTCAGACTGCGGAGCCATCAGGTTAGCCCTTTAAGCTTAAAGGAAGTAAAAAGAACTCTATAAACAATGATAAAGTCCTCACCAAACAAGCACCCCCTCTACTCCAGCAATTCTGAAGAGGAGAACCATAAGGAAAGCTTTTCTAATCAGTCCTGCAGCTCTAATGAGGCCCACACTGTTTTTGTTACATACCATCGTGGAAAATGTTGTCTAGATTAACAGCTTTTCAAGTATAACACCTTGTCACCACTATGCTAAAAATAATAAAAAAAATCATCACCCATGCACTTTTGACTGCCTCACAACATTGTCTCTGACCTCTCTGTTACCTCTAGGGTAGCACCCTGAATACACTGTCTGATACACTGATCAGTTTTTTGGCATAAACACACAACCAAGCTTTAAATTCAGTAATTCAGAATTTTAAGACATTTTAAAGTTCTTTTTAAAACTAATTAGGCCTTAATATGAGGGAGAGAAATCCATTTTAACACCACTTGCTTTAAAAATCTGCGTGCTACTTCTTGTATGCTTTTAGAAAAAAAGGAAGTGACAGCGAATGTTCTCTTTACAGTTCACAGATTAATACAAACAATCCCACCATATGTGTCTTTCAGTATGGTACATAGGAAAAAAAAAAGCTATCAAAAGGAAAAAGCTCAGCCATAAGCATTTTATGCTGCACAAACATTTTTTGAAAAGGATGTTCTACTGTCTGCTTTTTGTGGAAGACTTGATTCTTAGCACAGCTCCTAATATAACACCAGAAATAGCTGTGCTTTTGTTCATACTCTTCTTCAGGAACTATTTCTGGGAACTACTTCTGGGAAGATTACCATATTACAGGATTTAGGAATGATGTCCACTTTATTAAATGGTTCATCATGGTTTTCATATACAATGTCCTAGTATTGCTAGAAAACAAAAAGCAATACTACACTTTTCTATGAACTCGAGTGCACTTATAGTAACCTTCTCAGTACTTTAAGCAGTTTCAGCACAGCAGAAGGAAAATGTAAGTACAGATTCTTCTTTGTCATCTGATCAGTTGAGAATGAGTGATGCAAAGATGTTGGAAAAGAGTTGACGCAGCAGGCACACAGCCCAGGGTGTTGAGCACTGTGTTGTCTTAAAGTGAGAGTGTCTTGGGGGCAAGACATGGCTACAGCCAAGCAGTAGCATGCTCCAGATGGGCTCAGTATGTGTATTCTCTTTTGAGGATGCTGTCAGTCAGAAGAAACTCTGAAAACATCCAGGCTCCTCTAACCAAAGACGAGCTGAGGATCTACTGTGAGACTCAGACCCTGGACATCTTAACTGAGTTCACTGACCATCTTCCTAATGTTCTGTGTAGTGTAAGATCAAAATTTGGAGTTACAGCATCACTGGGCCAAGGGTTTCAGTTTCTCTTGCCACTACAGCATTTCAAAAAAACCCCATGCGGTGGTTCAAATTAAGAAATTTTCTGTAAGTGATGATGATGTTAGTATTAACAGCCTTAACTGATGGCCTATATATTGAAGTGACATTGATGGTTTAGTCAATATTGTCTTCTTCTATTATACGTCGCCATATTAACACTGATTCTGCATAGAAATTACATCAATTTTCATAGTCACCCATTCCACAACTGAAAAGGTTCTATTTAGGTATTACTGAGAAACTCTTAAGTATTGTGACTCAGAGGCTTTCTTTGTGGAGAGTTCACATACAGGCATACTGTTGACAAAAGATTACGAAGGATGTTTTTGTTTAGCAACTAGAAATCTGAATATATCCCCTCACAGTCACCAGTTAGACAGAATAGCCTTGATCAGATTTTGGAGTGAGCATCTGTGCAGACAACTCAGCTGCAGCAGATTTCTCAGAAGCTTTTTTGATGTTTCAATTCTGAATGCTTACTTTCTTCCATGCCAGGAATCTCTCCAAGTCTCCATTCTAGTGAAGAAAAATCCTTTGTACTGGTTAGTAGCCTCATGCACAGACAGACTGTGTGTTGAGGACCAGGACTAGTCTTCTTTCAGAGTGTGATGATCTGCAGGACTCTCTCAATAGACTGCGTTACACATTTTCAGTAGCTTCTGCAACCTATCTTTGTGAACAGAAAATGCTGTAAACTCCAGGAAATAATAGGAGCAAAGTGATAAAGTCCAGTTGTGCACAGCTTTTCAAAATACTCAGTTACATCTATATCATACAAAAAAAGGACCATATAGAGAAACACAAAGACAAAAAACATATTAAATAAGGCCATGGAGGAACTAGACTACTATTGTCATAGGACAAAAAAGAGCTTTTAAACCACCTTTTATACTTCTCTTAGAGAACTTCATGTATGCTGTGTAAGAATATATTTATAACCTACAACTGCATATTTCAGGGACAAAGGCATGAATAACATGCTTATATTCTTAAAAAAACAGCTAGCATGTTCAGAGTAGTTCAGAGTGAGTAAGACACATAGACTCTTAAAAAAATGTAAGAGAATTACATAATGACATTCTCACTATGAAGTTCAGTTTCATTGCATGGGGATAACGATTTTACTTTTGCTGGCTCTTTTAACTTTTTTTTTCTCTGTTAAATATTTGGTCTGCTTCTTGGAAGAAGCTTTGGAACTAAGTCACTCATACTGATATAACTTGTACTTATGCATTAGTAATTAGCAAATTCATCCCAAGATACAGTCTTGCAATGCCGGAGTAGCACAGCAGACTATCAGAAAAACATCCTTTCATTGAAGCCAAGCAAGAAAATCTAAGTTTAATACATACACCATATTTCAGTAATTTACTGCTTTAATGACAGAATGCATCAAAATGTTTGCAGTCTGAATGTCTTTTTCCACTCCCAGCTTTAATCAAAAATTCTGCAAGGCCAAGTGAACTTCTGCTACCACATATCCCTACACAGTTCTCTCTTCCCCCCGGCTGCTCTTGGCAAATGACCATATGTTGCTACTAATAGGACAAGAATGTTCCTACAGTTCTCCGCTGTCCGTAAGAACCTGCCAGAGGACACTTGTTCACTGGCAAAAGAAGCAAGTCCTTTCGTAAAGCAATAGGTCTTGTTCAAAGTAAAGAAAAAGAGGAAAGCTTGTCTGATGTTTTCAAATAGTACTGCAGCAAAACAGCATTTGAATGCATTTTTTATTGCTTTCTTTTTATGAACAAACTACATTTAAAAAAAAAGTCTGTATCTTTTAAAGATTTTTATTTTTTCTCAAAGTTGTAATTGCATTGATGTGGAGACTCTAGGACAAGAAGTCCAGTACTGGGCTCCTTGTCCAAGCTGCGTTTAAGTCCTATTTCTGGTAGCGTACAAAATCCTAGGTGCTGGGATGCATCCTCAAGATCAGTTTCCCCTACAGCTGTAAAATAGTTTGTATCTGTGTAAATGAGGAAAGTGTCAGATTTTCAAGCTAAAACAAAATTAAGATGGCAGTTGAGAAAATAAAATCCATTATGGCAAAAATTGTGTGGTTCAAATAGCCATACTGTCGTGTTTGCTGTTCTATAACAGTGTCCAATCCTAGCAGATGAGATCAAAGGATTGTCTCCATCAGCATTTTGCTGAAGAGCTCAACTCATCTTTATCATTAGAATGACTACAACAAGAAAAACAAATCACTATATTTATGCATGGAAAACTTTACTGTTAAAAAAACCTACTAACAATTTTGATTTCCTACTTTCTCAGAGCATATGATCATAAAACAAATGAATAGCTCAAGTTTTTGTCAAAAAATCAAAACAAAAACCAACCAAACAAAAAAACCAACTATATGAGCCCATTAGAAACCACAGACTTCACTTCTCAGCAGATTACTGATGGTTTTGTTTGGGATGCCAATAGCTTCAAGACCAAGGAACTCTGTCACAAAATTTTATTACCAAATGGAATTTGTTTCGAACAAGCTGCAATTTGTAATCTGGGAGTCTTACCTTGGGAAATAATTTCAGCATCCCTGTTTGTTTTTCAAAGGAAAGTGTCTACACAGAAATCACGATAGAATAAAATAAAAATACAGATGTCTGTGAGTATCAGAACTAGCAAAGTCTGCTTCCCTAAGCTTTTGTGTCTCCTGGTTTATTTGACTTTTGAAGTTAAAAACACCTAATGGTGCAGCCTAAGCTCACGCTGTATTAAGAATTATAAATTCTAAAATTTAGAAGAAGCTTCAGCTGGACTTCCCAAAGAAATCCCAGCTGAATTCCTGGTGTCTGATAAAATAAGAAAGCTGAGTGAAAGCTTTCCAAGAACTGAAACATTCATATTGGCTCTTTTCCATCCAGATTCTCTGGTGTCTAAAAAGACGTGTGCTCAAACTGCATTTTTTTGCTTAAAAGACAGTGTTAGTAGGGTCCTCTATACAGTTGCCCATTTTCACATTACATTAAATAAACTTAATAAATCGCTACCTCACTATCAGATTTAACTAACGGTGGTTAGTAATTTCAAAAGTTAATACTTACCTTTTTTCTAAAGAAAACATGCTAAAAACATCCTGTGTACTCCTTGTGGCAATTCTAACTTGAACCAGATTTGCACAGTATTGATAAAATAAACTAAATGAACTGATGGCACGAGAAAGCAGCTGGAGACCAAGTTTTATCAGGGCATTATGGGGCCCTGGAGATGCAGGAGAGAGGAAACCTCTTAGTCTTGCCCCATTTAGGCAGCAGGAAGCCTGCTCTCTTTTCAGCAGAGCAAACAGAGAAATTGGCAAACATACGACTTCATCTTCACCATGGAAGCAGCAGAAAGGGCAGTAGCAGGGATTACTTTTCCTCCTTCCCTTCTATGAACTTGTTCTCTTTCTCTTCATATGCAATTAGCTGGGCTGTGTTTACATGGGACAAATGGTTACACTCTTCCATGAACCAAGAACACTGGCAACCAATACACATCTATTTTAGCTTCCCTCCCAGGTCAAGTGAAGTCTGAATCAGCACGTGGGTTAGCAGTGTGTTTTGTATCAGTGGACTCTTGTGGCCTACTAAACATAATAGATAAATGTGAATTTCCTGTCTGAGTGGGTACTGTTGGTGAATTATTCCCCATGAGTATGTTCTGAATCAGACCCTTACTCAATAAAATCTGCGGGTCACCCATTGCATCTCCTGTCTTCTGTACAATTTCAATTCTAGTAGAACCTTTACTGTTTACATTTGTCTAATCTCTTTTGTTTTAGTGTCATCTCTTATTAATATATTTAAAATATCATTATAGTAGTGCCTCAGAACCCATGGAAGATTAGATGTCATTTACATAATAAATGATGCAAAGCCATCAAGCCTGTGTGTCTTCTCCTATGATTTTCTAGGCATAACCTCACTTCCTATTTATGCTGTTTTGAAGAGAATATTGTTTCTACGTGTTTGATTATTTGCTTTTGTGGAGGAACACAAATACTTCCCTGAAAGTCAGATATGCACAGATGTTATTATATTTGTGTCATTGATAAGAAACCTAGTTTAAACTGAATGAACTGTGTTAGTCATGCAGTTTCTTTACACTGGACAATGAGTCAATCATTCTTTCTGCTACATTTCTGTGTCATATTGTCTCAGGAAATTATCCCAGAGGCTACCAACCCTCAAGCTGACATTGTAAGTATCTGTCACTGTTTTTGCTGCTATGAAAAGGCCAGGCTGGGAGAGGGTTTGTTTTGGATGACAGGTATGCAACGGACAAACGTCATCCAGCAAAACCACAAGACAGCTCAACCTGCTCCTCCATGCGTCAAGTTGAAAACTCGGCAGTGTCAGTCTTTCCCTTACAGCAAATTTCAACTCTTTCACAATATTCATTAACAGTTCATTTCCCTGAAACCCAAGGAAGGATTTTTTCCCTTCTATTTTCTTTTAGAAAAAGCCCTGAGCTAAACGTTCAGCATTGATTTAAGTGGTGCCGCACTCCTTCACATTCACTGATGATCTCTGCCCCTAAGTTTTAGGTAGAAGAAGTAAAAGAGATCAAAAGCAGGGTAATAAATAAAAGATGAAGGCAAGATACATTACACTAATTATTAATTTACCTGATTCTGGAGCTTACATACTGCAGAAGATTGCCCAACTTGTTCATTTCTCCTCCCATGGGTATAGATTGAAATGAGAAATGAAACTTTGTTTCCATTCCGTAAGATTTTTGAGATTTCAAAAAAAATCTACACACACACACACACATGTATATGTTGTTCTACAGAAGAGTGACACCAAAGTTCAAAGTTTTATTATTTTTTTTTCCTAAAATGCAATAATATAAATTCTTACCCTCAAGTAGCTAACAGCCTGATCATTACGCAACTGTCCTGGAACAGAAAAGGCTCAAAATATTGTACTATAGTTTCCCACATCCTGTACAAGCATCTTGAATGCAGGGTTGTTGACTATTTTCAAGGTGGATCTAAGTTTCTTCTCCTGAAGTTCTGCTGGTATGGTATATAACAAAGAGAAGCTTTTCTTCTCCTAGACTAGCAAATGCTCGGTATTTCTGTGGTTCAAGGCTTTATTTATTTATACAAGTGGAGCAGCTCCAAGAGGAGATACTGAGATGCACACCACAAATGCTCTGTCTGAGATCCTTCCCTGATAACTGAGACGTGGATGTACTTCAGCCTGGGAATGCCCTTGTAGTGCACTTCTTGTAATGCTCACTGTAAGAGCTCAGAAATTTTTCTCAGTGATGCTGGTACAGTTCCACAAAAATTTAGAGGTTTTGAAAAGTATTGTCTTCTAACAAAAAACAACAGTAAGATTTCTGAACCTCTGAAAGTAATCAGCTACATGTGGCTAATGGATTTGGGATATCACCAGAGGCAACTGCCACAGGTTTCATAGTGCTAACTGGGGGAAAATGAAGGAAGCTTAACAAGGCTACTAATGGTTCCTCATCAGAGCTGCAAAAGGAAACTTGGCAAGATGAAGAATCAAAAACTTGTTTTTCAAAATGTTTGGTTTCCTCACAGCAAGGAAGAACACTGTGGAATACAGATCTGTACTTTGTGACTCATTAAAAAGCTGACTGTTCTTAATCCTAGGACAGTCATCTGTGCAAAGAGCCAATTTCAACATATCAACAGGTTCTCTTCCTTTTTTTCTTTGAAACGTGAGTTTTGTTAATAATCTTTTTCAGGATATCTTTTACTAGGTAAGCTACAGATGCTCCAACTTCAAAACACAGATGTGTATACAAACACTAGCTTCATATCCTGACAAATACATCCTCATGTTTTAAACGGCTAGCCACGTAACAGTGTGCTAACTACTGTAGCACAGCACTGATGCAGAGGAAGGGACTCCAACTGCCAACTTTACAGCATCTTCTGCTGTGTGTCCCTGACCTGTCCGTGTTGGGGTGGCCAATAAGGACTTTATATTTCCTTTGAGACCTGACCTGTTCAGAGCTTCTGGTAAAATGTTTTTTTTCTGCTTAGCAGAGTTTGTTTTGTCATCAGTTAAAACCAGTTTCAAAAGCACTGGTTGTTTCTTCATAGCATTTTTGCTAGTTTTAAATGAAATAATTTGTGTATGTAGCTTGATAATGCAATTGACACCGTGCCTAGGCAAATCAGCATTAAGTAAAAGCCAGTTGTTGGTTTTTTTCCATGTTATGGAAAGGTCATTATGATATGTTGCTCAGGTACCAGGAAATATAACTGCAGCTTATTTTCTTTACTTCTTGCAAACGAGAATTTTATAAAACAACTGGAAAAGGCCTCCAAAAAGTGGTATTGCAGACAGCTCTCAAGAGTAAGCTAAACAGACTCTTACAAAGCTACATTTATTATACTCATTAGTATTTTTACATTTTTTATTATTTTTTCATTAGTTTTAACTCACTAGCCATTTTTATTGTATTATATATGTGTATAAATGTGTATATATATATAATTAATCTCTTCCATACTGGTCATACTTTCACAAACCTCTCATGTGTAATAAAACTTCTTATGTACCTGAACACATTTCTCCATCAAAAACCTTCATTAAAATTACCAGATCCATTACCATTGACTAATGGTCTCTACCATCTCAGTTCGCATCTGATTAGTGGCAGCTCCTGGCTATCGATTACTAATGTCACCACACTGCTGGCAGAAAATGCTTAAGAGAGCTAACATGCTTGAAGAAAAAAGAGCTAAGACAGCTGAAGCAGTTTAAATTGTTGATCTGATCCAAATTAGCTGATTTTGTCAGGACCATATTAGAAAGCACACAGAGGAACTACTTCACTGTGAGATAAATTTGGGCAGTAACTTTTTTAGCAGCCTGTAGTAACCTCTACGACGAGAATCTGAAAGAGGACATCTGCCTGTGGCTTTAGGTAGTGATATTTCCCTAAAAGATCAACCAGAAATCAAAGGCCCGCTGTGATTACAAGTGTATTTCGACTGACTACAGCTTGAGAACAGCTCCATTGTTCGCTCTATTTACTCAGACATTAAACAGAAGAATAGTTATTTTTTACAAGATGACACAATGAATGTTTGGTAACTTTACTACAAAGTTGTTCCTGCAACCCCATAAAATCTCTGACCTGTATACTTTATTGTATATCTATTTATTCAGGAAATACTCAAGAAAAAGGTTATCTCTTGCATAATTTATCTATATTGATAAAATAATCCTTGTTTACATCCGAGGCTACATGAAAAGAGTGAAAACCTTTTATCTTTTCACCAGAATTACTTCTAAAACTCAAAGTATCCTTTTGTATCACAAACCAGCTCTATGATCCAGAAAATAAAAAAAAAAAAGTAAAAAAGAGGAAGTGAAACTTTCTGTGAAAACCAGACTTTTGGCTACATTCAAAGACACACATTGTACTAGTACAAATGAGTGGAAGAAACTCACAAAGTACTTTTGCTTTTAGTTAGCTTATGGATGTCTGCCTATGATGTTTAAATCTTTTGTCCAACCTGAAGACCTAACAGAGGTGTAAACATCTCAAATGCGATGGCAAAATTCTGGCAAATTTCTTGAAAATAAATCACCAGCTAAAGGGTAAATCTTTCTTAATGCCTCTACTGAACCAAGACACAGAGAGTGTGCTCACTTCTTGTAGACCGTACAGAAGCTGAAAAGCAGAGGGGGTTCTCCTTTGGTAGGAAACACTTCCATTGGAAGTTGTGTCTATTAGACATGAAGAAATCTATTCACGAGGGTAAATCCTGAGGAAATCTTATGAAATCAGACTTTGCTAAACTCACTGCTCACAGATCTATTTTATTTATTTATTTATTTTAAAATCTTATGTAACGTTTTTGTCTAACTGTTTCATGTGCTCATTTCATTTTTTACTGTCATTGTAAGAATTCTGAATAGTTTTTTCATTTTTATCAAATGAAACCAATGACAGTCTTGAATAAGTTGGTTTTATATATATATATATTATTATTATTTTCCATTATTCCTGTTATAAAATTCAGAGTCCAGTTTCAGTACCCTACATGGACATGCCTGCTGCTGTAACAATACTGACTGTGGTGGTGATACACACACAGGAAGGTCCCTGGCTTAACTCTCAGCTCTCACAAAGACTTCCTTCACAAGAAAAGGAGGTAGTTAGGAGGGAAAGGGATCTTTTTATTTACAACTTGATAAAATATGGTAAAGGCAAACACAGGAAAATAAGAGACCCAGTAACAGCATTGTGTAGTCACTTTTAGAAAGTAATTTCTAAGCACATAAGGTATTCTCTGCTTGTCTTACTGCATTTACTGTTGAAAGTGTACAGTTACGATACAAGTCAAGTTTTGCAAGCAAGAGACACAAGAAAATGCAGAAGCTGGCTATACTTTCTGTACGAAACTGACCACCCAAGCCATTTTTGTGGTGTTAGTGCTGAGAAGCCAGGAACCAGTGGTGAAGAACAGATAGTATAACCATTGTTTGAAATACAGCCTTTATTTTAAACAGCAAACCTAAATACCTAACTCAAGTTCTAATTTACACTGGGAGTGAATGGAAATTCTAAAGAATCTTCTCATCTGACAAAAAAAGTGGAATAAATTGAAAAGAAGAAGTACTTTCAAAATGATTAGTAAAAGGCAGAAAGGAATCACTCTAAGTCTTTCCCAGCACTTACTGAGAGGCATTTGGTGAGATGTCACTTGTCCTTCACAGCCCTTGCTCCAGTCCCAAAGGTATAACACAAAATAATGCAAAGTGTGTATGCATCATGTTTTAGACAATGGATCAAAAATACTTTGCAGAGTATACTATAACAGACGAACTGTTTGTAAGTAAAAACCAAAGCAGAAATGGCAAAAAACCCACAATATGATGTGATGTAAAAAATTAAACTCATAATTGAGCTACGGAAGTAATCTAAAAGCTTTTTTGTTTGTTTGTTTTTGTTTTAAGGAAGGAAAATGTCAGTAATGGTAATGGTTTTAGTACCATTAACAAAATTCATGTGTAGATTTCAATACTTCCAGTGATTGTGTTTTAAAATCAAAATAAGACTTTTGAGAGTTCTGGCAACCAAGACTGGGGAGGAATAACCGCATGTACCAGTACAGGCTGAGGGATGACCTGCTGGAGAGGAGCTCTACAGAGAGGGACCTGGGGGTCCTGGTAGATAACAGGTTGGCCATGAGCCAGCAGTGTGCCCTGGNAGCGCTGGAACAGGCTGCCCAGGGAGGCTGTGGAGTCTCCTTCCCTGGAGATATTCAAGACTCGCCTGGATGCCTACCTGTGCAACCTGCTGTAGGGAACCTGCTTTGGCAGGGGGGTTGGACTCGATGATCGCTCGAGGTCCCTTCCAACCCCTACAATTCTGTGATTCTGTGATTTCTCCTGCAGCAGTTAGGACATTAACAGCTGAATGGAGCAGAACTCCTTTACAGACTACTGATGAAGTCAGCTCATATAAGGGAAAGAGAAGTCCTTCAAATTTTGCCAGGAGAGAGCAGACATTTTACAATACTTTCATTTAAGAGAAAACAAACTTTTAATATGCATCTCATTTATATTTTTGGGACTTTGTTTTATTGCTAAACTTGGACAAAAATACACTAATACCAATTTTTCAGAGGAGAGAGACTGAGTAAAGTGGAAAAGGAGAGCAACAGTTTAAAACAATTATTGCATAAATGTACAGGTACATTTTAACATGAGATACACAGACAATGAAAAAATAAATTATGAAGTACAACAGGATGGATGAATGACATTATTCCAGCAAGAGACAAATTGAGAACAGTCCAACTCATGGTAACTTTTGGATTGCAAAGGAAGCACATGCAAGAAATGAAGGAAAGAGAGACCAACAGCGAGTGTATTACTGAAAGAAAAAATAAGAAGAAACTCTACAACACATGGACCTTTAATTTCTTCCTGCTTAGTCTCTGCTGCACAATTCATTCTAAATGTCATTTGAGTCCTGAGTTCACATGGTCCTGAATAACGTGCTCTTCGTGGCCATACTTGAGAAGAGGGCTTGACTGGACCTCCGGAAGTCCCTGACAACTTCAGCCTATCTGTAATTCCATAAAAGTCCTTTAAAAGAGTATCTGACGTTTTTTATGGCGGCATTCATACCAAGCTTCCTGTATGATACTTGAGGCAAGCCGCTGAGAGGGGGGGATAAAAAGTGTCAAACACAGCTTATGATGAATATTCTGTTTGATTGTTTTCAAAGTAATTGCTGAAGACAATGAAATTCAATGGAGTATATATTGAGCTGAACTTAAAAAAGAGTAAGATTAGCTACAAAACAAGAACAGATATGCAACTTGGACAGATTCCAGAATGAGACAATGAACTTTCCAAAAAGGAACAAGTAGAAAAAGGGAACAAGATCTAAACTGAAAAGTAGTTATTTGATCACAAAATTTTTCAAAGGGAAAAACACAGCAGTTAAAGCCCTATCACAAGTGAATCCTGGGAAAAAAGTCACACCAATTGCAACAGATCAAAATTTCACTGAACAACTACTCAGGAACACACTGTCAGGGGTGTTATAAGGAATAATGAATAATGGTAGCAAAATGATGGTGCCTGTTTCTATTTTCTCTTTTTAGGGTTTGAAAATTAAGGTACATATATGACAATTTGTTTACACCTGAAATGCCCCCTTTTTGCTAAGGTTTTTCAACAACTGCCATTCACTATGCACCTAATATTAGTGCTAGTTGGATATAATTCTTTTCTTCTAGCAGTTATTGAAAAATGGCTATTTTAAAGGCTACTTTAGGAAAACATCCCATGAGAAACACAGTGCACAGTGCACATTAGCCTGCAGAGCTGCTGCTTGTACTATCTGGAAAATGGCACATCATAATTTTGTTGGGAGTTTCAGACTTTCGACATTCAGAACTGATTATTTCAAGAGGAATGTTTACTTAGTAAAAACAATCAACCTAGTACCAAGTTCATACAAGTGAAGTAGCTGAACCTTTTGCCACATGAAATGCTAAATCAGGCTTTGATTATTAGGTAAATTCTCTTAACCTCTGTGACATAACTAACATAACACACTAAATTGCATCTTTATCTTAATAAATTTTGTAACCTGTTCTAACCTTAAAAACAGAACAGTGTTCTGCTTTAAATTCCATTTGCTCTAGTGTAAAAAACAGGCACTGGCTTTTTAAGGCAAGAAGAGTGTCTTATACTCATGGGTATAATTCTGTTACCTTATTCTCTGAATCTGTAAGTCTCTGTGATGGAAAGTATAAAAAATTGAAGGGCAACACCTTTGTCAGTAGGCAGATACCAATGATTTTAATGGGGGAATACTCACTGAAGGTTGCATTGTTTACACAAATGTGCTAAAGCATGCAAGGACAACTGAATTCAAAGTCATGAGTAAGTAGCTAGATAAATAAGTCAAATAAGTAAAGCAAACCTGACAGGCCACGCTTTCTTGTGAGATTAGACAAGTGGTCAAGGATTAAACTCTGCAAGAAAAAAGTGAGTGCTTCAAACAAACTGCAAAGTGATCTCATAATAAAAACTAGCATAAGTAGCAGAGGTGAAAAGATCATGTCTTTGGCAGCTGCAGCAGTTTGTCTCAGCTGAAGTGGAGCTGCCAACAAATCTTGATATTGCTACTTCAGTAGCTTAGAAAATCACCAGATTTGACTGTGGATAGATAAAAGACCTAAGTATTTAAAAGTCTTTGAGTTCTTCCTTGAGTTATTAGGAGAAATACAATCTCTCTCCCATCCCCTAAAGTTGAAGGAGAACATAGTCTAAAAGTATAAAAGTGATTCTGCCCCTCTACTCTGCTCTTGTGAGACCTCAACTGGAGTACTGCATTCAGTTCTGGGGCCCCCAACACAAGAAGCATGTGGAGCTGTTGGAGTGGGTCCAGAGGAGGGCCACGAAGATGATCAGAGGGCTGGAGCACCTCCCCTATGAGGACAGACTGAGAGAGTTAGGACTCTTCAGCCTGGAGAAGAGAAGGCTGCGGGGGACCTGATAGCAGCCTTCCAGTACCTGAAGGGGCCTACAGGAAAGCTGGGGAGGGGCTTTTTGCAAGCATAGATAATGACAGGACAAGGGGTAACGGCTATAAACTGGAAGAGGGTAGATTTAGACTAGATATAAGGAAGAAATTCTTCACTGTGAGGGTGGTGAGACACTGGAACAAGAAATTCTTCACTGTGAGGGTGGTGAGACACTGGAACGGGTTGCGCAGAGAAGTTGTGGATGCCCCCTCCCTGGAAGTGTTCAAAGCCAGGCTGGATGGGGCTTTGAGCAACCTGGTCTAGTGGGAGGTGTCCTTGCCCATGGCAGAGGGATTGGAACAAGATGATGTCTAAGGTCCCTTCCAACGTGAACCATTCTACAACTCTATGAATATGCATACATCAAGAGAGGTATGTAAAAATTGTTTGAAGACAAGACGGATTGAGCTGACTGAATAATTCTAGTGTCTCTACATTCTACAGATCACAAATCTGAAGAGACACAAAGCTGCTTTTCAGAACACTGCTATGGTTTAATAAATAACACTTTATATCAGATCCAACAACTTTTTTTTAGCAGGCCACACAGTGCACAACTGCTCTTGCCATCAGTCTCCATGGGCCAGCAAACAAGCTTTCGGACTTAACAGAAAATCATATGAATGATTGGCAGAATATGATAATCATTAGAAAAGCAAATGGAAAGAAAAGTGACTGAGATTAAATTCCATCTATTTCAAAGAAACACATGACTATAGCTGGAAATGACAGTCCCTTTCTCAAGTGTTGCATGTAGCTTGTTTAATAATTTTACAACAAGCAAGACAACAGGAGGCACAGCTTGCTACTGCGAACTACTGAAATGCTTTGAACTGCAGGTAATATGCACACCAGATTACATACTGCAATACTCAGAGTATTTGACCTGTTCCACAATGCAGAAGCCAATTATTCTTGGCAAGCATGCTCATCACGCCTTCCAATTCCCCATCATTCATGTGTGGAGTTGTGCCACATCAAAAGAAAAGAGTCATAAATTCTATAAATCCTTACTGATGAACATCAAGCAGAAAAAATACACAACATTTTGGAGCAAATAAGATTTCTAACACACTAGCATTCATCTCCTTGGAAGTGTAATCAGTACAGCGCTTTGCAAGAAAGAATATCAGCTAAAATTCAGTTTAGATGGACTGATAAGTTTAATAATGACTTTTTTTACGCTTAATGGTATACTATAGGGCAATAAACTGAGGATATTACATGAAAAAAAACCAAACAGCAAACTTTTTATGCAAATTACTTGTGTATTCCTGTAGAAATTTCATCACTAGTTGGTGTCAGTGGAGTTACTTATATAGACTATAAAAAATCACAAGAACCCAACTGAACTTGAAGTCTAGAGCATTACATTAAGAGACATGATCTAAGATACCCATATTCCAACAGACACAGAAACACAGAGGCAAAATGAGGTGACCATGTCTACCTACCTTCTTCGTCCCACAACTGTGACTGGAAGCTGGGTCTCTGAAATGCTGTCCAGGATTCTACATGGGGATCACACTGCCTCAGAAGCGACAAGAAGTTTCCCAGGTATCATTTTATTTTCAAAATCTTCTATTTTCCTTCATATTATGAGAATTCTTTGGGGGGCATAAGAAGACTTGCAGTTCAAGCCACACCAGAATCACTTTGGGGCACAGTCTAGCTTGCAGCTCAATTTAATATAGTAGTGACGACAAGCTCTCAGAGAAAATAAAAGATGTATCTAACTCAAGTGTTCCATAACACTGCACCACCAAGGGCTGTGATATTTGAATGACAGTCTTTAATGTACCCAAAAGAGCAAAATGTTATGCTTGGGAAAGGAGCAAGTGTTCCATTTATATCTGCTATAATAAATAAGAATATAGGAGCTTTCCAGTTGGGGCAGTTAGGGAATCAAATTGAAGAATTAAGATCTGCTTGCTTATCATAAGAATAACTTCACTGTTAGCAAAACAGTGAAGTAGAAGAAAGAAAATCTAAAGGAAGAGGATGTGAGAAGAAATGCAATCTCTATAGCATTCAGAAGGAATATGATATACTTGTTGGGTTGCCTTTGTGCTAACAAAAGCCACAATTTGGTGATATAAATACAATTAGTGGCTTACAATAGTCATCATCCAGCAGTCCTGCGTCAGGCCTGAAAAAAGCAGTTTTGTTGAAGAAAAGAAGCACCTTGGTGACAATGTTAAAGGGGACTGTGCAATTAGCTTGGGCAGAAAATAAAACAGATTACCTGGAAAATAACATCAAGTTTATAAGCTTTTAATCGAAGTAAGCAACATAGCAAAAACCTTCAGATTCTTGGGCTATGAAACCAAATGTGAGATAGAAGATGCTGAAACTAATGCATTTCTAAAGGAAGTTTCTTGTTCTATGGAAACATGAGAAGTACAAGGAAAGAAAAAGTTAAGTTTCTCAGTTTCATAATATTTTTTTAAGACCTAAATTATCATTTCAGGAGAAACAGATGAAACATTTCAGCCAAGTGCTAACATCTGATTTGATATTTAAATATAAGACTATATAACTATAATATTCCATGTAATCAGGAATGGGCTGACTGATGGGACAAGAGCACACTGAAGCATGTAGCCTAAGTGTTGCTTGGAAGCAGGGAATGTGTTCAGCTAAATAAATGCAGTTCCTACCAACTGAAACTTGTCCGGAAGTAGAAAGTTTTATTATTGTATTACAAGCTCCCACATAATTCAGCCCCAACACATACTGAGGCACAGCTGAAGTACATTCCCCTGAATTGCTAATTCATATTTTAAGTGTTTTGGGAAAGCTACAGATCACTGATGTCCAAAAGAAAAGGGCTGTCATGGGGGAGCCCAGGAATGCTGTATTTCCCGTCACACCTCCCATAGCCCACTGTGGCAATGGGCTCTGTCCTTAAATCCTCACATTTAGCGTTGTCGCAAAGCAAGACTAAGGTTTCTCTTCCCAAACTCTCAAATTCACCCAGAGTTTCTCTCCTACTTTAATGCCAATGCAGGCAGTTTTCGTATATTCATGATTTGAAACAATTCAGAGTACTTCCATGTACTATTTTGCATGATTAAATAATTTACCTTGTACCTTTGTAATTAGTTTCTTTTCAGAGTTAAACAGAAATTACAACCCCAATTGTTTCCCACATTCAGCAGCGTAATACTGTATTTTCCTTCTGATTTGACACAGATCATCAGTTTATACTCTCCAGATATAAACTACAAAGGATTTCATTGCACTACTCTACCTTATAAATCCCCATTCAGGAGCACTGCCTGATCCATCCAGATTATCATTTTCATCACTATGCACAGGTGTAACAGCACGTGGTTAGAGGTCTCCAGCGTGTGTAAACCACTCACCCAAATTCACCCCATTCAGAGCTGCAAAGCATGTAAAGCCAGTCAGTGACAAAGGTGAAGAATCAAAACATTGCCTCACAGAGTCATTTTTAAATGATGACCTGATGCCAGAAAGTGGTTTAGCACTGTGCATCTGTATGCGTATGTCCGGCCTGCCCCGCTGTGTCTCACTGAGTATTTCTGCCCCCTTATGTCTTACTAATGGCATATATAAGCGTCCTTTATACAATGCTTAATTAGAAATTGCCATTAACATCTGTAAGACAACAGATTAGCGTTAAGTCAAAGTTCAATTTCTCCCTTGCTTCGAGCATAGATTTCCTTTCAAAATGATTTTAATTTCAATTATTTAATCTTTCTTTTGAATAAACATCAAAAAACAAATTCCCGTCAAAGCACAAACTATGCTTCAAGTCCTTGCATTTTAGCCATACCGTGTGCAAATTACGGCTTTCATGAAGGCTAATTCTGTTTGTTTATTTGCTAAGCAGACTGTAATTAAACAAGGAGAAACTACAGCACAATTACTTCTCCAATTCCATCTGACGCCTCTTTAACTCAGTGAAAGATTCCTATCAAGGCAGTACATTCTGCAGTATCATTAAATTTAAAAATCCTACGACAGCTCTTATAACACTAATGAGGTAAAAAGTAATGTCAGCCAACATCCTCTGGTAAGAAAGCTGAAAGAAGATGTGAGAGGATATAAAATGTCAGTAAACTTCAAAGAGAGTGCCAAGTTCAAATGTAAACAAATGCAAAGCACCAGCAATACAATTCAAATTAGTGGTTTGTAATGATGTCATCTTGCAGTCTGACGTCAGGCCTGAAGAAAACAAGATGTAGGCAGTGGAGAGAAACACAGCTGTCCGAAGTCCGCAAGAAAGGACTATGCCTTCCCATTACAATTAAATAAAAATTAAAAAAAAGCCCCAACCATCAAACAAATAAAAGCAGTACCCAGAGCAGGATGCTTATTAAACTTTTAAAAGTCATTACTCTGTAAGTGGTAGGATTTTCAAATATTTCTTTTGTTTTGTTGTGGTTTGGATTTGTTTTTGTTGCTGTTCTTTTTTTTTCTGCTTTATCTGTTGGAACTTGCTGACAGAAAAGGACACTTTTGTTACAGTTAACGTAGCCCTGTGAATATAATGTTAATGGAATAAAGAGATATTATTGATTTTATGTTTCCTTTCAGCTGCATTTTTAATGTTCAAACAAAGCACCAAAGGGGAGGAGGAAAAAAAATAAGAGTGCTTTATTATTTTATTGTCAAGCTAAACAGAAACATGACCTTTACAAAACTTCTCTACAGCTACCTCAGTGGATACCTAACTATTTTGCATTCTTGAACATTTTCTGAGCTATAACAAAAGTTGTATACTGTGCTTTTATTTCATATCCTGTTATGCTATTATTTCTTTTTTTGGAAATTATACAAAAGAATATTCTAGTATTTTTTCACTAGCAAAAGGCACAGTTATAAATAAAACATGCCATTTTTATTCTTTCAGTTTCCTTGAAGTCAGGATGAGCAAGATTTCATGACAGGACAGGCCAATTCGTCATTATGCATTAAACGAAGTCACAAAAGAATCTTAAATTATACAAATGGTTAATGATGAGACAAGGGCTTTCTAATTTTTCTCCAGATACTGTTGAAAAGATCCTAGATATTATTGTTTATATTGATTAAGCGTAGCTCACTTCAGGCTTTAAAAACTATTGCTTTTGCTTCTAATGTTAGCATTGATTTGCAGAACTTAATAGTTCAGGCTTGCACAGGCAAATCTGGAAAATAAATAGCTCATGTAATGTACATGTGTTAACCTGCTCAGAGAACATCTACGAGCATATAACTTGCTTCATTTTCCTTCCTTCTGGCAGTGGGAGAGCTGTAAAAATCAATGAAATTACAATAAGGGTAACAAGACCCTTGATGAGATACAAAAAGGCATGCTTATTAGATGCTACTTAGAAACAGTTTTGGAACAACTTGAGAGAGGAGACATAGAGCAGTTCTTGCATGGCACTGGGATGTGGCATGGCCAGCTGACACAGCCTAAATGTGTGAGAAACAGGGAAAAAAAAAAAAAAAGGACAAGTGACTTGAACTTTTAAATTGACACAGCTGCATTTCTTCCATCCTGCTTTCACACATACAGGATTTTGTTAAAATGTTAGCAAAGCTGACACATAATTTTTATTGAAATTGTTTCCATAAATTCCCCATTTCTGTGATGCCACCAAAACCTGCTACAAATGAGGCTGCTGCTGTGTTGGGTCTATTGTCTCACATGCCAAATAATACGGTCAATGTTTTTTAGTTTCTCTTTTCCTCCTTAGCTATCACCTTGTTCTTTTCTTCTGAATTGACCCTGAATGACAAAAAATCTAACATATTTATTTTTTTGACATGTTCACACAGAAGGTCCATCTGAACTTACTGCCTGTGTTACTGCCTTTTATTTCTAACTGTTTAACAAAGGATAAGTAGTTACTAGCCAGATTTTTTTAAAACTGTATCCTATAGTACACTGTATTAAATGGTCACCATGTTCTAGATTTAAGAAGCTGCATAGGATGGAATTGGTGGAGAAATTACGTACATTATTTGACAAAGCTGACTGTATCAGTTATCTTCTAAATAGGTTTTTATTTTTTAATACTATGCAGCTGTTTCCCTACAATTACTAACTCTCCAGGAAAAAATAAAAGTCCATTTGTCTAGAAGCCTGATTATGAAATGCCACAAAATAGCACTGTCCTGTTGCCTTTCACAACAGTGTTAGTACAAGAGATGTCATGTCACAAAAAATGGCCGGACACTTGCAAAAAAGCTGCTCTGCAAACTTCCCTAAAGGTGACTGCTGAATGTTCCAGCCCAAGGGCACCTGCTTCATGCAGCAGCTCGTGCTGTAGCCAGTGGACCACAAAAGGCCACACGGAAGGACTGTAATCTTTTGCAACCTTGGTCGATGCTGGCTGAGTAGTAGCGGGAAATACAATCAGGCCTCTGCTTCTGTGAGTCACACTTTTATTACAGTATATATTTCCTGGTGAAACGGATTAGGCTATGCCATGCATACTGCTTTATGGATTAATAATGCACAAGTAATCTGCTACTTTATCACTGGGGTACATTTTAATAGATACAGTGATGTAAATACAACCACTCCCATTCCTGGGAGCTCCTGTACCCTAAATAATATTCATAAAAACGAACGCCTGATGTTTTGAGCAAATATATCACAAAAATGGAAGATAAAAGCCAATCATGAGTTCATGCTTTGCTACCTTATTTAATAGCATTCAAACAGCCCATGCTAAACATTAGGCAGGAAGGCAGAGTCAAGTTAGACTTATTTCAAGGACAGCTGAATTAAAATGTAACTGCAACTGTTAATGCACACTGCAATACTCCTGATACCATCTAAGGATTTTTGACAGTAAATGAGGTCAGGTTACACACCAAATACACGAATACTGGTGTAGCCTCTTGTCTTTTCCTTAGCTGAGCTATTACCCAGGGCAGAATATTTATCTGCAGGAAATTTGTCATTAAGCAGTTTTAAGCCAATTATTTTGTAGGAAATAGTATAATCTTCTATTTCACATACACATACATGTCTTGTGTCCAAGACATAGGTATGATATTCATACACTATCAGATCTATGATGCATAGAGTTAAGATGAGGAAAGCTATAGAAGTAAGCAGGACAATGAAGCAGGCTGAAAGCATCTTACAACAAGATGTGGGTCCTTATCAAGCAGGGCTATTCTGATTTCAGAGCAGGCACTGATCTCTGAGAAATTAGTCAGTTTTTCATTTCAGTGAATTCATTCCCACATCCATGAGGCTATGGAAACTTAGTCATCTTAAGCTGTATCCGGTCATAATGCAGTTACGGATTTCCATGGCTAGACAGGCAACGATGGTTTCTTTTAGGAACACTTCCCAACCACGCTGCATTCTGAAGACAGAAGCTGTTTCACATCCCCAGCACAATGACGTTTGGATGCCATTGTAACATCTCCAAAAGTCAGCAGGGGAAAAGAGGTTGTGAGAAAGGGTCCTCTGAGCAGGCTGTCAACCCCGAGCTGCATCACTTAGGGGTTAATGTTCAGGTATGAGAAATTTCCCTCTTTCCTGACTCTGCTGCTTACTGTCTTACTCCTTATACAAACATGCAAATTATTCAGAAATGTAGAATACCCCTATAGATCTTTATTTTTAATATTGTAATATAATCTCAGCCTAAAACAGAAACCTGTCATTCTGCCTCACTTGGTGCCTTTTGGGGGCATGTTACAGAGTGTGAGGGCATTACAATTACTCAACATAAAAAGGCAAAAAGTTATAAACAAGACAAATGGAACAGCTGCAACACTGATGGAGTGAAATCAGATAAAAGTCTGTGGAGATTTGCTTGCAGATAGAAAAATACATCTGATTTTGTGTTGACACGTTATAAAGAAATGACATTGATGACTTCGAGGATTTTATGGGGATATTCATGGCTCAGGGAAGATTCAGATGCAATAAGCACAACATTATTTTAATTCTGTGTAAAAGCACATCAATCTTGAGTGGGGCATTTGCAGTGTATTTTTAAGGCAATTTCAGTTAGAAGACATTTTATTCCTTTTGCATCAGAGGCTCAAATTTCAAGAGCATCACCAACATGACTACAGAGCAAGGCTGCAGAGAACAGTAGCCATACTGGTTGCATGTTGGGTCTCTTGCCCCTGCTTGTAACTTTCCCTGCATTCAGGAGGAAAAGCTGCTACCTAGCCTGCTTGTGGGATGCATTCTGCCCTACCAGAAGTTCAGGACCATGTCCCACGAGCAATTCAGGGATTGTTCTGCCAGCAGTTTGGAGATATGTCCTAGCAGCAGTTTGGGGACATTATCCTACCAGCAGTTTGGGGTTGTGTCTCACCAGCAGTACAGCCGCACACCCTACCAGCAGTTTGGGGACCTGTCCCACCTGCAGCTCAGGGATTGTCCCACCGGCATTTTGGGGATGTGTACTACCAGCAGTTCATTTCAAAGCTAGCACAAGCCAGGCAACAGGATCAGCCTCATGTGTGCTGCACCATGACTTCCTTCGTGGGTATTTCCCTTTTGAAAAGGCATGGAGCTCGATTGCTGTAACAGTAAAGGAAAACTCATCCTGAGGATCAGTACCACGATGTACTGATTTCAGATTCTTCTTAGTGAAAATATACTGTGCCCTTTTTATCCTACAGGCTAATTATCCACGAGCAACGCTTTGGGCCCAGCACAACGAGCACCCTCACATACTTTTGCTCCGCACGCCCGCAGGACTTGGAGGAGGCCCTCACTTCGCCGGGCCAGGGGCCCCTGCGAGCGCCTGGCCCAGCCAGCCCCGCCCGAGCCGGCCGCCTCCCGCTGCCGCAAGGCACAGGAAAGGGCCGGGGCGAGCCCCCCCGCCGCCGCTTCGCTGACGTCAATGGCATTCTTATCGGGCCGCCTGCGACAGCAGCCGCAGCGCGTGGAGGCCGCGGCGGCCGTTGCGAAGCTGCGGAGTGGAGCCGGTGGCAGAGCGAAGCCCGCACCGTGGTTTCTCCCCGCTCGCGGCGGCTGCTTCCCCGCAGCGCGGCCAGCAGCGGCCGGCTTGGGGCCGCGCCCCGGGAGGTCTCTCCGCCGCTGCTACGCAGACGTTTTAAGAAAGCGTGGTTTCCAGCTGCATTGTCCAATGTAAAACATGAGGGATGGACTCTTCTTGTGCCTGCTTCATGACACACCCAACATCCCACTTTCTGTGGCCTTACACCTTACATACGACAGTAGTAGTGGCAGAAAGGCTTGGCACCATACTGCTTCTGCACCACAGAAGGTGAGTTTTAGAAATGGAGTTTTAGAAATGTGCTCGTTTTGGAGCATTTCAGCTGTATTGGCCCTACGCTGTGTCGAAGCGGTGCAGCCAAAGCATGGTGGAAAGAAGAGGCATTCAAAGCCAGCATGGCAGCGGGGAGGACGAGGCTGCTGATGTGGGACGGATCTGACCTTGAACTGCAGATGCGGCATTGTAGAAGACAAAAAAGACAAAAGCATTCTGAGGTGCTGGAGATTAAAGCCCTTCCACATCTGTGCTGATGGGAAAACTGAGGCAAAAAGAGGGACACCAAGAGTTTATCAGGCTGGTTTGGTGATCAGGTCTGATGGGAAGCAGGATGAAATCTGCAGCATCCATGTATTGAATTCTTACAAGGTTTCGCGTATCAGTCTCATTGCACCTCACAGCTGATTTGACCAATTGCTATTTGTGCCAAAATGTCTGTTCTCACAAGCATTCCCCCCTGTCTGCACCTCTGTTATATATCCGTATCTTTCTGTGTTGTCTGTAAACACATATGCACACAGATTTTAAATTTTCTACATGTACACATACCATATGTGTAAAAATCAGCAGTGTTTATGTCTAATCTCTAAAGCACAATTGGCTTTTAAATGAAATATATTAGCAACATTTAAGCCCAAGTTTTTGTACTTGTCACTATCAGTCTCTGGATTTATTTAGCCAGATGCGTGCTAACAGAATATTTGCACACCTATACACTGTTACTATCCATGATATGAAGCAATAACAATCCCATCCACCTCTGATGTAAGTACCAAATAATATTCAGTCTTAGCAAAAACAGCTAAAACTCCATTGCTTTTCAAAAAAAAGTACAGCTGCTTGCCCTTTATCTGAATTTGGCCAGAAAGCAGGAGCCTGCAACATGATGAGACTGTAGGAGCAAATCGAGACAGGCCGAAAAGCTGCACACACAGCTGCTGCTTGTGAGGTTCTTACCCTGTTTCAATGTAATATCTGTATTTCACAATCCTGCTCTTACTTTTGTTTTGAAAAGCATTTCTTCAAATGGATGGCAGAGGAACTATGCACAGATAACGGAATAGAAAGATGATATGGAGACCATACTTGTTCCTTTCCTGTTCAGTAAGCACATCACTCATTTCAGATGCCCTTTTTTCAATTACAGGAAGTGAGAAATTTCCACAGAAGCCAATAGAAGCCAAACAGTTTGGTGTATAAGAGAAATGAGTGGAAATCTAGTGGCTTTTTCTTAATCTGATAATCATATGCTATTCCTGGTCATGGTGGCAGCTGTGTTTGCAAGAATGGAAGAAAATGTAAGGGAGAAAATGGTGAAACAGAGACTGTCCATGTATCTACATTATTCAAAATGGATGATTCTTTGTTAGAAGGTCAATTGTATTATGAACACATCCTGCCAACACAAGCACTGTTAAGCCATAATTGGCTTATGCTGAGACGTGACTGAAAAAGCTGTGTCAAAAATTGTTTGCTGCATCAAACCTTATCCAGTTTACAGACAGTTCTCTAACGCCATTTAAATTCCTTTATTTTTATATTGGTCTATTGTTGCCACTCTTCCAGATACAGACATAGTACAGCATTAAAGGTGCAAATACAACCATTAGATTTGTCAGTGAAAACAATTATTACAATACCAAGCGGCATGTTGTGACAGGACTCCTATCATTCCTGCCACCTAAACAGCGAGGGGAAAATCCACTGAAGACAAAAATAGGAATATAAAGAAGTTAGATCCAGGCCAGCTATGAAAAGGTTTTCAAATGCCATTCATTGAGGTGGCTGCTTTAATCCCAAACTAGGCAGTCAAACCAAGAACAGCAACCAAGATGTGAATGAAATGGAACTAGGCTTTCTACTCATAAGAATATGCTAAAAAGTGCTAAGGCTTCATGTATACTTGCCAGCAACAGAATCTGACAAAACAGTTGTGCTTGAATTCTGTTTATTTTGAATGTAACAGTTTTAATATTGAGTAGAACTGACAGTTTTGAATGAAGAGTCCAAAGCTATACACTATGATGAACTCAAGTTCTCTGGCACTAAGAAAATAATGTTTTGCTCTTTGTATAAATTTTAGATGAGGTTCAAAAGTCATTGTGAGATCTCTGAATCTAAGCTTGTAAAAAACGATTTTGATTGCATAACTCTTCTAAGTAGGATAAGAATTCTGTTTGTCTAGGATGTAGATTCCAGTTAAGAGAATCAGCATAACAGCAAAGCCTGCCAGGAAGGAATCTCTACACCATACAATGAGCTTGCAATAAAATCTCAATGATTGTGACATTTATAAAGGTATTCTGAGACCATCTGAAGATAATAAAATTGAGCCTTCTTATGAACGTATTAAAGAATATGCTTATGCTTTTCTAAGTATAATATTAAGATACTAGAAATTATTGACAGTATGTCCACATGTACGAAGTTATACACATTGTACTGAGAAGAGATACCAACTATTGAAAAGTCAACCAAGTTAGAGTTGAAAGTCTGCTTGTATTTTTTCCATCATAAATAGCCACAGGATATACATTTCCTTGAGTGTGCCTTTTTAACTGTCTGTTTTTGATACCTCCAGCTAGCAGACACATGCACAAGGACAACCACGGATGCGTGCTCTTAGCTTGAGGAGCAGCATAGAAATTTCATTTCCATTTAGAGTTGTGACAGACTATCAGACTATTAGACAGACAGTCTGTCACTGTGTTTTGCTGATATTTCCACTTCACAGAAGATCCTGACAATTACTCTCAGCTACACATTTCCAAAGTATTAGTAACACTGAAGCCATCTTTTTTATTATTATTTTTAAATTCTCGTTTCCAGCTTCAGGTAACAGAACAGACTGTATGGGGAGAATGACTTTAAGAAAGGTATCTCCTAAATCGTTTTCCTTTGCTAAACATCTTCACATGTTGAGCAGCTGATTGACCACGTGGGCCTATATTTTCTGTGAAACAGTTACTGCTTTAGTTTATCATGCCAATTACACAGATTATTTTAATGAACCAGAATGGCATGTTAACAGTGCACACTGCTGGAGCAGAATACATAGTCTGGTTTGAGAACAGCTAGAGGCAATCTTGTATAACAGGAAAGCAGCTAGTTTGGACATTACGCTTGTAATATGTTTTGTTTAAAGCTGTGTTGACATTGCTGACAGGGATCCAATCGTAGCATAAGCAGCTACAGCTAAACCAGCTTTAATCTGATAGCTGCAAAGCTGCGAGAGTGTGGGCTTTAGCCTGGGACTTTCAGGGCATGGGCCTCAAACAGAAAGTGCACTTTTCTCCTTCATTCTTGTTGGCGCCTCCACTGACTAAATACATGAGCTCAGGTATATCTGCATGTCTTGCAGTTCTCCTTCGCTGCAAGACAAGCTTACATGCAAGCTTGCTTTTGAAAACAGGAGGAAATGTGACTTCCAGGACTGAAATAGTAACACTGGCTTGCAAATAACCTTGTCTAAGTGTTGCCAGATGATGAGACAGTTGCTATATCAGACAATAAAAGGGTAATTTGCTGAAATACAGTAATATCAGTCTTTGTTACATGGAATAGTTGAGCTAATGATAACAAATTCATTATTTTTCATCAAACAAACTTACAAGGAATTTAATATTTATCGTGTTGTATTTAGGAATGGTGAAGTCATAGAATTGGCATCGACTATACACAAGGCAAAAAAGTGAATGTTCCTCAGTGAGTTTATTACCTGACTGATACAGCAGCAATTGTGAAAGAATTAAAAACCTTGGAGTGATAGGTGTTGACTTTGAGAGAACTATTGCTATTTAGATTAAAAAACATAAAGATGTAACTGAATCTAGTATTCCAGGTAGAATTGGTTCAGTCCAGTCCTGCTTTTATAACTGCTCTATACACAACCTGTTTTGTCTTTTTTTTTCTAGAATTATTCTAATCTCTCTAAGCCTCTGCATCTGAGATTTTTTGTCCTTTTTTTTTTTTTTGTAGATCTTGCTTCTGTTTTGTAAAGAGGATGTGAATGAAAATAAAGATAATAAAGATAATAGAGCATAATGATATGATCACACATTGCAGGGTTGCATTTAAAGAAAAACATGACATTTAAATAGAAGAAGGCAGCTTAAAGTCAGGTCACAAGATGAGTGAAAAAAAATGCATGAGAAAAATAGGCATAAGGGAGGAAAGACTAAAACAAGGATTGTCTTTGTTTTAAGGGGATATATGGAAGAAAAAAGTAATTTGAAAGGAAGAAAAAGCAAACGTACAATTTTTAGCAAGATTCTCTGCATTAACAGAAGCTTCTCAGCCCTGTGTAGCTTGCTGAAAAAATACAAAAAGTAAAATTAAATGTGTAATATGCCCTGTTTTAAGACTTTTTCAGACTGGTATCACACAATATACAGTTTCTCTGTCTGTCTTTCTCAGCAGTTGGATTTTTAAAAGGCTGTCAGAGCATCTCATAGACATTAAAGGATATATCCTCACCACAAGGCTGAAAGGAAGTCACAAAAGAGTGGTACTGTATAAGAAAGCTCAGGCCTCATTTGAAATGTAAGTCTCAGTGCAATGGTTTATCTATACAACCACCTCTCGAACCTGTGTTACAGTCAAAGTCTTTACTGCTGCTGGCCATAAGCAATTTCTCTTGTGCAATCATGTAGCAGTTCTAGGACTCAGGCAACAACTTACAGCTCTGCAGTGACCTCCAGGATGAGCTCTGTGCCAACATTCGGGCTGAATGGTTTGAGCTTTCCTCTGTGGTTAGACTTACACATACATCCAAAAAGCTACACACAAAAACATCATTCAATCTGTGTGTTTCTTTTGTCCTGTTGGAAATGTCACTCTACATCTTGCCCCATTTCTTCTGAAATTGAAAACTTTTCAGAACAGTTTTAAAATACTATGTCTAAAATGAAAACTAACCTGCAAGTTTATGTCTAGTTACTGTTTCGCAATAAATTAACAACTGACTGCATTCATTACATTTTTAAATTCAGGTAAGTAAACCTTGTTAATGTTCTCTAAGTTCATTTTTAATAAGCAGCAGATATTTGATGTGCAGTAATTTTCTCAACAAAGATGAAACTATTTACTTCAGCAAGTTGCTCTTAAGAGGAAAAAGCTGTTCATTTCAGTTTTTAACACCCTTTGCTTATATTCATTGTACAGTTGAGTGTTGACAGTTACATTTTACTTTGGACCTTTTCCATCCAAGAATCATACGTATTTTCAGCTAGAATCTGCCTCAGTGTTTTTGTTTGGTTTACTAAGAGATATGAACTTGCTGTTCTGCGCATCTGTGCTTCAGGTCTGAATGTTGTATGTGGATAGTGATCTCTCCTGCACTTCAATGTGCAAGACTTTTTCACAAATATGAGAAAAGGGCAGCCACATCTTTAAGGTGATTTATTGTGGTTTCAGAAAGAAATTCACTTGGGACAAAGACATTAAAAGAAAGTTTAAAAAAATCTTTCCAGACACAAAAGCTAAATATTTGTTTTTGTGTTTCACATATTAATCAAGTGAGTGAGGGATACAAAACACATTTATGTCTCGCGTAATTTTATTTCCTTTCTATATGTGTTTGAAAAACTGTGAACTCCCAAGTTGGATTTATCTGTTTTACAGAGATTCCAGTAGAACTAGTTTTGCCGTGTGATCCTTTCTGCCCTATTTCAACATACAGTTTCATTTTCATCAATTCAGAAGGCCACTTTCTGGGCATTAAATAATAACAGCATGATGAAAAGCAATCTCTGTTCATGGGCTCATGTGCTTCTACACAGTTCCTTAATTTATTTTACAAATTTAGCTACTGTCAAATCTCTTAATCTGTATAACATTTATTTTGCGGGATTGAATTACTTGAAAATACTTCAAATGCTGTCTTTACTTCCAGATGGCTTCAGCATCATATAGAAGCATTTGTCTGTGATCCATTGGTCCATCTTTCTGCTAATCAAATAAGACTCATATTTCTGTAGGAACTTTTCCAGCTGTGGACTACTGAGTGCTGTATGCCTGCTAAGAGTTTGAATGACAACAAATGATTTAAGGCAACACTTAAACACATACTTATCTTTGGAAACTCGTAGAAGCTCAGCACTGCTATTTTGCAGCAGTACATTTTCAGCTAATTTCAGGCTATCCTTCCATTTGCTGCTAAAATCTGGCCCTGTGCTGCTCATTCAATTTCAGACAAGTATTCAAATAACCATATAGTAAATTAAATGAAAAACGAATTGACTGAAAAAAACCTCGAAAAATAATAAAGTTTTGTCCTTTGGTTATTTCACTGTATCCCAGCCAACTTGATGGCAAGTTGCAGGGAGCAGGGAGGAGTGGAATGAGGGATGAGATTCAGGAATTACATAAATGGATCCTTCTCCTTAAAAATACTTCTTGAACCTTAGACTATGTCCTATTTAATACTATGAGACCTAGATACATATCTTAAGTTTTCTGAAACAAAGTTTTAAAGTACTTAAATCACATGCAACTAAAAGGAAGAATGGTTTATTTTTAAACCAATTGAGCTGAAATTTGGACATGTCTCTGAGCTGAGAATTTTAACAAGCAGCACAATGGTTCTGTGTATCACAGGACGAGAGCCAGACCTGAAGAAGCCATGTGGAACACAGAAAAGTCAGATGCCCATCTTTAACTGTTGTCTAACTATGCAAGAAAAATTTTCCTACTTTTACTAACACTTCTACAGGAAGTGTAGACTGGAAGCCTGTAGATTTTCAAAAAAAAAAAAAAAAGCTCCCAGGGAGTGTAAAGTATAGATACTTCAGTCCATTATATTATGTAGCATGCATTACAGACTTTAACTGGTAGACTTCAGTGTTTTTAAATACAGAGTCAACTCCTACAAATGTTTGATATCTTTAATTACTCCAAAATATATTTAGTTTTAGGAGTTCTTTTTCAGACATAATTATAAAAGTTTCCTTAAAAATGTGATTGTGTCCATTTGCCTGGTCATTTACACAAGAAAACTTCGTCTTTTTACGTTTGAGGAATTTATTCCAGATCATTACAGTAGACTTGAACATCTTCAGTATCTAACATCTGTTTGGGAGAAAGAAGGATGTTTTATGGTTTATTTTAATTTTGGGGCAGGATGGCGTTGATATTTTTACTCAAAGAGCAATAGCTGATATGAAAACCTGTATTACCTTTTAGGTTTACTCCATGAATATTTTTCTTCAGATGCAGATCAGATGTTAGAATTTTTTATTTTGCAAAAGGAATTGTGTCTTTAGTAGACAGTTCTGCAGGATCAAGCCATGCTTAGGAAGAAGGCGTACGGTACTGTCCTCTTAAAGAACCATCAAACCCTAAATTAATGTTCAAAAATCAATGTCTTATCAGTAAAACTACAGGTACTATGAAGTAGAGATACTTATTTTAACAATCAATCTTCAAAGAGATTCTTGGAAAATCTGTGCTAGCTGGTATTTTATATACAAGGCTAACAATATCTTTGGAGAAAAGAGATGCAGAAATTCAGAAATTAGAGATCTAGAAAAGTTAGAACGGGTAGTGTTTCAACGTACCATATTTGTTGAAGTAACATCTACTCATCAACTTTGTGTTTCAATGCGTATGTTTAAATGTTAGCATTTCTACAAAAGTGTTGTCTTTCTTCTTTGATGTGCTTAGTGGGGCCAGAAGGAACCTTTGCTTCCCTACTACCTTCTCCCACTATGGCTTATCACTGCACCATACATACTACCAGCTCTATCTCCTAAAGTACTGTTTACCTCATTGAAACTGGGTAGGTGTTGAGGCATGAAACTCAAGTGAATATAAACTGCACCAAATCAAAGTGCTGCAGGTCCAGTTTTTACATTGCAAAATGAAGCCTTAAAGACTTCATCGTGAGAATTAGCTGGAGCAAAGAAAACACATTTTGGTTTCACAATATCATACAGTGAAAATCTGTGGCTGATAAATAACATGCTTACACATATTTCTGAGTAGCAGAAGCATGTGAGAACAAAGTGGTTTTACCACCTGACTATTGCTTTCCTGTGTGAAAGACACATACATAGTATGTATGTCAGCTGCTTGCTTTTTCTCTAAAAACAGTCCACTGCAAGGGTGTAAATTACTTCAGGACTACAGAGGCCTTCTCTGCTCCCTCTTTTTTCTGATGGGTTTTCAAGATTGAAGATTCAGTGGGGAATGACAAAATTGAAACAGACTTTATTTGATATCTCCAGAAAAAGCTTCTAGATTTACAAAAAAAGAAAAAAAAAAAAAACCAACAACACAGAAACAAGCCAGCCCATGAAACAAAACAATACAAGAAGTATTTCTACAGCTGAAATGTTAAAGATGATCATACAAGTCCATTTTTCTTTAGGAAAAAGAAAGAACAGAACTCAAAAAGCAGATTTGTGGTTTTTCCATTTCCCATTGCTGCTGCTTCTATTTGCCAAAGTCCAATAAAGAGGAAAGAAACCTCCCTCAAATTGTAATTTTGCCTCTTCTCTCTTATAAGTGTGACTCAAAAGATGTTGATGATGCTAAGAATTTTGTAATTCTGTGAAACTTTTCTCCCCTTTCATGATTGTTATATATTAGAATTTTAATAACAGAAATATTTGACAACAGATTTGTAACAAAAGATATTATTGAAAAGCAAATGTTTGATTCCTGTAAATCACAGTTATGGAGGGGAGGAGATCACCAGGTTTGAAGGGAGTACTAAATGGGGTAGAAAATGCTGGTGAATGATGTGGGTGCCTCAGAAAAGGTGTGGATGGGGAGAAGGCATGGCTGGAACCAGCAGCTGGGGAGTGAGGAAAGGGAGGCTGAAGAAGGGAGTCCCTGGAGAAAGTACATCTTTCATCCCTTCCTAATGCTCTACAGCGTGGGGGTATTGCAGTCTTCTGTTGCAACTGGTGTCTCAGTAGCTTCAGAGGCAAGGAAAGGTGCATTGCACGCAGAGTTCCAAGGCCTGTAAGTGGCTCCTGGGAGGCCATATTGTGTGCTCAGATATGAAAGATCAATGAGAGCTTTGTGCTATTGTCTGCATTTTTTGAAACCAAAAATAAGTAGGAATGTAACCTCTTTAATCTATGCTTTCTGCAGTATGAAGATTGCAGAGCAAGTTGCCTGGATCCTCCTTCTTGCCCTTTTTGAAGACTGGAGTGACAATGGCTTTCTTCCAGTCCTCAGGCACCTCTCCATGACCTTTCAAAGATGATAGTGGGTCAGCAATCATGTCTGCCAGCTCTCTCAGCACTCATGGGTGCATCCCATAGGGGTCCATGGATTTCTGTGCGTTGATTTGGGCTAGATGCTCTCTGATCAGATCCTTGTCAACCAAGGGGAAGTCTTCCCTTCCCCAGACTCTCGTACCTCCAGGGTCTGGGATTCCCAAGTCTTAGCAGTAAAGACTGAAGCAAAGAAGGTGTTCAGTATCTCTGCATTCTCAGTGTCCTCTGTTACAAGGACACCCACATTCCTGGTACAAAAAAAATTCTGCTCCAACACAGCTGGAGCTGAATCTGCTCTGTATCTTCTCAACTGGACTATGATTGAAAAAAAAAAAATCCAATTCTATTAACAGTACTAACAGAAGTACCTTTACAGCTGTGCAAACCACTTGCATGAGAACTATGGTTTGTATTTGATTAGGAAATT
Organism: Penelope pileata; assembly: GCA_013396635.1. Taxonomy (NCBI): domain Eukaryota; kingdom Metazoa; phylum Chordata; class Aves; order Galliformes; family Cracidae; genus Penelope; species Penelope pileata. Next base: position 360,201 of record WBMW01003947.1, on the reverse strand, counting down.
TGAAAGAAGTCATACCCTGGTGCTTTTAATATTTAAAGTAAAAGCTGCCCAGTAAGAACTACTGGCTCTTTCACTGCTATCTGTCATTTCTCTTGATATCCTAGCAGCCAGTCCCTTAAATTCTTTGTTGCAGCTCTTTCCTAGCAGGTTTCTGCTAGGAAGCATGATATTTCAGATTCTTAGGCTGCTCGCTGGTGCTTTTTTTTTGCAAACAGTGGCACGAACATATTGTCTGTTGGGTTGTTTCTGAATTCTTGCTTGCTCTTGCACTTGGAGTGTTATGGCCTCCACAGAGCTTTCAGATGGCCTGAGACAGCTGCCTTCCTTCCCTGACTGTACAGAAAATCTGTTCTGAAGGGATTTAATATAATGAGCCAGCTAACTGGAAGCATGAAACGCAGGGGCATGTCTGAATATGTGATTGACTAAGGTGTGTCCATCAGTTACTTCCATGCAGACCTGAGTGTCAACACAGAAGGTCTTCTGAGATGAGTCACCTAAAATATGAAAAGAATATCTTTTTGCACAAAGACATTATAATAACTGGCTTGAGATCAGAACTCTGAGTTTTAGGTGTTTCTAATTCTTGAATTTTCTAATCGCAATTCCTGAGAAAGTACAATAGGTACAAGATTTTCCTAACAGCAGACTTAGGATTACTCCCTCCAGCTGAATCACAGAATCACAGAGTTGTAGGGGTTGGAAGGGACCTCTAGAGATCAAGATGACTTATTTTGCAGAATGTAGTGCAAATGCATGAGGTCTGAGAGGAAACGAGTGAAAAGGAGGCTGAGCCTGTATCTGGTGATGAGCTTACTCCTGAAAGACATGTGCAGGGGCAGGGCCTAAACTGTGAGCACTACTTCTAGAGTAACTTGTTCATTGTATCTGAGTGTGGGCAAAGGCTACAGAACTTCCTAGTCCACTGCAGAAGAACTGTTTCTCTTGCTTGTCTCTGACCCTGGCTGTTGGGTACACTGATTCACGGTGTTCATCAGGCTCTGTACTCAGGAGTCAGCCCGTGTTAAAAGCAGAACTTACGTGCTTTAATGGGTAGTCTCAGCATAGCCCTTGATTTTTAAATGGATACTCAGGAAAGTGAATAGGCTTTAATGGACCAGTGTCTCAGTAACTTGTTATTGGAAAGAGATCCACTTTCAAATCTAAATTTTCAATTAGACAGAAGAAAACGTGTCACTGATCAAAGATGTCAGAAGATGGACAAATTGTGAAATGAAGATGCACTCAGACTACACCCAACTGAACCCACATCTGCACAGTTTTATTTTCTGTATTCATCAGCCAATGGGCTACATTCGTAACAGAAATGAGAAAAATGACATAGACAAGAGTCCTGTTTTTCTTTCTGATTCTTCTCACCTCAGTCCTACAAACCAAACCACCTTTCGCTCTTGCAGTTGTTCTGCTATTATTATCAATACGGTAAATGCAGTTTGGGGTCACACACATTTCTCAACTAACAGTGACCGTAAGTGACACAGCTGGGCTGAAAAGAGAAGAGGAAGCACACGAAGCTTGTCATCCTGTCTGTCTTTCCAGTAAGATAGACAGTTTTAGTGAAATGATGATATATTGAATTTCACTGATGCAGCAAGATATAAGACCAATTTAAAGGTAAGAAGTACAATTTAAAGGTAAGAAGTGAAAATCAATGTTGGGTTGCAAATAAGATTCTCAGTGCAGCAATTGATAATGTCTCTCGCAGTTTCTTTTTGAACGGATCACATATTCTAACTCCAGAATGTGTAAGTCTATTTCAAAATCAGGGATGTACTACAATCATAAGTAGTACTGCAGTCATAAGGAAGAACAACCTGAAATGCTGGACAAAGTTTACAAGCTAGGGGGAAATACGTCTTTTCAGAATACATGTTAATTAGCACTTCTTAATAACATAATGAAAATCACAATTTGCAATTAGTATAGTTAGGGCAAGAATTTTTTTAAACATATCAGAGGTAATGCTAAAAACTCCTTGGTTTCTTGTACTGTACACATAGCCTAAATTTCTCCAATATTTTTTGCGGTACTTTGCAGTAGTCGAAAATAGAGACTGTTCTATTTTGCAGCCTGATCTTATTCACTTCCTTGAATGTGAGATGATACATAAATAAACAACTTAGGTTGTCCAGAACCACAGCAATCCTTGTCCTGCTGTTCTGCCTCAAGAAAGTTAATCACTGTTTTACAACCCACCAAATGAACCAGCACTAGATAAAAAAAATTGGATATTCTCAGTTAAAAAATTTCTGCAACATTAATTAAAGCTCTTATTAAATGGATAAAGCACTCAGCAAGCCTTCACAGACACACCCAGTAATAACCACCTCTAAACCAAGGAAGAGGCTGAACTGGGGTCATGAATACAACTCTCTTTATAGGGAAATACAATGTAATGTTTGCCCTTTCAAATAACCCGTATTAAGCAGGTACATAGCACCTGCTGCACAAACTGTGACACAAAGGGCTAGTTTTTTTTTTAATATAAAACAGGCAAATATGGCCTAAATTTATGCATATGAAATGCCTACAAACTATGTGCAATGGAAGAATCTGCTAGTTCAATCCCTAAGACAAAAAATTGACTGTGAGCCCAGGTGAGGAGTAGGCTCTCATCTCTCCCATCCCTTGCTTTTCTCTGCATTCACTCTGGGAAGGAGACATATGAATGAGTTTCAGTCTGAATGGATTTCATGCCCCATATCTCACAAAGCAGTAAGATTTTGTTATTATTCTGAATAAGTAGGCTGTAAATGAGAGAACTCTCCTTTTAGCTATCATGACCTGTATAAAGTCTTTAATGATTAACTGAAAAGAGTAGCTCATGTAAATATTGCTGCTTTCCAAATCTGTTATATTTATGCAAAATATTATTGATTATTACAGCAAAACAAAAAAAGGGCAAAATACAAGTCTGCTTAAAGTACTGTGTACAGTAATGATGGAGGTTTTTGTTCAGCTTCACTGAAAATGATCGTTGTTAATCCTTTATTCAGAACATTTGTCGGAAAACTGTGAGCTTATTTTGCAAATTGAGTAGTTAAAACTTGATAAAGCAGAGAACAACTGCATTGCTAGTTAGTTGCTGAATTACATGGACTAGTTGGAGAGATTTCACTTGAAGATAAAGCTGTATTTGCTTTGGATTGCTCAGTATAAATCTTTTTATCTGTTACCTGAACAGTAAAAAAAGAAACAAAAAATATAGTCCCTAACACATCACCCCAAATATTCAACAATACCACTACTTTTCCTTAAACCAACACACACATTCACTGTAAGAGTCTATCACCTAAATGCAAATTGGGCTCTGGTATAAACCGGCAACCATTACAATAAATATTTTCAAGAAAGCCCTTTACAATGTGTAGACCAGGCATTAGGATTTAAATTCTCCTTCCAGTCTCAGCCATCTGTTTCTGCTGTCCTTTCAGTATGTAAAGCCCTGAGATCAGCATCTTATATAACTCTAAAAGAGAACAGGGATGCAGACCACAACTTAAATTCAGTACTATATAACAACAGCTTAATGAAAAATGCACAAAGCGTTTTAAAACTCCTTTCCGTATGAATAACTACTGATCTTTTCCCAACTGCATTTTTATTTTATGGATTAATACCAAATCTATATACAGTATTCCAAACAGTGGATTTTAAACAAATGCCAATTGTTTTAAGATAAAGTTTTGGTTGTTTTTTTTTTTTTTGATAAAAAATATGTGCTGACCATTTCCTCAACAATTTTCTCCGGAGTTTCATATTGCCTATTGAACTTCAAAACTTGCACTGTGGATGGTTAAAAGCTTCAGAAATACCAGAAGTCAAACAAAGCAACTGCTTAAGAAAATTGCCATTACTGTGCTACAAAGAAGTCTAGATAACACCACCAATAATTTTTTTTTGAGGAAGGAAATTGCTTCTTTAAAGAAGATGGCTAAGTTCCCAAAGGATGTTATAGACATAAAAGAACACTATGTAGGATTGCATAGATGACAATAAAATGAAGGACCATGCAAAAAAGTAGAATAAGTCAGCGCTGAATTCTGTAATAGTTTTGGTGCCAAGTACTTCACTTTACTATAAAATTGTAGATTAGTAGCCTAGCACATGAGTTTGTAGTAGTCTTTTTTTTTTTTAAAGGCAGGAGTTGAATTGTATAGAAGGAACAAAATGAAAGCTACTTATTCATCTGACAGACAGTGACAAAGAGCACTTACATATAGTACAGAATAAAATCCACACCATAGAGCACAATGTGTTATTTTAGTTCAATCTGAGGAAAAAAAACCTTGCATTTAATATTGCTAATCTTCATGCAGTTCAAAGAAGAGGGAATTTCAAAAACATTTGCAGAAGAAAAAAAGAAGTAAAAATGTAACTGCTTCGCAGTAAGAATTCCGGTCCCAAATGTGAATTTTGAAAATACTCCCCTAGGAAGAAAATTGAGGTGGACTGGCATGTGGACTTAGGTGCCTCTAAAGCACATCTAATTGTTGAATTCAGCTGCTGGTGATGATTCTATGAAACTGTTACATCTGCTGAATGTCTGCAGATACACATCTGCTAATTTCTCAAAGAATAGGTAGAATCTACTACAGGCTGAAAGCTGTGAAAATGCTACAAAATGCATTTACATTTGAAAATATAAATGTCTGTGATATTTAGCCAGAAATTAAAAAAATCTTTAGAGGTGAGTTGAATTCTTCCTAAATACGCAGAGGCATGTGTATAAGCAAAACTGTGAAGAACAAAACATTTACATGCCATTCAATCTGCTGCACAAAAAACGAAAGCCATTCTACCAAGACCATGCCCCTTTAAAAACAGGGTGTTAGATTCCTGCAGTGCTTGAGGAAAGCACCCTTTTCTCAATTAACTTGAATGAGAATTTCTGAACATTTTACCTCACCTCTGCCAAACATTTGGCAGTGCAGTAGTAATACTTCTCTGTAATGAGATAAAAATATATCCAGTTAGCAAATTAAGAGAGAGTGGGAAGTTCTCATTATAACATTACATTATAACTGTAATCCTGTTGACTAAATCTGGAGGATTGATGTATAGACTGCAATTATGACCTAAATATGGCATGTTCTGGATATCTGCCTTAACCTGGATATGAAATTTAGTCTTCAGCATTTTAAAATGGTTCCGTTATATGGCATTATGAGATTTCTGTTAAAATCTGAAATACTGTTTTTGAATTTTTTAAACCTCTGTTGTCATAGGCATTAGAATCCATTCAACTCCATATATACATATTCCCAGTTCCTGGGAATTGCCCTGGTATTGCATGAACTAACCTCGGTAAGGCATGCATCATTTGCTTGTTTTCTGTCCACTCGTGTTCTCGCATTTACTTTATGCCCTGCTGAATCACAGACACAGGAAAGAAAAAAAAAGCATTTAGATTGCCCAGGATATCTCAATGTAGTGATGTACTGCTATATGGTCCAGTCAGGTCAGCAGGATGTTTAACACTTCACCTTCTAGACTTTTGAAGAGTTTAGTGCATCTCATGAACAGGAATGTTTTGTTCTATTTAATGTGAAGAATAAATTACTTTCTTTTAATTTCATCCTGTTATTCAATAAAATCTTTCAGTTATAGAACTGGTATGAATGAAAGATACAGTTATATATAGTTGTACACGCCAAAATAATCTATCATTTCCAATGCCATATGATATGATCTACTGATTTTCATCTGTAACTTTTGTTTTTCCTTATGTACACCTGCTTATATTTAGGATTTCAGCCTGTGTAAATACAGATGCTTAGCTTGCCCTAGTGATGTTTAAGTACACGATACTTCAAGACAGCAATCTAATCACTGTTTAATTAATTAGCATTATGTAATTTGTAAATAATGATTCCTTATAATGTAATAAAATAAAAACAGTACCAAAAACTGATAGTTTACACTTCTCAACCATAATTTTCACTGGGAAACCTGAAGCTAATCTGTACCAACCATGAACTGTGTTGGACAAAGAGAAACATGCAAAAAGCTCAATTTAAATAAATTATATTGATTTCTGCTGGGTTTAAGATGCAGAGCAATGCATTTAGAAGGTATAACTCAAATCTGATAAGAAAAAATGAAAACATAGTAACAAATTAATTCAGAAAGATTTATAACATCATAACTTCTGCAAATACTTTATTTCTCTATCCCCATGTTTCTCTCTATACGGAATAAAATCTGAAGGATTTTTCCTGAAACTAAGCAATATGCTTTCTGTCTTGTAAATTAAGTGCAGAAGTATTTTATAGCTTGCTATTGAATAAATCCATATATTTAATTGTCCATCTGATGAAAGGGGTTTGGTTTAGATTTTGATCCAAAATTTTGAAGTGTAACTTCTAAAAAGTGAAATTTTCCAATTATGTTTCATTTTATGATTACATTTAATGACTTATTTGTTTCATATATACAAGACATTACTTAAAGACCCTTTGGCACTCTTTTGTAATAGGAGGGGCCAATTACATAAGACAAATATAAATCTGCTTTAAAACTATTACTGTTAATTAGATACTATGTCTATGTAATACATGATTCCTGGAAGTGTTCAAGTGTTCAAGGCTGGATGTGGCTTAGAGCAACTCATTTTAGTGGCAGGTGTCCCATCCACTGTTTTGCCTCCAGAAACGTTCAGCAAGTGTCAGTGAATGCCAATGGGTGCCAGTTTTTCTGCATGGAGGAATTTAATTCCACACCATTGCTCCATCTGCACTTCCATGTCAGAGGACATTTTATCAGGCTGCCCTTCTGCTGCCATCTGTCACATGGCAACAAAATGGAATGGAATATTCATGGGAAGGTTCAACCTCTACTGCAATGCCACCAACATCTGCCTCTGACATTGTGGGCCATCATCATAAAGTGGGAGGCATTACTTTCGGAGCATCCCTCATATATGTATAAATTAGACCCTATGATTTCAGGTTAACTAGGAATTGCCAATTAATCACTAATTGTGATGGTATTTGGAGGACCAGGTACTTCTTTTGGACAAACTTGCCTCCTTCTGCATCTATTTTTTGCACATAAAAGCATCTTCCAGACTGAGTTTGCTATTTTAAATCTGAGGCATGTTAAAAAAATACTGTATATGGTTCCTTCTTAACATGTATTATTTTCATCTAGAAATGCAAATATTAGAACTGTAATTANAGAACTGGACACAATACTCCAGATGATTTTATTTCTTAATCAGACAAAAATAAAAACTTTAAAGATCAATCCTTGAGTCACAGCTAGCAGTGTTTGTGGTGTTTTCTTTCTTTCTTCCTTTTTTTTCTTTTTTTTTTGTTAATGAAATGTTGTTTGTAATTCTCTGGTTGTCTTAAGGGAATTACAATAAATGTGATATGAAGCAACACTCATAGGACTGCCTGGGAAATGTGACTCACAGTGAAAGGAACCCCTCTTCTGGTTGAAGAACAGAATACCAAGCAGGGAAGCACCACACAGAAGAAGGATTTACCCAAGCTAGTCACAGTCAAGGGGCAGCAATGGTGCTTTTAGGGACCAGTTCACCTCACTTTAATGAAGACGCCTAAAATAAGTCAAATTGCATATCTGCTTATTCACATTGACTATAAAGGAACTGTAAAGAGACTCAACAAACTATGTATCTATATCCTAGATGAAGAAAACTGCCACCTGAGAATCATAGAATCGTGGAATGGCTTAGGTTGGAAGGGACCTTAAAAATCACCAGGCTCCAACCCCCCTGCTGCAGGCAGGGCTGCCACTCACCAGATCAGGGTGCCAGGGCCCCGTCCAATCTGGCCTTGAATGCCTCCAGGGATGGGGCATCCACAGCTTCTCTGGGCAGCCTGTGCCAGTGCATCACCACATTCTGAGTAAAGAATTTTCTCCTAACATCTAACCTAAATTTTACCTCTTTTAGTGTAAGGCCGTTACATCTTGTCGTATCATTATTAGACCATGTAAAAAGTTGGTCTCCCACCTGCTTATAAGTTCCCTTTAAGTATTGGAAGGCCACAATGAGGTCTCCCTGGAGCCTTCTCTCCTCCAGACTGAACAAGCCCAGCTCCCTCAGCCTTTTTTTTTGTAGGAGAGATGCTCCAGCCCTCTGATGATCTTTGTGACCCTCCTCTGGGCCCGCTCCAACAGCTCTACATCCTTCTTGTGCTGGTGGCCCCCAGACCTGGACACGGTGCTCCAGATGCGTCCTCACAAGGGCAGAGCAGAAAAAGACAATCTCCTCACTCTCCCTGCTGGCCACCCCTCTTTGGATGCAGCCCAGGATACCATTGGCCTTCCAGGCCACTGCTGGCTCACATCCAGCTTTTTGCCCACCAGGACCCCTAAGTCATTCTCCACAGGGTTGTTCTCAAGGAGTTCTTCTCCCAGTCTGTGCACATATCTGGGATTGCCCCAACCCAAGTACAACACCATGTTGCACCTCATTATGTTCACATGGAGCCACTTTTCAAGCCTGTCCAGGTCCCTCTGGATGGCATCCCTTCCTTCTATCAACTGCACTACTCATCTTGGTGTCATCAGCACACTTGCTGAGGCTACACTCAATCCCATCATCTATGTCATTGATAAAGATGTTGAAAATCACCGCTCCCAAGATGGACATCTAGGGGACAACACTCATGACCGTTCCCCTGGTCAACAGATCTATATCCAGGCTGTTGGTACATGAAGCCTATTGGTACATAAAAAGCTCCCACTTCCCACCTCCTAATTTGTCTGTAAAACGGACACTCGACACGCCATAGCATGCTTGCTTTATACTGAAGAGGAAGCTTGCCATTGTTGTTTATTAGCTTTTGCAGCAGTTTCCAAAATGGATTCATGTGGATGTATTGAATAGAACAAGTCATATTTTGATCACTGACTTCTACATATTTACACTGAAATATCACTGCAGATTTTAAGGCTACCATGGTCGCTATTGCTTCTAACAGTTTGGACATACTCCTGTTTTCCTGTTCTGCTACACTTCTCAACTCCAGTTTCCTACTTTTTGCTAATGCATTTTCTCCCATGTTTCTACCTCAGGGTGAATTCTTAAAACAGCAAAGAATACTTTTGATCACTATGGGAGAACTTTTCTCATGCTATTTCAATTACTTTGCTTTACCAAATCCGTTTTTATCTTTCCATTTTCATTTTCTCCATATATTCTTCAGTGCTTTCCTCTTGCTACACTTTTGCTTTTCATGGAAGATAACACTTCCCTAGAAGCTTAAACCCTCCACCTTATGTGTCTACTTCTGTTTTAGCACTGACATTGTTTAGTGACACCTAGTCTTCCAGACACCTAGTTTGTATGCTCAGGGTTGGTTCTCACCAAGATTACTAGCTGTGCCGTTTGGGTGATGTGATGCACCTGTCTGATGCATTACTCCAGATACTTGGTGACATGAAGTCTGAGAACAGCATGACCAGGAGGATTTTTCCGCAAGAAAGACTCTGCAAATGCTACGTTACAAATATTCCTGAGAAAAAAAATCAAAAAGTGTAGTAGCATCCAAAAGGGTTTTTAATTGTTGTAAAAAGAGCAGGAAAAGTGTTTGTAATATATTTTTTTGGCATAGTGCCAGTGTGCAATGTGTTTTACTAGGATTTTATATGCTTCAAGAAAAGAAGCATCTATGCATACTTCTGTGCTTATGCCATGAAATGTGTTGCTATGGAAATATCTAAAATAGTCTATGACTAAAAATGGGAAAACTCATTCAGGCAAAATAGTATTCAGCCTCAATCTCCAGTCAAAGTGAACTGTAGCCATTTCTGTGCTTTATAGCGGCTTAATATATTTTCTGTATCATTGATATCTTTTAGCCACTTATAACCAATGCACATAGGTCCCAGCTCAGCTAGTTAAATGCATAATTTGGGCACAGCAGTCCCAGCAGCATCTCTGATGAGTCAGATTAAGCTCAATTATATTAATTTATTCTTGCTTCTCTTTGCCTTCTACTTGCTTCCTTTAAATTCCTTGGCACAGCAACATTTTCTAGATTAGCTGCACCACTGACTGCACTACCTTCCTTCCAAACATTAAAACCTCAGGTGATATATTGCTTCTGACAAGTACAGGGCTCTCTGGGGACTATCTGAATGGAAACCTTCAGATCGGGGTAATTTAAAAAGAGCAACACTAACTTCCAGCAAAGCGTGTCTTGGGTCTTGTTGTCTTGAGCATCTTCTCCTGCTGGAGGGGAAAAGCTGGCCTCAGGCAAAAAACTGTGGGAGAGCATGTAAGGTAGGTGCACTGGATGTTCACATGCACACATATATTGTTTTGGATATCACATTTTCTTTTAGTGTCAGGGGCTTCACTGTATTGAAAGCATTCTGATGTTAGTGCCTGGGAACCAAATAAAGAACCTTACTTTTCACAATCTATCTCCAGCTAAGATAACAGACTTCTGGATGACTGTGCATTGATTTGTGAGACAAATTCCACTATTGAAAATAGGAGTAACATCTATCAATAACTGAAATATTTCCGAGATATTAATTTGAAACCAATGCCCAAAATTACCTCTTAAAGGAATACCTTAAGCCTTGAGGATTATGATTATAGTTCTTCCAGGCAAGAGAAACAGTTCATGACAGATCTATTTATTTATCTATCTCCCCTCTCTATTTATTTAATTACCATGGATTTCAGTATGATTGCAGAATGCTATTAAGGATGATTTTCAGTGTATAGAGTGGATTTAAAGATTTAACTCTCTGTTCCCTGATAAGCTTTTTGCACAAATGTTCAGATTACATGATGAGTTCCTTGGAGAATAAAATAGTACTGAACTCCCAAGACTGAAGCTTTTAGAGGGGTATGTGGATATTCTGTGAGAATAGATGAAAAACCTAATGATGTTACCACATTCCAGAGCCTAAGGAAACAAGTTACTGAACACAATAAAGCCACAGCCACAGTTCTCCTCAAAAAAGCTGAAGTATTGTTTCTTCCTTGATTTACAATCCTATTATTATACAGTTAAAAAGACAAGATCTCTGCAGAGGATCAATAAAACCAAGCCAAGTTCTATCTGTAAACAAAAAAATTCACACTGAAAATTCTGGAAGCAGTCAGTTTTTGGTTTAAATGATAAATTGCTCACATAGTAAGTGCTTGTGTACTTTGACTAGGAGGTGAAGCAAATCCTTTCACTCTGCCAGGAAGCCATAGAGATGTAATTGCCTAGAAAATTACATGCAGTAAGAACACATGTATTGACAGAATATTAAAAAAATGAGGTAAAAAAAAGTGTGTTCCCATAGAAATATCCGAGACCAAGTTGCCATATTAGTATCTAAAAGTGCTGCAAGGTAAAATTTTCAAAAGTGTTTCATATGACTTCCAATGCCAGTCCTGTTCCCAAGTTAATATTTCTTTAGAAATAATAGTCTCCTTTATAAAGAATTTTTATTTTATGCACTAACAAATGTTATGGAAATAGTATCTGCAGTTCTGAATCAGAAGCCAGTCTTCAAAATTTTTTCTTATTGCCTAGGGGCATATAATGCCAAGACTTTGTGTCAGTATAGCTGCAGAACTCCGTCTCCCAGATGAAAGATCAATGTATTCCTTATACCAATTCTTTCTACTACATTTCATTGCAAAAAAGTTATTAATGAAGGTAATCATGACGCAGTCACACATTAGCATATGAAGGGAAAACAGAAGGCAAGGACCATCATGTTAGAAAAAATACTATTTAGGAAAGAAATTAAAAACAATAAAAAGACAGAAATCAGAAAGCCAACACAATATAAAATCAAAAGCCACTAATTTGAATCACGATATGACTCAATGTCTTCTTAATAGAACAGGATATGAAATAACATAAGGCTTTTATTATAAAATTCCATTTTCAGTGAGACTTACATTTTTATAAATAAATACTAAATTTAGAACCCATGCTGATTTCACAGAGGAATTTTAGTCATGTTAATTCCTCTTACCTGTTATAGTTGCTTTGTTAATAGATGGTTGGTTACACATCGGCGACCGTCTGTTTCAAAAGAAAAAAAAAAGTTACAAGGCTGTTAGAACTCACAGATGGCTGAATCCTTGAACAATAGAACACAAAACACTTTTCCTTGGGAAGTTGTTTGGAACTAGGACACACTGGCATAAATAAATAAAAAGTTCATTTACCCATTTCTTTCTAACACAGAAAGGAATTCACAACTGACACTCAAACCTTTCTGCAAGATTGGGATCTTCAGCAGGGGAATTTACAAGTTCATTTAAAAGTCTGTTTAATCCTAGCTAGACTTTGTACCTGGCTTAAAGTGTGGTCTATATACATAGCTATTATAATTATATGGCTTGCACTACCCACATTCTCTCACCTGAAATATGTTCTTAAAGCAAAAATTAGTTTTAACTTATCTTGTGTATACACTTCACAATAATCTTTATGGGAAGCAGCTGAGTGGAATACTTTGTGCATTGATGAGTGATTGAGTTTGCTGGACTAACACAGCTATTTACAGATGACTGCAAACAGGGTCTGAATAGGGGGTATATTTCAACACAGGGGACTGACGACCTCTTTCTGTAGTACTGCATGTACAATGGTGGGCACCTGTCTTTATGCACTGAGGTCTTCAGTGAGAAACTGCAATAGGACAAAGGTTCCATGAATGCTAACTGCTTCTAATTTCAGGCGAGGGAAATTGCTTCACTACAAAATTTGGCAGTTTAACTGTTAACTGTAGCACTGTACCAGAATTGGAGAAAGATTATAATGTCTCATTTATAATCATGAAATATTGTGGATATGTAAGATCTCTTTATCTTGGATGAATTCTAGGTCCAGATCATGCAAGCAGCTCACAGTGAGCCTAGCTGTCTGCTCACTTTGGTTCACTTGCACAACTCAGACTCTTTGCCTGAATGATCATCTGTGAATGATCTTTGACATAGGACTAAATTATTGAGAATCATAGAAATTGAATAAATAAAAACCCTTCCAAGTTTATGCAAGGACAGCAATGCAAGAACAGTTAGTAGGCAAGGGGGCTGTTGTCTCAAGTATAAGCAGGTTCAAGGGATTCATAAAATTATTAGTCTTCACACATTTTACACAAGCTTGGTGACACAGGCTGAAATCTGTAACATCTAATTGTTATTCTTAGTTTGCATTTTAAAAATATCACTGCTAAAAGTTCAGTGGTCAAAACTTGACACTCACTTGCTGGGTGCCCGGTCTTGTAAATTGGTTAATGCAGCAAAGTTATTCCGTACAGTACGCAGGCTGGCCAGCACCTGGAACACACAAAATCATTTCAGTCAAATTTCTGCACAGGTGAGACTGAATTAGCTCCACTCCACTGTGCTGAAAGAAAAAGAAAGGACATTGCAAAACCTCTATAAAAGGTTTCCAGGGTTGGTTTGACCAAAGCCTTTGACCGTTATCTAACAAAAACACGTCTGTAATACAAGGCCAATAGTTTATTTCTTTTTTCCCTCATAAGTAACGCATTGTTTGTTTAACGACAGGCTTACTTGAAAAGGATGAAATTATTTCACAGAATACTACTTAGTTCTCTAAAATGACCATAAAAGCATTCATGTTTGGACAATAATAGCCCATTCAAGCCTAATACTTCATACATAAGAAATTATTACAGATTTTTCCATTTGCAGTTCAGACCCCACAAACCTCAAAGGACAAAGGGAATGAGATTGTCTAGACTGGCAGGAAAAATAAAAGTTGTTCCTTTAAGGGGCCCAATTCATTTGGGGACTTGGTACAGAAGGCCAGATTAAGAGGAAGGTATCACCTGAGCAGATGGGAAGCCTCTGCAGGCACAAAACTACAAGTTTTGCACATTAGGAAAGAATACATAAATGGAGTACTTGCTTTCTGGGCTTCTTTTTATGCAAGACAGCAGTTAGAGGAGGCAGCAGAAAACTGTCTTAATATAAGTGGCTTAGGCATTCTCTGCTGAAGGAGTTTGGATGAATTTAACAAGTTTTGCACCATGTAAGGACAGCAGGACCTGAGTGTTTAAGTATAGATAATAGAGTGAAAGGTATATAAGGTTTTTTTAGGGAAGTGGTTTTTGTTTTGTTTTTGTTTTTTTCTCCCGTTTCAAGCTAACAAATCTTATTTAATGTTAACAGTGGAAAAGAACACATATGGCCTTCTGGCCTTTTTAGGATGCAAGATCGTGTGAGAAATAAGGCAAAATTGTGCCTACCTGAGCAAATGGTGTCACAATCAAGTCATCTCCATGTCTGAAAGAATAAGCAGAGTTATAAGTTAGATATTAGTGAAAATTATCTCACTGCTACTGCTGTAACAGAAAGAAAATGAGGTTTTAAAATGCACTGTGGGCATCTCCAGGTTTACTCTTCAACAGTTAATCTTTAATGCCACTTCACAGATTCTTTTGAAAAGCTAATACCAAATCAGTCATTTCCCCACATTTCTATGGGATGGACGATGAGCCAGCCAGTTTCTACATGGCTTGGTGGGCCATAACTGCATAGGTCAGACCTGCAGAGATTTCATCTCAAAGGACAAACTTGAAAATACTAGCAGGTTTGCAAGCACTGACCAGATGAGTAACTACAGATGACTGGGCAGTGCACCACAGACTAATAAAAACCTAGTAAAACTTCTGAACTGATTCACACTGGTGTAGTTACAGGGGGTGTAACCAAGAGTGTGCTGTTGCCTTGCTAACCTTACCCCCACTGTACTGGCTGACGTAGGGCATGGTGTTGGGATGACATGCAGTAACACAGAGGCAGGAAAAGAATGGTTTCTTCACTTCTGCTCTGAAATGCTTGCACAGAGTGGTTGGCTTATGCTCTAAAGTGATTCCCACTAACTTCATGAATAAATGTTAAAGTTACACGCGAAATAAGTATCATGTGTAGTCATGTCTTAAACTAAGGGAAGACTGGATAACCAAAGGAAAAAACTGATGGGAGACTGAAGCATGCATTAACTGCCCAGGACAGGGAAAACTATATTTTCAGTTATCATATCTAGTAGATAGCAGCAATCAAAATGAAAAGAAAATTTCTGAAGACAAAAATCTAATATAACCCCATTTTTAATTCTCCTATATTTTCCTGCTTTGAACTTATCATGATGAGTTGTAAATTGTATTTGAACCTGAAACAATTTAGCAGAAATTACCATCATTGCTTTGATGCTGCTTTTGTGCCATTCAAGCATAAACTACAAGAATTTACCAACAGATTTTCAAATCAAGATCCTAAGGTGCTTCCTGATGTTTTCATGAGCCAATAAAAATCTGAAGAATTACTAAAGTCAGTTGGTCATTAGCTCTCTTGTTAATGCACTGGGCTGATTCACGATGGTTGTGATAATCAGTTGGATTTGGTTTCACGAGACGATTAAAGCCTCTGAGTTACTTCCATGGTGCCATGTTTCTTCTATTTTGGTGACTCTATGGTCTACATGCTTTCCACTCAAACTGAGACTGTTTTTTCAACATATCTCAAGCATTTCTACATAGAAAATAATTTAATGAAGCATCCTTATAGCATCCATTTCCTCAGGCAGCCGGAGAGGAAAATCCCTTCACAATATTCCCATTAGCAGTTGAACTGACATTTTTCTGCATTCCTGATAAAGCAGAGAGCTAGGGAAATTGATGATTTCTACATGGAAATTAAGGATGGTGTCAGTGGCATTTAATTCAGCTTTCCAGGCAATGGAAATATCAGACCTCTTCTTTTTTGATCCCAACTGATCGAAGAGACAGAAACTTGTTACTTCTTATAGTCAGATTGATATGGTCTTAACAAGAACATATCCACAGCAAAAGTGTATGCCACATTCTTTGGTAATAATTTATGAAAGAAAAAGACTATAATTTCTTATCAGTATTGCTTAATACATAGCTACACACACGGTGGAATTGCAAGTCATAGAAAAATTGTATAGCAAAGGCTTTAAGAAAAGACAAGCAAAGTGTATCTTTTCCTTTTCTTCGATTCTCGACTTAAATAACTATTAACTACCTCACTTCCATAAAAATTATGCTCTTTGTCTTCAAATTATATGAAATGGTATTACCTGCTGTGTGACAGCTGGCTTGGCAAAACTGTGAAAATAGGAGGGTTTTATCTCTTCAAGGCTGCCTTACTGGAGGTGATGTTTTATTGCTCTTCTTCCCACTCAATGATCTTCTTTGACACCCCTTGAAGGCTGAAGCACTTCTAAGAGGTAACAAGTACATGTTGCTGGCCCTTCTGCCTTGGAGTTCTTTTTTTTTTATAAAATAGCATCACTCCGTTGTTGTAATTTTCAGATTTTATTCTATTTAAGCTTTTGCTAGATCGCATCTCACTGGAGAATATTCATAAAATACTGTGGCTTGTTATTAAAGGAGATATTATTAAATATTATTTTAATCTACTGAAACCAATCCAGGATTTAATTTTCATATTTCATGTATCACTTCTATCAAGAGTAACAATTACAGAAATTGTCATTATTTAGTGGAAGTGTAATATTAAAAGCATAGATATTCATAGTTTTCATAAAGCAGTTTAGCATTTGCCAGATAAAATAAAAGCAGTTACAGTTGAGTAATCTTTAATCCACATTGGGTCAGGAAATCTGGAAATAGCAAGAGTGTTCTAAAAGGGAGCAGAAATATCTAAACTGGCAGTATTATTTTTATGTAAAGAAGAGCAAGAACATATGATCTAATCAAGGTGCTATTGATCCACAGTGTACAGCAGTGTAGTAAAACACTACGACGTGAGTGTTCTGATGTTTTCTTTTCCAATGACATGGAAGCTGACTGTTGATTCTGTTTGGATTCTGGACAGAATAGTGCCACACATCTTTGTACAGAGGCAACAAGAGGAGTATAAAGCCTATGCAATGTATCATTAGCTTCTAAATAAAGACAGAACTGTTAACCTTCGAGTTCAGAAGAAAGTGTTGTTCACATTCCTGTTAACTCAGTTAACTAGAATGCCTGGTGTACTTGTTCATATGTTCATTTTTCAAAGAGAAGACAGATTTAAAAGTAGCACAATTTTCACCTAGATCAAGAATTTTAAATGATCATATTCACTGCCTTAAAAAAAAAAAAAAAGGACATAAGCTATACAAGAAGAATCAGTGTTACATACAACACAGGTGAAATTACCAATAGCAAACCAAATATTATAAAAACATTGCAAGCTATTTGCCATGTTAAAGTGATGAAGCCTGGCCTTTTGCAGTTTTCCAGGTTTTGCTTCCTCACCTTTCCTATGGGACATACTTGAACTCTCACCCTTTTAACCTATAATGGTCCCCATCCTGGAGAAGAGATAAAAGTGCCATGCCAAGTCAGATGTTAGATGCAGATGTTCAGCTGACTGTTGCCAAAAAAAAGCACACCATTTCTGCCTTCCTTTCCTCAAGACTGTCATTAATTAGTTTCTTCTATCCAAATCACAGGACAGTGATTGACTTTGTCCCCACCAAAGTGGAACATAGAGTTATATTCATAGACAGACTGGGGAGCAGGTAGGAAGATGAATTCAGGGCTAGACCGAGCAACGAGAAAACCTTTATTTCTTAATTAAGTCGGGATACTTTAATTTAATCATCTAATAAAAGGATTAGCTAAAGAGATATTCTGCAGACCTGCTAGGATACAGTTAAAAAAGATAGGGTTTATTTATGTGGTCAGAAAACAATCAATATATCCATTAAGGGGATATGTGTCCCAGACCTTAGACAACACTAGAAAGAGTCTGCACTTGCCAGTGTGGAGCTTTCAGGGAGAGTCCTGAGTAAGATTTATCTTTGTAATTCATAATTATAAACTCAAGACTTTCAGACAGCTGAAGAGCATCAACTGAGTGATCTGAAGAACACATATTGCAGAAGTAAGATTTAAATAGGGTAAATAAAAGCACAGTCTAAACAAAGAAGAGGAGATGGACAAAACATGGATGCGCACAAACAGGCGCATATTTCTCCTGTGCTGAGGACTCCACATCTGGACGTACTACTCCAGGTGAGTTCTCACTAGCACGGAGCAGAGGGACAGAATCACCTCCCTCGCCCTGCTGGCCATGCTTCTTTTGGTGCAGCCCAGGATATGGCTGGCTTTCTGGGCTGTAAGGGCACATTGCTGGCTCATGTCCAGCAGTACACCCAAGTCCTTTTCAGCAGGTCTGTGCTCAATCCTTTCATGCTCCAGCTTGTATTGATAGCAGGGGTTGCTGCCACCCAGGTGCAAAACCTTTTCTTTGTTGAACATCATGAGTTTCTTCTGGGCCCACTGCTAGAGCGTGTATCTCTGGATGGCACCCTGACTCTCAGGCATATTGACTGCACCACACAGCTTGGTGTCATCTGCAAACTTGCTGAGAGTGCACTTGATCCCACTGTCAGTGTAACTGATGAAGATGTTGAAGAGCGTCTTTCTCAGTACTGACCCCCGTGGGACACCACTTGTCACTGATCTCCATCTGGACATTCATCCTTTGACCAGTACTCTCTGAGTACAGTCTTTCAATCTTTCTTTTATGGTCCACCCATCAAATCCATATCTTTCCAATTTGGAGAGAAGAATGTTGTGGGGGACCTTGTCAACGTCCAGATAGATGACATCAATGGCACTTCCCTTGTCCATTGATGCAGTTAAGCCATCATAGCAGGCCACCACGTTGGTCAGGTAGGACTTGCCCTTGGTGAAGCCATGCTGGTTGTCTCGTATCACATCCCTCTCTCCCACATGCCTTAACACAGCTTCCAGAAGGATCTGTTCCATGATCTTCCCAGGCACAGAGGTGAGGCTGATAAGTTGGTTGTTCTCTGGATCGTCTTCTTACCTCTTTTAAAAATGGGTGTGATATTGCCTTTTTTCCAGTCACCAGGGACTTCATCTGATTGCCATGACTTTTCAAATGTAATCGAGAGTAGTTTGGCATCTGCGTCAGCCAATTCCCTCAGGACGCTCAGATGCATCTTATCAGGATCCCTAGGCTTATAAATGTTCAGATTCCTTAGGTGGTCACGAACCTGATCTTCACTTACAGCAAGAGAGACATTGCTCCCCTGGCCCCCATGTTCTGACCCATCTGCTTGAGGACTGTGTGAAGAGCAGTTATAAGTGAAGACTGAGGCAAAAAAGTTGTGGAGTACCTCAGTTTTCTCCTTGTCCATTGTTTCTAGCATGCCTGTATTGCTCACTAAGGGGTTATGCCTTCTTGAACTTTCATTTTCTGGTTGATGTAGCTGTAGAAGCCTTTCTTATTCTTTGCATACTTTGCCAAGTCGAGCTGCAGTTGGGCCTTGGCCTTCCTGACCCCATCCCTACATATCCAAGCAGCATCTCTATACTCTTCCTGTGGTACCTGTCCTTGCTTCCCTTGCTGTGCACTTTCTCCTTGCTGTCCAGTTTGACCAGCAGGTACCAGTTCAGCCATGCCAGTCTCTTGCCCTCCTTTCCTGACTTCTTACACCTAGAGATGGAGATCTCTTGTGCCCTAAGGACAGGTTCCTT
>WBMW01003947.1:272184-340585 GCA_013396635.1 Penelope pileata | reverse complement strand
TTGGCCCCTCGCTGGCCTTTTTTGTTTGTTTGTTGGGCCATTTTTGGCCTTTTTAATTTTCTTTAGCTTAATTGGGGCCAAACTTGGGCATTTTTTTCCAGTGCATTTTTCAGCCTTCTGGGGAGGCATTTTTTAGTCCTGTTTCTGGCCTTAGTCAGGGTTTTTTTGGCCTTCCTTGGGCCTTTCTTTGTGCTGGTTTTTTTTCAGCCTTATTTTTGGCCTTTATTGGGCCTCCTTTGAGCCTTTTCTTTGGCCTAATTTGGTTCTTTATTTTTGGCCTAAATTGGGTCTTTGGGGGCCTAACTGGTGTTCAATTGCTGCCTAATTGGGTCCTTTATTCAGGTCTTTGTTTCTGACCTCTTTGGGCCGTTTTTAGGGCTTCATTACACATTTTTTCAGCCTTCTCTTTGGACTTCATTGGCCCTTTATCTACTCCTTTTTTTCCCATCCTTCTGTGGTGTTCTCTGAGGTGGACTTCCACAAGGCCTTTGACACTGGCACCACTAAAGTCCTCATAGACAGGCTGATGAAGTGTGAGCTGGATGGCTGGACAGTTAGGGGGATCAAACACTGGCTGAACTGACAGGCTGAGAGGGTAGTGAACAGTGGCACAAAGTTTAGTTGGATGTCAGTAACGAGTAGTGGACCTCAAGGGCCAGTGCTGGTCCAGTCTTGTTTAACATTTTCATTAATAATCTGGATGATGGAACAGAGTGTACCCTCAGCAAGTCTGCACATGGCACAAAACGGAGAAGACTGGCAGACTGACAGTCATGCTGCCATCCAAAGGGACCTTGACAGGCTCAAGAACTGGGCTGACAGGAACTTCCTAAAGTTCAGCAAGGAGAAGTACAAAGTCCTGAAGCTGGGGAGGAACATGCTGGTGGCCACCCAGTTTGAAAGCAGATCTGCAGAAATAATCATTACACAACATCATTTTAAAGCACTTCATTTGAATGAAAAACTCAGTCATCTCCCCAGGATAAATACTGGCTGAGAATGCTGGTCAGTCTTTAAAGCCAACCAGCATAATCTTTGTTGGATTCTCTTACTACAAAGTTGTCCAGGGCATAGCCTATTTGAAAGAGCAAAGCTATATGAAAGTACTAAGGTGGCTTTGTTTTTCCATGCCACCTTTTTATCAGCTCAGTTCCTGAATATACAGTTTACTGGGTTTGAAAGAAGCCTTTGAATACATGAAGTCTGCTCTTTTGTAGTCACCAGTGTTAGATTACTCAATTTACAATCTTACTTCTAACTGAATTGCATTAGGAGCAGTGAACTATTCCTTTCCTGTCCTTTAGTCTGTAATGGATATGATTCTGTCTTTCTTGAGAGAGCTCTTCATCTTCTGTGCTAATGTAGTTCCATTGAAAGTAAGGTGTTTTTAAATTAGGATCTTGAGATTGAATCCGAGCCTTAACTGGAAGTATTATCTGGTTAGTTATGCGCTTTACTGTATGTTTCTTAGCAACACATCACAGTATAAATGAGAAGACTCAAAAGCATATATGGCAAATGATCTTGGTGACAGTGATCTGAACCAAGATCCACTCAATCCAGAGGCTGTCAGATTCAGCTACTTCCTTCTCAACAAGCTTAAACCTTTTCCCAAAGAATCACAGAATGGCTTAGGTTGGAAGCGACATTAAAGACCATCTAGTTCCAACCTCCTTGCCATGGACAGGGTTGCACCATCACAAGAATATGTTGGCATGATATATAAGAAATGAAAAGAAAGGACAACTCAAGAAATTTTCTGTATCATCTCTGTAAGTGTTCAANCTCTCCTGGCAGAGACATGCAAATGTCCTTGGTTCTGTTCAGTGCTGCCGGGTGTTATCAGCCTTGTTTTCCTTCTAGAACTAAAACACAGCTTTGTAGCAGACACTAAGAGAGAAAGTTTCAGTTAGAAACTAAGACAAAGGTCACGCTGGATTTGGCTTTAGGCAACCTCATCCAATGAAGGATACCCCTGCAGAGTGAGTTGGACTAGATGATCTTAAAAGATGCCTTCCAACTCAAACCATTATGTGATTCTGGGATTCGTATTGCCCCAAACAGCCATCAAGCTTCAGTGCTTTAATCCTATCATAATACAACAAAAATATGGTGGTCAAAGAGCTTGCACTAAGTCTAGCAGAATTATTCAGCACTAAATAAAAAGAGAGAACAGATTTGACAGTGTGTTTCATTGACATACGCTTCCTTCTAAAATCAAAAGATAGTCTGGTTGGGTGTCACTGAGGCAATGGCAAAGGAAAATAAGTTACTGCAGTGTGGGAGTTTGCTTTTTGTGTCGAAGGAGGAACTGGATTAAGCCACAGGGTATCATACTTTGAACCACAAAAGAGCTGAACTCAATCGGAAGAGTCCAGGCCAATTCAACAGTGCCATTGTTGGACTGCTCATACAATAGAAATCGTTTAGCTCTAAGCAAAGCTGCAAAACAAACAAGCGCCACAGTGACTAAAGGATAGATCCGTTTTCTCCTCAGGTCAGAGAAAATTAATGAATGGGTGTGCTCATATGACTGGAAGCAATCAAATTAGTGCAGCTTAATGAGTTACTATTAATCATTTTTAATTGCATTAGCTGACACATAAACTCTTAGCTTGTTGTAAAAGAAAATAAAACATATTAGCTTGAACTGCTTTTGAGCAGCAGTCACTTGGTTGCTTCTCCCTGCTCCATATTCTTTAATGATTAGAACTGATACAATTGTCAAATACTGAAGAAAAACAATACATGACTTTCCACGGGAATTCCGACTGACTAAAAGATTTCCCTTCTAAAATAAGTGAAAGTAGAGCTACTAAGAACAGTAGCTGCTCAAGATAACTTCCCAGCCTGAGGGAGCTCGCTGTGAGCCAGCCACAAGAGGTTTTTCTTGGCTTCAAGGTTTAGAAAACAAAGTCCCTTAAACAAATTCAAAGGCTCCCAAATTTATCTATTTGTATATAAAAAAAAAATGCAATTGTTTCTTCTTCAAGAAAAACTTCAAGCCTTCAAGAAAAGCAAGGCAAAAGACATCAGAATTTCAGATTTTCTAATTTCAGAGAACTCCACAGTTAACACAACATGAGAATCACTGCAACCACACAGAGAGTTGTTTGTGCCCCGAGGGATGAAATATGAACTAATGTTCTTCTGCATTGTGAAAAAAATTCAACCTGTGCATAAGCTGGAAAAACGGCTTCCCCCAAAACATTCAAATCCTTCTTTACAAAATACACTTTGTCCATGCTGCTGCCATCCTTCAGGATTACATGCAGTTGTGCACACAGAACACATACATCCCCTCCATGGTAGCAGTAGATCTGTGTAGCCAGCACTGAGATGAACATTGCTGTGATTTATCTGAAATCTCAGCTAAGAATTGGTTTTGGCATCATGTTTCTAATAACATGCTATCTTTGACTGAAGACACTTAGCAATTCAGATTCCTTTACTTCAGGAGCAGTAAGTAACATTCCATTTTGTTTCAAACATCCAGTATTTCCAAAGTTTTCATAGGATAACTGATGTGTTTTACAGCTAAGAGTTCTATTTGGAAAATGATTTGTTCTTAGAATTCAAGCATAAATGCAGTAATGAATCTGTTTTGTGTGAACATCAGGTATAATCAAATTTCAATTTATCAAGAAAAAAAAATCTTATTCAACCACCAGATAAAGGCATATTAGAACACCTCAGAGTCTCCTGAATTAAAAAGAATATCAAAAGATGCTTTCTCAATGCAAAAATACTCTCTTTGTTTAGAACATAACTAATTTCCTAAAAAAGAGATGGTTAGCTCAAGCCTAATCAAATTTAAGAAAATTGGATATTGCTAAGTTCTTTTTTTTTTAATTGCATTTGTAAAATGTTCTAAACAACTGGAGGAACACAGTGGTCCTTTTTCAAAGTAATTTTTGTAATTATTAAAAAAAAAATTAAATACTCATTACTTAATTTAAGCTGCAACCTGAAGATTTTATTCAATTTAAAAGATCTTAAGAAAAGAAACAATCCTAAAAAAGCAACATACTAGCCTAATTTTCCTACAGCCATCTAATACTTTTTCTTTGAATGGATAAGTTAGCAGCTCAAGGAACATACTGCAGTTTTTCATTAAAAAATGTTACTAAGCTGAAATTAATTGAAAATATCTCATTTTAGCAGAGTTTTTAAAGAAAGTTTGACTATATCCTTTTAGTTCTTTCATAAGTTTATATAACAAATTCAGAAAAAGAGAACTAGATAAATTGTAAGACATTTCACAGCAACTTATTTGGAAAGGCAATTATTTCTCATTCATTCACTGTAGGTGCACTTTATCTTCTCGGTACCTATGTGTTTCTTCTGCCCTCCTAGAACATTGGTAAGAACTTCATGTAAATTGCCTTTCAGGAGAAAGGGTATTTTTCTACCTAACTTCAGATGCATACTCACAGCATTTTTAAAATAAATCTAGGTTTTCCTGGCTCAGAAACAGAAGAATGAGCTGTGTCACTGGTAATTTGACTTCCTATTTTGGATGAAAACATATCCTCATTTTATGATGTTAATATCAAAGTCTTGGTTGAACCTCAGTAACTGCCTGGGTTTCCTGTATTGTTTGCCATATTTTTAATTACTTTCCCTTTATAGATCTGATCCAGACTGAATGCAACAAAATTTTTAAAAACTGAAGAGACTGTCAAGAACAGAAAAATGTGTGTGCAAGTTTACCTCCATGAACCAGTTAAAGGGATATTTCAGAATGTTTGCAACTTCAGGTCAGGACCAGCCCTGCTATCACTGACAAATATAGGAACAACCTATCCTGGAATTTCCCTTTATTTAAGATAATTTTTGTAGCCAGAATAATTCTGTTTATCTTTATTGTTTGGAAAGTTACAAATTATTTTGTCTTCATTTTGCAAAAAAATACCCATACGAATTAAAAATGCCATAACTGTTTCTCCAGCTACTGAAGACGGGGATAANCTTGGTTCTGTTCAGCGCTGCCGGGTGTTATCAGCCATGTTTTCTTTCTAGAACCAAAACACAGCTTTGTAGCAGACACTGAGAGAAAGTTTCAGTTAGAAACTAAGACACTAAGTAAGCAACTTCACATCTGTATACATCATGTTTATCAGACTGTCTTTGTCCCAAATGTAGTCCAAGTGTGGGTTTTCCTCTTCAAAGAGAGTTTTTTTAAAAAATATTTATATATTTTGTAGATGAGGAGCAAAGGTTTACCAATATGTTATAATACGGTTTACAGAGCAGCATGTCCTCTAGGAGGAACAATATACTGTAGTTAGAGGAGAAACAAATCTCTGAGTAAACTACATCTTTTTGATACTTGTTTTATCAGGGACAGCAGCAGAGGAACTATAAAGGTTGGTCTGAAAGCAATACCTCCTATTTCATAGAATCATAGAATCATTAAGGTTGGAAAAGACCTTGAAGATCATCAAGTCCAACTGTCCATGGAAACTACAACAGATACAAAGAGTACAATAATACTATTTGATAGAGAAAATTTTCATCTACAAAATGCTATTTTTTACATACTCACCACCATTAGCTGTGCATTTTTGGCAGTCATGAACAAGCACCTGCATGCTGTGCTTGTAAAAATCTGCACTAGCAGAGGTGACCTACCATTTCACAGCTGTTACGACAGCGTCATTGCTAGAAAAATGTTGCCCATGCAGTCCATCTTTCATCAGCCCTAACTGATGGAAGGCAGACCGTGACAAATCCAGGATATACAGTGGGTGTGGTAGGACAGTCCTGCCAAGACTGGCAATGTACTCCATGGTCCTCAAACTGGTATGGGGCCTGATGTTATCATGGTGCAAAAGAAAGGCCGTCTTCTTCTCTGGCCTGACTCTGGAAGTTCACGCCTTCAGCTCAGTCAGCATCGTGATGTAGCGGTCAGAGTTGATGGTTTGTCAGCGTTCCAGGAAATCCAGAAGGATCACCCCTTTCCTGTACCAAAAGATGGTGCACATCACTTTACCTGCTGAAGGCTGCGTTTTGAACCTTTTCTATGATGACAAATTCACGTTGCCATTCCATGGACTGTCAATTTGACTCAGGCTTGTAGCGGTGACACGACATAATATATAATGATATAATCCAGGAAACTGTCACCTTCAGCCTTGTATTGGTTCAATAGGTCCAGAAAAACTTGCATATCATGTTCTTCCTGTTCTTGCATGAGCATTTGTGGGACCTGCCTCTTGCAAACTTTGCAATATTCCAACATTGCTGCCATTGTTTCCAATGCATTGAAGCCAATATTCAGCTCTGTACACAATTCCCTGGTCATAATCTGCTGATTGATGCAGATGAGCTGATTGAGATGCTCTTCATTTCATGGTGTGACAGCTGTGCACAACTGTCCAGAGCATGGCTTGTCTTTCATGTCACTGTTGCCACTGCTGAAACACTGCACTTATCACCTCACTGTGTTCACATCCACTGTTTGGTCTCCATCAATGTTCAGCAAGCATGAGTGAATGTCAGTGGGTGCCAATTTTTCCACATGGAGAAATTCAATTCTACACGTTTGCTTCATCCGCACTTCCATGTCAGATACCATTTTGTCAGACTTCTCCTCTGTGGCCTTTTGTCGCATGGCAACAAAACATAACAGAATATTGTTGGGAAGGTTCAACTTCTACTGTCATATCACCAACACCTGCCTCTGATGTTTTACACCAGCACCATTATGAGGAGGCATTACTTTCGGAGCACTCCTCGTACTATCTACAGAAAGTATTGGATGAGGAGAAGTAGGCTGGCCAGCTTAGGAAATGAAGGTACTGGCAGAAACTTGGCCATTTAATGGATCACTAGGCCAATGGCCCTGCAGTTCCCTATGGACCATGTTCCCTGGCTGCTTTCTGGTGGAAGCGAAGTTAAAAAGAAATTAGCAAATTTTGTATAATTATGTTTGTTAGAGCTTATATTTATATTTTACCTGATCAAGAAAACAGTTCTGATCCTCTCTAATGGAGCCTCCAAAACTCCCCACACCAGGTACTGTTTTACTGAGTGAAGTTCAGTAGGCTGAGTCCTTGAAAGACTAGGATATTGTCCCAAGACTGTGTTCTCTGACCTTGTGGAAGTGGCAAAAGGCAGACTGAAGAAACACTTATTGGCAAATAACTTTTCCTCGGATACACTCAGATGACATTTTGGAGCTCAAACACCCTTCTACACCAAGAGTATCTTGGTGCAGTGGTCTCATCTGTTACGCTCTGGTATGTTCCTACAGCATCATAGAGGACTGTGTATATTGATTTACTCCCGGTAAAGTGTGGTTAAAACATGAGCTCTGCCCTAGCCAGTGGACTGCTTATTAGTTCCTTTTTAGAGTTCATGAGAGTGCCAATGATTTCATTGAAGAATCAATTTTTTCATCTCATTAGGGTTTTGCTAGAATACAGATTCTCTACAAATGAGATCACAAGCACAGTTTAATTAGGACAGTGATCCCTTAGCAAGAAAAGCATAAAGAGTATTAACCATTGCCTCCTCTGTGTATATTTTCAAGCTTTGTGTAGCAAAAGCAGTTTATCAAGTGATTGTTATTAAGTAATAAAGCCACCACTGCAAAACATCTGCATACAAAGCTTGAATGGCTTTTGCTAATCTTCTAACATCATCTTCTTGTTCTACTTTTTCATCTATCATGCTATGTGTTCCAAGAGATAATTGAAAAATGTCTGACTCCTACTCCTTTTGATTTACTTTTCCCTTTTCAACCATACAGCTTCTTATTCTGCCTCTTGCAATGCGACAAGTGCACTCACAATTTAGGTCCATTAACATCGAAGCTGCCTTGCACTCATCCCATCTTTTCTTCTTTTCTTCAGCTAACCTGGCTTCTCACTTCAAAATAGTCTCTGATTTTAAAAACCCTTCATCTTTCCCTTCTCTGCTGTTTCTGTTATTTTCCACCTCAGCTCACTGAATGAACTCCCTGTGGTTGTCATATGACATTTACTATGTTGGGCACAAGGATTCACTCTGTAGCTATTTCCTGAGAACACTATCTGACTATATTAGTCTGCTGCTTATCATCTTATGTTTTGATTTTAAGTCATTTGTGGCAGAGGACAGCATTTTGCCTTCGGTTTTCAGCGAACGGTGAACACTTGGGTTCCATTCCTTGGCTGCAGCTCAGAGCTGCCGCAGCAATGCAAATAACGAATAATGGCAGAATAATGAATTCAGTGCTTTAGCACTGCCATCCTCTGGCTGGCTTTGACCACAACACTCCATATTTGACTTGAAGTTTTGTTTTTGTTTCATCTGAAGTGGAAGGTACTACTGTAAGCCATGGTGAGTACTAGAAATAACAGGATTCTTTATGCATGCCTTTTGCTTTTTATTTTGCTAACAGCTCAAGCACTGAAGAATCAGAGGATTCCAGGTTAAACTGTTATGCACAGATAATTCACCTGCATTACCTGAATGATGTACCATAATAGATTTTTCTCATGCATAATAAACATGCAATACTTAAATATGCATTTAGATGCAAAACAGCAATGGGACAAATTGTGAGTGATCTAAACGTTGATGTAATACTTCCCCTGAAAAATCTTGTAGTTCCCTCCTTATTTAGGAAAGTCCTGAACCCAAATTGTTGTCTATTTTAATAACCTTTTATCTTTATCTTTTCTTCACTATTTTCTCTTTCTAATTATTTTTCACTCTTTCAATCCTTGTTTTTCCTTTAGTTCATTTCTGTGATATAATCAGGCTCATTATTATTTGGATTACTAGTATTTGATTAACATTATATGGTTAAAACTAGATGCATTTTATATTTTCTAAGCAACAGTGGAAGTATTAACCTGCTTAGCACAACAGTTCTATGACAGGAGACTGGTAATCTATTTAGATGTGAGGCCCAATAAATTTAACATGCAGATGTATTACAAGAAATTGTTGACAGGAAGAATAGATACAAATATCCAATGAAGAAAGTGTACTCAGTGTTTCAGTAATTAAATTTTTCATCCAATGTATTGCCATGTGCTGAAATATTACCCAAAATTCTAGGAAAATGTAGAAGTGGATTATGAGCACAAGGATGGAGCACTAATTGAATTCTTAATTGAAACAATTCATCTAAGCAATGCAGCAACCTGGATTGCCCCCCTGAATGTAAAAATATTTCTGAACAGTATCCGTATATGAATGCCACACAAAAAGTTTGACTTTTGTACATCTAAAAGAAATATATGTCAGAAGAAGGTTTGCTAGGATGAGGGTCTCCATTTACAAACAGAAAAGATTTTTCTTTATGACAAGGCAAGAGGGCTTGGTCTATTTCTCATTAATTTTGTCTCAGCCAAAATTGGTCAGATTGGGAACAAAGCTTACTAAGTACTTCAATCTACTGATCTTAACTGTTGTATGGACCTTTAAACAACCTTTAAACTCTCTGTAAAGGTATGAGTTTTGTTCATCTTGATACTTACATAGGAATAAATTTATAAATAGATGGTTTAATTAATACTTCTAAAAATGATATATAAGGTGAAAACAGGAGTCTTCAGTTATAATGATTGCAAGTTAAATATCGTGAAATTTCGCTCATTATTATGAAAATCAATTTCCTTTGTTGGGCATGCTGATGCTGTTATTTTTTTAAAGAGGATGTTTATTTTTTTTAATATTAATGCTGGATTTTCGATGCATTTCATGCCTATGTTCACAAGGGGATTCTTATATAACTGAACTGTAAACCACTATTTGGCAGTGAAATTGGGAGCAGATTAAGCAAACAAACAAAACTTTGTAATATATGTGACTTAGAAGTGACCAGAAGATACAATATTTAATGTTTTCAGTATCTTACAAATGAACAGAAATTTGCATCTGACTCCACTGCCCATCCAATCTTTTTACTACGCATACTTGCAAAGTATGGCTCACTTTAGAAAATATATATATCACAGAAAATTAGTCAACTTCAGTGAGGGGACAGAATAAGTTTCCAAAGGTCTTTTCTCAAAATTTTGCCAATTAGTTAAAAAGGTATTCAAAATAATGTTTGCCTGTCTTGAATTTATTAATTTCTGACATCTACCTGGAGTAGTGCAAAACATTTGATACTATCCTGTACAACGTTCTTTTCACTAAGCTGGAGAGACATGGATGTGATGAATGGACCACTCAGTGGATAAGGAATTGGATCAATCACACTCAAAATGTCGTGGTCAACAGCTTGATGTCCAGGTAGAGACCAGCTACAAGTGGTGCTCCTCCAGGGTCGGTACTGGGATAAGAACTATTTAACATCTCTGTCAGTGACATGGGACGTGGGACTGAGTGCACCCTCAGCATGTTTGCTGACAACATGAAGCTGTGGTGTGGTCAACACACTGGAGGGAAGGAATGCCATTCAAAGGGACCTGGACAGACTTGGGCAGTTGGCTGTTGTGAGCCTCATGGACTTCAACAAGGCCAAGAAAAGAGTCCTGCAGCTCGGTTGGGGCAATTTCAAACATGAATACGAATAAGGCAAATTTGCTAGGCTGGGCAAATACAAGTGAGAAGCCCTGTGTAGAAGGACTTGGGGATAATGGTGGATAAAAAAGTGAGCATGAGCTGGAGCTTGCAGCCCAGAAAGCCAATCGTACCGGATTGCAGGGTCTGCATTTTCTCAGAGAAATAGTTAGCAGTGTCCTCTGGGAATGTGCTGTGTAAGTTTCAGAGGTCCGTGACAGCTGGTAGCTTTTCAAGAACCACCTGGCACAAAGTTGCCAGGGGATGTTCAGACGTAGCATTGGGAAAAATTTCTTTACCGTGAGGATGGTCAAACAATGGAATAAGCTTCCTAGCAAGGTGGCTGATGCCCCATCTAACTCAGGGTACTCTGAATCTATAAATATGGCTTGAATTTTGGGTGTTCCTGTGTGGAGCCACAAGTTGAAATTGATGATCTTTGTGGATCCCGTCTAACTCAGGATATTTTATAATTCTGATTCTATCCTATTCTATCCTGTCCTACCCTAGAAGTGCAGCTAACCGATAAAGGGAGGTGGTCTTCCCGTTCTAGTCCATGCGCATGAGACTCCATCTGAACAACTGCACTCAGTTCTGGGACTTCCAACACAAGAGAGAGATGGATCTGTTAAAGTGGGTCCAGGGAAGGGCCATGAAGGTGATCAGAGGGCTGGAGCACCTCTCCTGCAAAGACAGACTGAGGGAGCTGGGCTTGTTCTGTCTGGAGAAGAGAAGGCTCTCGAGAGACCTTGTTTTGCCCTTTCAGTATTTAAATGGGGTCTACAGGAAAGATGAGGAGGGACTCTTTATCAGGTAGTGTAGTGATAAGACAAGAAGTAACAGTTTTAAACTAAAAAAGAGTAGATTTAGATTAGATATAATGAAGCAGTTTGTCACTATGAGGGTGGTGAAACACTGGTACAGGCTGCCCAGAGAAGCAGTGGATGCCCCATCGCTGAAGGTATTCAAGGCCAGGTTGGATAGGTCCCTAGGCAACTTGATCTAGTGAAAGTCCCTGCTCGTGGCAGGGGACTGGAACCAGATGGTCCTTAAGGTCCTTTCCAACCCAAACAATTCTATGATTCAATGACAAGGGGTAAATCTTTTCTCTAAAAACCTAGAAGTAACTAGTGTAAATAAATGGAAACTTTTTTTTTTCAGAATGTTATGAAGCACAAATTGAGTTTGTATAGCTTGAATTGAAAAGATCTTAAAAACCAAGAAATCAGAGTTCTCTTTAGTGTTTTAATACATCAGTATTGGTTGTCTTCATGATTTTGTGAAAGTTAGTCCAGTGCATAAGCACATCAAGTACACCTTCATGATAAACTTACTTTCAGAATACTGAAGAAACAAATACAAGCATAAATAAAGAAATAAGCAATTATCCATGACTTCAGTAACCTGATTGATTATCCTCTTTGAATTTTAAACAATATTTCTTGTGGCTGGAAAGACATTAACCCAATAATAGCACAAAACATACACTAAATGTACTTTATAGTTTACTTACATATCACTGGCAATGGAGGAGTTCCTGGACATAGACTTTGGAGAAAGATCATAGTCACTGTCTGACCGGTAAAGGAAAGACTCCCTACGTTGACTGTGGACAAAATTTGCCTGAAGAATTAGCCCTGATCCAGGGCTTGTCATGGGATCCAAGGGACTTCGTCCCGATGATGTACCATTGTCTACATCGAAACTGCAAAAAGAATGGATAAAAAGATTTATGACATTGACGTAAGAGTTTTGAAAGTAAAGAACAATCTTCTGGAAAATTTATCACTAGGCAATTTTGATTCTCAGTGGCTGGGAAAGTCGCAATCTGGTCAATTTCACTGCAAAGGCAAAAACAAGGCACATAGGAAATACGCTTTACAGTGGCTGATAACCAAAAAAAGTAAGCCGGAAGGAAAATAAATTTGGTAGTGGAAAAAAGCAAACCACTATCAGGAATACAGGAATCCATATGCTTTTCTGTATGCTGAGTACCCATGAGCTCTATACCTCAGAAACAGGATGGTGTAGTTTTCGTCCTAAGGCCCCATCTCTCCTGAGCTAGACCCTTATTACTCTGACTCCCGCTGGAAGGCAGCAGAGTGCTCTTTTGTCATAGAGTACTCATCCCTCACACTTCATTACTACTTAAACACTTCCAAGACATATTTTGTCTCTTCTCAATAAATCTATCAGGAATAACGTGTATTTGCATGCATTAGAAGGAGTAACTATTTTACAGCTGGATTGAAGAAATGAGCTCTGTGCTCACTGCCAATCAGAATGACTTCAGTGGCCTTGTCATGCCTTTGAACTTTGAAGTTTTGATCCAGTACTTCTGGTTATTGTGCTTGATAGTGCAAATGCTAAACAATTTTATCATTCCTAGGGAGCACTGTTGCCATGAGAGGCTTAAAGAAAGATAGTTCCATAAAGGGCTTTGAAAATCAGTACAAAGACCTTGAATGGGATTCTGCAGTCAATTAGAGACCATCACAGGGCAAGCATTGATGAGCTCATGGCAACCCGTGTTGCTTAGCAGTCTCATCACTGTATTTGGTACCAGATGGAGTGTTCTGGAGCATGTAGCTTGGTTTCTAGATTTCGTTTGTTGCAGCATGCAATCTCAGAGGTCACAAATTTGTCCATTA
The DNA here is from genome assembly GCA_013396635.1 of Penelope pileata. Lineage (NCBI taxonomy): Eukaryota > Metazoa > Chordata > Aves > Galliformes > Cracidae > Penelope > Penelope pileata. The sequence goes on along the minus strand of WBMW01003947.1, from coordinate 327,428 downwards.
ACAAGATCATGTCTGCATCTGATAAAACGGAGCACATTCTACCAAGCCAGAAGTGGAAGAAGACATTTGTTTCTCTGGTTGTTTCTGTCTCTAAAACTAAAGATCAATTTTAGTTTTAAAGCATATGAGAAAAGGTGTGTCTGAGACCTTGATTTAAAACTACTAACCATAGTAACAGGAACCTAAATAGCGCAGCAGGGGCACACAGGAACGATGGATAGAGGATCTATCTCATGACTTTTAAAGTATCAATAAGTTTTAGTATGCACTTGTAACAAAAATTTCCAAAAATAAACCTTTTGAAAACAGTGTTCACATGAAAGATACCCACTGTTTTCAACCATGTCTTATGACAGTTGAAGAGAAAATAGCTGGTACGTGTCAGCTGTTGATTACACTTCAGCATGGCATGTATCACAGCAGGTACATGCTACTCTCTGCACTAGTTTGCTTCTTGCTGTTATCTACCACTGACCTGAGGCTGCATCAGCAGTGGTAATGTTTCACTGAAGTGACAGCATTCCTCCAGCCTTTTTGCGTGTTGAATGAACTAAACAAATAAATATGCATTGCCTATATATTGCCTCAGAAACCAAAATTTTTTTTCAAAAAAAAGTTTTCAGAAATAGCTGTTAATAGGTATTAAACAGATATTTTGCAGGTATTAATCAAAACTTATAATTAATCAGTAATAAAAAGCTGTAATAAATCCATACAGGTAATAAATCAGATATTAAACAAATCAACATCAAGAGGTGTTTTCAGAACAATTCCCTGTCAATTATCCCTAACACATATACTTTTTCCCAAATTCGATTTCTTCTAATTACTGCTGACTACTTCTGTGTCTTCGAATATGCTGCTACTACACAACATTATTGATCTCAAACTAGGAAAAAAAACATAGTCTACAAAACAGTAAACAAGAGTTCTGCCACCAGTCTGCTGGGTGATCTTGTACAACCCAAAGCTCCTCTCAGTATTTCATGTTCCCTATTCATTGGGTATTTGGAATCACTGAGATCTGCACACAAATGACAATGAAAAAAAATTTCAAAGGGCAAGACAGTATGACTATTACTATGAGTATTATTAGATAGGAAGAATGTACAAGATAGTATGAATGGTAGAACAGTAAAAACAACAAAAAAGTTAAGATATCTTTTATTACCATAAGTTAATAACCATATTGCCATCATTATTAGTCTGACTATTATTCCCTCGTAACCTGTATCTTTTGATTTCCTGAGTATTCCAAGAGCAAAAAAAACAATTACATTGCCAATGAAGGTTTTGGAACATTTAAGAGCTCACTGTATCTCAAAATGGTAGCACTAATTTAATTGCCAAAATAATAAATTTCATTTCTTCAAACAAGTGCAAGAAAACGTAAACTCCTAAACACACAGTCTGCATGTTTTCCTTGCCTTCCTACCGAGGGCAAAAGAGCAGACATTTCATGCAATTTTATGTAAAAGAGAAAATGGTTATTTAATCCCATGCTCGATAAGACTAGCTTCTGCAATGGCAATGTTATTTCAAATATACATAAAAGCTTGTTTGAAAAATCTAAAGTATAAATTAAAGGTAGTATGATAATAAATTAATTTAAACATGAATCTCTCACAGTAGGAAAATGTTAAAAAAGGAATGTCTATTAAATTATCTTTCTTCACAGTGGACTTGATACTTCAACTGAATAAAAGGTTGGATTTCATTGGATTAAAGGAATATATGGTTTTACTTGCAGGTTTGTTTTCATTTTCTTCGTCCACTTTTTGTGGACATGATATGAATATTCTATTAGTAATCTTATTTTTTCCTGTCAAGAACTAATGCGAGGCATCTATGAATTACTTCGCTGTCAGGTTATTAAATATGGACCAGAACAAATTTAAAAGTCTACTGGATAAAATCACAGGTTAGTTGGCCATTAGAGGCCCCATGGCCTGCGCCGCCAGACAACTGCATGTACAAGACATGCAGGTGGCTGTTTGACGGGAAGTTTATCTTGTGATACTCTTTCGTGTCCACTAGATGGGTATCAAAAGTAAAGAAATGGATCCAGATATATCAGCTAGAATCTGGCTCATATTGCTCAACCAAATTATCTTTTACATAAATATCTATCAAGAAAAGAATTGTTCAGAGCTACAATGCAAGAAAGGATGTGATTACATCACTGGTGTGTGACAAACATTACGTCTGTATAAAAAGTTTCTAAAATGCTACAAGAGTTAAGTGTCTTGTTTAGCTTTAACTTACTGAGATATGCTAACACTTTTGGACATAAAAGATTATACAAATCTAAATGAAAAATGCTTTAATACACTGCAAATCAAATGTTCCTTTGGATGAATTGGGAGCCTTATTTGCAAGAAATGGAGGCGCTGATCATATTGCATCAAATGAAGATGGTATCAGAATGAGGAACTAAAGACTTCTACACAAGTTGTTTGTTCTTTCCATATCCATCTAAAAAAATACATAAAAGTTTAATATTCATAATGGGCTAGGTTCTTTAGTTTTCCTGAGGAGAAACTAAAGAAAGTCAGCTGTGGTTGCTTCACAGTCATCTTTCCATTCCTGTAAAGTTTTAAACTGCAGTGAGAATAGGCTGTGAATTAAAGAAGTGCACAGTCAGTAATAAAACAAAAGTTATTTTTTCTCTAGGATACTCCTCTGCCTCCTTGCACTTTTGGTGAAGGAGGCTCTTCAAAAAGGATGAGGGAGTGTGGAAGTTGTTAATGAGGCTACCAGAACTGTTTTGCCACCCTTTCACAGGCAGAAAGTGCCCATTTAAAGACACTGGATTTGCAGCCAGCTTCAGGCACTTTGCACGACCTGTGTAAAGCTGAGTTGCGCTTTCTGACAGGAATGTCTGGAACAGAATGCATCACAGAAATTTCTGTGTTCAAAGAGCTTTGCTGCAACTTTAGAGATGTCAAAGCTATGAAGAGTGCTAATTCAGCAACTTTTGCATGTGTACTTTGACAAAATGTGTTATGACATTACTGGATACTGTTTATCCTTACAGTCTCTCTTATCCAGTATTCAGGGATAGAAAACATGACACGAGATAGAAGATTAGTCTTTTTTCCTTTTTTGGTTATTCATTATGTTTGCGTGTCTTGCCTACTGTTTATTATCCAGGTTCTGTATAGAGATGGGGATAAAGGTGGTGAACAACCAGCAATGTGAAAACATTCATCGCTGATCTTCCCTGTGCTCTGAATTGGACAAGTACTAACATCACAAGCTATCTTCGGGAAGATTATTGATGATTTGCTCCAGACATACTGGGAATCTGTGGATAGATTCAGGATCCTAGATGTCACCAGCACTGCTTCAGTGCTAGCAACTGCACAGCTTCCTTACACAGTCAAAGAAACCCTCTGGGAACTTCATTTCAAGTCCTTAAATAACTTCTCTGCTAAGTAACTCTGGAAATTGCTAAAATGAAAGAAGGAGAAAACCTATGTACAAAATATTGTTCATCATTAGATAGGGAGTTATAGCATCATAATGAATATGCACAAGAGCTTGTAATTAAGGATGCAAAGAAAATCTTAATGTTGGTTTTATCTATTATCGAGAGCTTAGCAACGTAACCTTTTTATTGCAGTTCTGTTTTGTTTGTAAAATAAATTCCAAAATAAATTCCATCCAAAATTAAGAATTTACAAGACTTTCTAAGAACAGTAATCACATTCCTGATATTCCCCGTTTATGTCTTTTATACCTTCAGCCTCTCCTGCCTTGGAAACTACAGGGAGGAAGAGAAATTAACTGATCTTTCAGAGACACCTTATCTTTTAAGGCCCTCTTTAAACTTTACAGGATGAAGCAACACCTCAAGAAGCAGTTTGTCTCCCGTCATGGGAGGCCATTGTCCCAGTGCCAAACAATCTTTCCAACTTTTTACCTGCTCAGTTATCTACATACCTATCTCAAAGTCATAAATTCCCAGATGTCCTGTCCTGTATTTTCACTTTGAAGCAACAATCCCACCATTGGACTGAATGGGCGCATTTTCCATAAAAGCTGTAATTTGCTGAGATTAGCATAGAAAAGATGCCCTGCAGCAACTTCCTTTGGGCAAAATCTCCTTTAGAGCAAAAGCAAAGTAATACAACTTTATTTACATTTCCAAGAATTACAGAATCACAGAATTGTAGGGGTTGGAAGGGACCTCGGGAGATCATCGAGTCCACCCCCCCTGCCAAAGCAGGTTCCCTCGTGCAGGTCACACAGGTAGGCATCCAGACGGGTCTTGAATATCTCCAGGGAAGGAGACTCCACAACCTCCCTGGGCAGCCTGTTCCAGTGCTCCATCACCCGTATCATGAAGAAGTTCTTCCTCATATTGGTGCGGAACTTCCTCTGCTCCAGTTTGTGGCCATTTCCCCTCGTCCTGTCCCCAAACACCACGGAAAAGAGATTAAGCTATTTATAGCTTGTGTCCCCAGCCAGACATGGAGAAGGCAGCCAGTAGATAGTAGAGAAATGGGAGGATCAGATGGTCCCCACAAATCACAGAATCACAGAACTGGAAGGGTTAGAAGTGACCTCTAGAGATCATCGAGTCCAACTGCCCTGCCAAAGCAGTCTCCTAAATGCCTAATCCTAATTTGTTCCTTGGATTGCTTGGGCTGAGAAAACCTAGCAGAGATGCCAGGTGAGGCATCTCACCTGGACAGCCCTCGCAGGGAATAGTGGTAGAGAAATGCCACAGAGCAACGATCTCAGGGTAGTTCAGTATGAACGTGCAATGTAGGGAAAGGATCTATAAGATGGGATATGACAGGCAGGGTGTGCTCTTTGACCTTGTACGCATTAATTATTGTGTATCCTGGCGATTTATGCATCTCAAATCAAAGCAGAGTAATTTTTTTCTTAGATGTGATTGATTTATTCAGCATTAGTTACAGGTTGTTTTAGCAGGACACATGATTCCAGCTACTGTGAAAATCACACCAACAACTGTGACCCAATTCTTCAAAATTGTACAAAGATTCTTGAAATACTGTCATCAGAAAGCATTTTGAGTAAGGTAGACACTGATTCTGAGTCTTCACTCAGAGAAAGCAACACAAGGAATAAAAGACAACAAAAGGGCCTTCCTCTGGAACAGAGATTATCTGAAGACAACCCGAGTAATTGAATTTTCATTTATGTGTTTTGCGCAGTTAGATGTTATTTTGGCTTATAAACAAAATGCATTCACTGAACTCAGTGAAGAAAAATGCAAGTCTGTTCTGAGATTTGCTAATACGACAAATTATTATCATATCTTTGTGAAATTCTGATTTTAGACACACCTTACATTAATTACCTGGAACAGACACTTATGTCTTTACGGTTTCTCTTGGGCCTTTTTATTTCTTATTAATAAAGTAAGCATTAAATGGAGACAATAGCTAACTAGTGTGTCTCCTTTGTGCCAGACGTTATTTTCCAGAGTTTGATAATAAAGTAGAATTTTCTTTTTCAGAAAGTTGTCAGTAATCAGACACTGCCAAAGGCTCCAACTGAATTGCTGACATTTAACAGGTTAACCTGCAGTGTCAGAAAAAAATGTAAAAACAAAGTGTATTTATATAGTTGAATGGCAGGTCTGAAGTTCATTTCTTATATTAATTCTCTGTCCAAGACTTTTAAAAATATTTCCTGACTGACAGTGTCTACCCAGTGATGCAGGACAGAACACATCTGGTTTTCTCTTCCTACTTTCTTTTCCGTCTCCTCCCTGACATCTAACAAAAACCAAAGACTTGAAGGAAATGCGGGGGGAGAGAGGGGGAAGAGAGGGAGAAACATTTATAATGACAGTCTAGAAGAAATATCCTATCATCATTCCAAACTTAAAGAAAAAAAATCCTTTATATATGACCTAAGTGGTATTTTTATTTCTCTGTAGCAAAGTTAACAAAAACTTTTATCTTTGTTGCTTGTGTGTATGTTCAGTGAGTTGTAAGCAAATGATAATAAAAGGAACATGATCTATATCTGAATTTTCTTTTACCACTGTAGATTTGAGAATTCAAGCCAACTGCCCACTTGTGGCTTTGGGTTTCCAGTTAAGCAATTCAGCAAGCAAGCCCTATGATTAACTCCATTTTTAGATGCACTGTGGATAGATTTTCCAGTGTCAAGACTGCAAGCAAAAGAACAAAATATGTCATTTCATGAAATTTCCTCTTAGCAGCAGAACTTGGCTTTTGCTCTCATCATACCTGTTTTTGGAAATTGAATTTAGAGTGTGACAAGACTTAATATTAAAAGCCTAGAGAATGGGCTAATGGAACACATATAGGATAAAAAATACACTGAAGCAAGAAGATTTATAAGAATTAGTCTACTCAAACATGTTAGCAAAGGAACTCCAACTACCTGTTTGAGCTTCCGTCTCATGATTTTTTTGCAAGCGACATAGGAAATGTAGTCAGTCTATCAAAACAAACTTGCATGTTTTGTTACGAAGTTTCCAAGCAAGGAGTTTCCTGTGACGACTATTTCTTATTTTGGGGGATTTTGCTTTGAACAGTCTTATGATACTGAATTCAAGGTGTACTCCTAATAATGTCACCTCACTATTCTTAATTATACATCAGTGCTCTGAGTATTTGGCACACAAGTCTTTAAAGGCTTTGTTGCACCTATTACATCAATTTGCTCCTACTCAGCGTACTAGCACCCTTTTAATGATTTCTTTCATCCTGTCCTCAGAGATGATCATCCTTTACCCAGAACTCTTTGAACTTGGCTCTTGCAAGTGAACATCATCATACTAATGACATACAGAAATTAATCTCAGGTTCCAGATACTGATACATAGATTTGATGATTTGATGTCTCTTTGAAGCTGAAGTGTTTGTCTTATTTCAGCATAATAAGACACAAAATAAAAAATGGGAGAAATAATATGCAACCTAATTTCCAAGATATTTGGGAATCTCTTCAGGCTTCTAATCATTTAAGCTGCTCTGTATGTTTTTTTTTCTAGTAATTTTTTGGAACTTGATGATCCCTGAGGTCCCTTCCAACCCAAGCCATTCTACGATTCTGTGTTTCTGTGGTAACCCTATTAGGACCAGTTTCCCATTTTTTGATAATAAAAAAGGCCACCAACACATTAACTGTCTTCCCTGAGGCCTCTGGTGAAATCTGTGGTGAAGGTCTGAACGAGGAAATCTGCAGAAAATACTGAAACACCAGAGCTCTTTTTGAATGATCTAAGGTAAAGAAAGCTAAAAACCATATCCACTTAATCCTAGAAATGAAGTGTCAGTAGGACTGATGGTTTTCCACTTCATTATCGTTATCATTTAATTTACAGTCTATCATCATTATTCACTTAAACCATTCCTTAATTATGTCTGTTCTAATTTTAAGATACCTTTCCCCTGGGATTTATATATTATAGTGCCTCTAAACTCATTTTACAAAACACTTCACCTAATTTCTTCAAGAAATTGTCAAACAACACTTTGTTCAAGCTGAGTTTTGATCCAGCTATCTTCACTTCTTTTTCTGCAGAACTACTTTCTGAGCAGAATTTGGAGACTGGGATACAAAACCAACTTGCACCATGTGTGAGAATGCAGCATGCATTTACTGCAATCCCCATTGGTATAAAATTTATTTTAAATGCATTGTAATAAAATCTCAGAGCATTGCAGAATGCTTATCTAGAACCTTATAAAAACATGCAAACCGTCCATCAAGCTTACTGATTTATCCTAACTAAAATGCAGCTCTCCTAAGATATTAGTGGAAAGCCTTTCTTTCAGGAAAACATGTAATATAGCATGAATGTAACATCAGAAGCACACTGCTGCCAGATGAAGAAAATAAAATTCACTGAAAGAGCTCAGCTTCCTGTTTCAGTGAATTCGGTTGGATGTCAAATTGCCTTTATGTTCTTAGTTAATTGTGTGATGAAGCAAGCACTTTAAAAAAGAGACAATTCCTCAGAAATCTAATATTTAAATCAATATCCTGAAGTACTGCTGGAAGGAATCAAATATAAATTTTCCCCATATAAATAGATCTGAAAGCTTCCTGAAAAAACTTCCATGAAACCTCCACACATAGCCACAATGACAGTAAACATTCAGAATGGTCACAGAAGATATGGTTATGCCTACCCTGTGCTTAATGTCAGAGATCTTTGGAAAAGTGTACCCTACCCAGAAGCTCGCAGAATAAAGAAGTTGTAGTTCTTCCTCACTCTTCTCGGTTCCTATAAATATATATATACACTGCATCCAGAACATAGAAGATTAAGCGATTTTTTTTTTTTTTTTTAACCAGTGTGGTGTGTGCACAGACGTCTACAAGAACACAAGGCTGTCTTCAGTGAAGAATGGACAATGGGCAGCTGGATAAGAAACTGCAGTTGTCTTTTCAGGTTAAAAAGGTGTTGCTGTAGGTTCCAATGAAAGCTCTATGAAAAGGAGATCTTATTTTATTTGACAAGCAACAATCTTTTTCTCACACTGATGTAAAATTCCTCTAATTGCCATAAGCAAATGTTGGCAATAAATTAAATATGAATTCTACTTGCACAAAAATTCTTGTTGGAATATGCTTGCAGCAATTATCACTTAATTAAATTAATTAATTAATTATTAAATTAATTATGACACGTATTCTTTAAAGCTTAAAAGCTGAAGCTATTAAGAGCTTCAGAGCTCTAAAAAGCTATGTTTCTTTTTATGAAGTTGATTCATTGAAAGCCTTTTCACTTCTGTTCTCTACATAACTTATTTGTGGGGTTGGTTTCTTTTGTTTGTTTGTATGTTTATTTTTATATTGTTTATTCAGTTGATCAAATTTGCTGAATTATTAGTTGCTGCCACATCCCTAGTCTTCTACTAAATCTATGAAGGTCCATTTCACAATTTGGGCTCCAAAATCCTGGCTGCAGCTTTGCCACGTACAAGCAGCAGCCTTTAAAGGGAAACCAGAAGGTCAGGAGCTTGATGTGGAAGGATGCCGAGGTATATCTTAAATGTAAGTGCTCATACCATATATCACTTAGGCTTTTAAATACTGATGGCAGACCTTTAAAGCCTGAAAGGTAATTTTTATCAGTAGTCCAACACAAACTGTAATTTACAATAATGGATCATTTGGAGGTTACTTTGCTTAATTTTTATTATATTATTTTAATGATGCTGCCTGCATTATAAGGCTCTATTTTCTTTTACTAAGTTCTATCCAGTGGTGCTGAAATTTTCCTTTCAACATTTTATGAAAAAATAGGTCAACTGCTGATGAGAAAATGGCAGAGAACGGTATATTTTTCTTTATGTTAAAAAAACTCTGAAATCTGTTTTGTAAGATACTCTAGTGAATCATATTCTGCAGAAGAGATCTGGAATTTAACCATGTGTCTGCAGCATCTGCAACATGCTGCTATTTTTTTTTTTTTTTTTTCTGATTCCGTGAATGTCTTCCTAAAGTTCAAAGTTGTAAGCTTAGGTCAACCTTAAGTTAGTTGCCTCTAATTTCTGCATTATATACACATAAAAGTGATACTACATTTTCTTTAAATCAACTCTTGCCTTGCTCAGGGTCTAAGCGGGCTCTGAGTAACACACCACTGTCAGGGGAATTCTTGTCTCGTTGACTGCAGAGGGTTGGTACTGAATGATGCAAAGCACTAGAGAAAGGTGCTTTTATCATCAAGAAGCAGAAATATTCTTTGCCCATGTTGCAGAGCACTTGATACTGAGCTACTCACTCATACCATCTTTATACCTTCACGAATAACATGTTTCTCATTCATGGGGTGCCCATTCGGAAAGGCTGTTTCTTTAGATGTACAGCATCAGCACTTACAAATACAAATGAATTCAGAACATCTCAGCAGCTGTTGGATGGATAAAAGGTCCATCAGATCCACTGTCCTATTCCCAGTAGTGTATGAAAACAATTGCCAGCGGAAGAGGGTGAGAGTGAGCCAGTAGAGGTGATAGGTCTCCAGAGAACTTGTCCAGCCTGTAAGCATTCTCTCACCCTTTCACAGGAACTATGCTTCAAATATGAGTCAAAGAAATAAAGTTCTAGAAATTTCATTTTGGATATTCAGTACAGAAAATACTTTCACTTTAATCTTTATGTTATAATTCTATTTGTATTAGGCAAGGAGGATAACACCTCCTCATCTTACATGGGTGATATGAAAATTAATTCAATCGTGTATGAAAAGCAGTGAGATATCATAGTGATGAACACCACAGGAAAAAAACGAAACAATGAAAAAACTGTAACAGTTTTTGCAATAGATCTTAGCAGGAATTTGTCAGTAAAGTATGTGATCATATAATGAACATTAAGGAAGGACGGAATATAGAACACCTCATTTTCTTTTGATAGTGAACAAGGGACCACTGAGGCAATAGGAGCAGGCAACTGAGAAACTCAAGGAAAACATTTCAAAGAAGTATTTTTAACCAAGATGGCAAGGCCAGCTGCCCAGCTGAAGTGCCTCTACGCCAATGCACACAGCTTGGGAAACAAACAGGAGGAGGTGGAAGCGACCGCACTACTAGAAAACAACAACATAGTTGCCATTACTTAAACCTGATGGGGTGATTCTTGATCACTTATTGAGCCAAGTAATAGACCCCCACCAGGGGGGATGCAATACTGGACCTGTTGCTCACCAGTGCAAATAAACTGATTGCTGACATCAGGATTGGAGACTGCGTAGGCTGTAGTGACCATGCAATGGTGGAATTTACACTCCTGAGGGATATGGGACAGACAAGGAGTAAAATCAGGGTGCTAAATTTTAGGAAAGCCAAATTGCAGCTCTTCATGGTGTTAGTCAACAAAACTGCCTGGGTAACTGCCCTCAAAGACAAGGTAGTAGAGCAGAGCTGGCAGATCTTTAATGAAGCTCTCCTTAGTGCACAAGAGCTCTACATCTCCAGATGTAAGGAAGGGAAGGCAAAAGACCCGCATGACTGAACTGGGACCTGCTTGTCAAACTACAGAGCAAGAAGAAAATGCACAGGCAGTGGAAGAAGGGACAGGAACTCTGGGAGGAGTATGGGGATGGTGTTAGGCTGTGTAGGGACAGCCTAGGGCCAGGGAGGTGAAGTCCCTGGTAACTGGAAAAAAGTCAACATCACATCCATTTTTAAGAAGGATTAAAAGGATGACCAAAACTACTGACCTGTCAGCCTCATCTCTGTGCTAGGGAAGATCATGGAACAGATCGTCCTGGAAGCAATGATAAGGCATGTGGAAGAGAGGGAGGTGATATGAGAGGACCAGCATGGCTTTACCAAGGGCAAGTCCTGACCAACCTCATGGCCTTCTATGATGGTGTAAATGCATCAATGGAGAAGGGAAGAGCCACCGATGTCATCTATCTGGACTTCAGTAAGGCCTATGGTCCCCCACGATCTTCTCTCCAAATAAGAAAGATATGGATTTGATGGGTGGACTGTTCAATAAACTAGGAACTGGCTGCAGGATCAAACCCAGAGAGTGATGCTCAATAGCTCAATGTCCAGATGGAGATCAGTGATGAGTGGTGTCCCTCAGAGGCTAGTACTGGGACTGATGCTCTTTAAGATCTTCGTCAATGACATTGACATTGTTGTGCACTCTCATCAGATCTGAAGATGACACCAAACTGTGCGGTGCAGCTGACACATCTGAGGGATGGGATGCCATCCAGAATGACATAGACAGGCTTGAGCACTGGGCCCAGAAGAACTTCATGAGATTCAAAAAAGCCAAGTCTTGCAGCTGGGTCATGGCAAGCCCTGCTATCAATACAAGCTGGAGCAAAAATGATAGAGCACAGCCCCGCTGAAAAGGACTTGGGGATACTGTTGGATGGCAAACCAGACATGAGACATCAATATGCCCTCACAGCCCAGAAAGCGAACCATATCCTGGGCTACATCAAAAGAAATGTGGCCAGCAGGGCGAGGGAGGTGATCCTGCCCCTCCACTCTGCACTGGTGAGACCTCACCTGGAGTACTGCATCCAGATGTGGAGTCCTCAGCACAGGGGAGACATGGACCAGTTGGAGCGCATCCAGAGAAGGACCACAAAAAAAGATCCAAAGGATGGACCATCTACCCTATGAGAACAGGGGAGAAGCCTGGAGAAGAGATGGCTCTGAGGTGACCTGATAATGGCCTTTCAGTATCTAAAGGGGAGCTACAAGAAAGAAGGGAACAGACTCTTTAGCAGGGCCTGTGGTGATAGAACAAGGGGAAATGGTTTCAAAACCGAGGAGGTTTAGGCTGGATATAAGAAAAATGTTTTTTACAGTAAGGGTGGTGAAGCAGTAGAACAGGTTGTCCAGAGAGGTTGTGGATGCCCCGTCTCTGGAGACATTCAAGATCAGGCTGGACCAACCTCTGAGCAACCTGATCTAGCTGTAGGTGTCCCTGTTCATTGCAGGGGAGTTGGACTAGATGACCTTTAACAGTTCCTTCCAACTCTAACGATTCTATGATTCTACAGCTCTATGATTAATTGAGTTGCATTCATTCTGTACACTGAGGGAAATAAAAACACAATGAAATTATTTAAGTCTTCATCAAAATATTTATGCCCAACAGGACTAAACAAAGGTTCCTAAATCAATCCTAATATTGGTATTCCCTTTCCTTTTGCTTGAATTTTTGGCTATAATAAATTGCATATGAAGCTACTGTGTTCACGTTTGTGCATAGAGAGATGGTTTCTCACATGGCCTAATCTATAAATTCTTGCCTTTGGCATTGTTTTTCTCCAGTTTTCTTTTCCAGCTTGCTGTAACAGTATCAAAAGCCATTACTGGTGGGCCATCAGAACATTCAGACTTCAAACGCAGTGCTGCAGATCTGCTTACCAAAGGTTAGTATCTAGAACAATAAATATGCATTCTGTTTTGGTTACAATGCATGTTTGATTAACCTCATCTTCTACAGACTTCAAGATCATTCATAATTTCTTTATTATTAACTAGTATTGTATTATGTTGTCACTTAAATCCCTGCGTATGAAGTTTCACTTACTCTAAGATCCCTATTGTGCTCATGACTGTTGGCATCAGAAAGCAAAAGCTGTATATAGAATGCTTTGGCTGTTAAAGAAACATAAGCATGTTATGAGGGGCAATATTACTACACATATTAAACAATTCTAATTTGTGAAAATACCTAAATTAGCAGAAGTCTACAAATTCTGAAGAACAATTTTCAAATTAGCTTGGCACAAGACAAAGCAAAATGCTAGCTGCTACAGCCTTCATGATGCCACGCACACAGCTTAGGATGTTCCACTAAAGAAATGAATCTCTCTTTTGAGGAATGCGTTCGTAAAAATATCAAATTATGCTCTTTGTATGAAGCAAGGCATTTTTTTTTCCAGTATTAAACCAACCTGGGAACAGATTTGTTGTAGTGGATTGAAACAGGAATTGAAAAAATCCACTTTTTAATAAATATGAATGATCTGATAAGACAGAGTTGTTAAAAACATTACGGTACATTGCAAAATAAAATATAGCATTCTCCTCAGAAAGCAATGTCTATACTAAAATTTACAAGTCAGTTTGCTGTATACAGAAGATATTTATCTAAAGAACTATTAATGCATTCAAAGACAATTCAGGCTTTTCCCATCAATTACAAAATTTTCTGTAAATGCAAGCCAATTTCAGAGAATGAACTCTGTGCTGCAGTTCACATCAAGAATCTGGGAGGGGAACAGACTGATTGCTTTGTAATGTGCTCATCCATCAACAATCCTCCCTGCTGGAATTGCTTCTGCTCCTGCCATTTTCTGTCAGGAAAAGTGTATTGCCTTTCCTCATCCACCATGCAACTGCAAGTCTTCCACCTAACACCAAAGGGTTGTGTGTTTAAGCTGTTAAAAGAATTACAAAACTTGATCAAATCATAATGATTAAGCTACAGATTTTCTTTGCATAAAGTGGATAAAATGATGTCTATCCACAAATAGAAAATAAAAACAAAGTAAATCAAGGGCATCTTTTGAATTAAGGCATTTCCAGTTTTCAGAAAAAATTCTGAATGATTTATTTCAATTTGTGCAAAGATCTGCTTGGCAACTTGATTCCAAAAGCCTATTTTCTTGATACCAGCATCATTACTAAAACTGATAAAGGGCATGCAATAGCTGTCAGAGAAGGAGAAATGTCAGTTTCTTGCCCCAGCAGACAAAACAAAACAAAACAAAACAAAATAAAACAAAACAAAACAAAACAAAAAAACAGAGAGAGAGAGAGAGAGAATAACGTTGCTTCTTTTGGAAAAAGTTGTTTCCAGCTATATTACACTGTGATCTCGTTATTTCACCCTGCAATAAGTTTCCATGATGATCAATAATTTTGCCAAATAAAACGTGCCTTTCAAGCAGTTCCTTTTAGCTGAACTCAATCTACATGCCCAAAGCTCCAAAAAGCCCATCACACATATGGTTATACGCAGTCCCCAGCTGACACAATTACACACATACAGTCAACATGCTTAGCTTCTGATTCTGGAGAAGAATTTACAAAGCCTTTGATTCTTAAGGAGAAACCTTAAACAGACACATGGAACCCTCTAGGCAGCCAAGAGAGGGAGGGACGCTGCTGTTTTCCTCTATAAGCAACCAGGAAATTCTTTGTTCATTCTTTTCTTTTGCAGGACTGCAGAAGGATAATAGGATACAAAAAATAGTTCTCGCACTAGATGAGTCATCCTGAGTGAATCACTTTATCCCCTTCTGTGCTTCCATTTCAATACCTGCAAAATGGATATTTTGTGAAGTGCTAAGGGATCTGGTCATAAAAAATAAATTTTGTAAGGACTAAAATTAGTTTTACTGGGGGTAGAAGGCAGGGCAGAGGAAATATCAGAAACACTGCTCTTTAAGAACGCATCAAAAGTTGATTTGGGAGAGAAATTCCTAAGTTTTACTGCTTTTCTCATGGGGAATATTTGAAGGAACAGGAATAATTTGAAGGAAAGCATTGCTTATTTACTTGTCTTGGTACTTGCAAGATGTTCTCATTAAAAAGGGAAGATATTAGATTGGTATTTCTGTAACATTCAGAAGCAAAGGGAGGGAATAGAAGTAAATTAAAGAAAAAGCACATTGAAATAAAAAAACAGAAGAGCTCACAAAAAATTACTACAAGTTTTATGAAAAAAGTTGGTGCTAAAATTATCTTTTTTGCTGCAGCCCAGAAGTTGGTTAGAGTCTCTTTTGTTGGTGTGTGTTTTTAACAGCCATTTTTTCTATGCAATCTATGCTATACTTCTATGAGATGCAAAAAATCATTATGATACCTCCTTTCAGGTGAAATGGGAATTCCACTCTCCCCCCCCCCCGGAGATGATGGAATTTAAAACAAACAAACAAAAAAACAACAGTAATTATTGCAGCAGATTAAGCATTACTGAGGTCTAAAGGAGATCAACCTGACAGTCGCCAAATCTGTGCTTGGCATATCTTTCTATGCAGCCATGTGCCAGCACCTTGGCAAGCATCTCGTCCTGGGGATCTGGTAGTTCTATCTTAACGACGTCTTGACATACATATTTTCCTCTGCTACTCTTTTTCTCTTTTTTTTTTCCTTGCAGACATGACTCTTTGCTGGCACACTAGAACCTGTCTTTCCATTAGAAAGGACAGACAATTAAGCAGACATGTATGCTATGTTCTTTGTTTTTTTTTTTCTTCTGTGTAAAAAGTTAAGGCAATACAGACGGACACTTGTTTCTCTCAGCTCTCTCTAATATGTGAACAAAGTAGCATAAGTACCAATACAGTTTTCACTAATAAACTTAAGCATCAAAATATGACTGCAACTTAGAAACATAAGCATATCTTTATGGAATATTCATGGCGTTGTACAATTTTGGAGATTACTACAAGGATTCTTGAGTCACAAAGCAAAACAAAATTCTGATGGAGTTTTTGAAGTACAGAGTTGTTTTACTTTCAATAGTAATGTTCATACAATTCTCTGAGACCTGAGAAAGCAAAATAACAAATGGTGGGAATATCTGTATCTTTGTAATCTTCATGAACTATTATGTTACACATTGTTTGTCCTTGCCTCTATATTTGATCCTTTATGCAAAGCTGGATTTAATTTATTTTCCAAGAAGCTTCAATAAAGAACATTGCACAAGAGCTGACTCTGCAGAGCTAAATTTCAGGAAATAGGCCCTCTTTTGCTTCAGTGAATACTATATCTGAGACTAATTTAACTTTAAGAAAGCTACCAGTTAAGTAACAAACTAGACACTGTTCCTCAGCTGCACTGAGACAGCACAGCAATGTCAAAGAGGTTCAGAATGCTGCTCTCAAAATCATCATTTACCAAGAACATTATTATAAAACATAACAAGATAGAGAATGTTCACACACATGCACAGGAAAAGCAGCAGGAAAAGGTGGAATGGACTGGACATGTGCTGAGAAGGGAAAATAAATCCAACAGAGGATCCCTGTTATGCAAACTCATCCTTTTTAGCTCAACTGTATCTCTATCAAACAAAATTCTGTCCACCAATACTTTCGTAAGAGAATGAAGAAAGGGGACATGCTCATAAGCAAAAGCATATTCCAAGAGCTGATAGCCCTTAGTCTTTCTTCTCCAGTTAAAACAACTGCATTGGGCTTTTTATTAACATATTTTATTATTGTGTTTTTTTCTTTATTATTGCATTTCAACAGTCCATTCCAAGGAATTTTGAACTGTAAAATAACTTATTCTTCACTTTGTCATTCTGTATTTCTAAATACCAAGAAACATTTAAATAAGATCTAATTTTGAAGCAAATGCCCACATATTACCATGATCAGTATCTGAAACATATAGGTGGGTCTGTAGCTGGTCTGCCTTCATGATAAGAGTCATAGTGTTTTGCCTTCAGTCAGAAGAATTATATTGAATTTCTCATTTCTAATACCAGCAACCACTGCAAAAGTAATGACTGGTTAAGATATTAATTGATACTTGGTCATCTAGTAACCAAAAGCACATGCGTCCCACCCGTCCAAAGCTACTTAATGATAACATTAGCATAAGTAAGAGATTATGTTTTTCTGTTGAAATAAATAATTGTGACAGTTGCATATGCACAATATAAGCAACAAAGTCATAAGGTCATCTTGCTGGCACAGAAGAGAATGCATTTCTGAGGGGGAGAAGCTGCTTGGACAATATTAAAAGCTGTGATGGCTTTACAAAACATCTTTTCCTAGTTATTCATTTCTAGCTTTTTCCAAGAATGGAAATTACAAGAAGAAAAATACACTGCTTCACAGCTGCAAATACCCTGCTTGCCAAAAATGCAAATGTAATCACTGTCTATAAATCAAAGACAAATGATGGAACTGCTGATAAGTACAAGTAAGGACTTAATGGAAACTTAGACCTCTAGAGCTGAAAGTCAGTTGCATTCGGAAGGGCCTCATATGCATATGTATAACAGTGAGCATGCAAGTTATAAACAGGCTGGTATCAAGATAAATGTAGTGATAAGAGGTAAATCATTTTAACCGGCAACTGTGGTATTTGAGTCAGCACAAACACTAAGATTTTATGAAGGCTGCCAAAACCCCTACTACCAGAGGTTCAAAAAATGCTTCCTAACATCTTTCCAGCTCAAATTTCTGGCCCTTAAATAATGGAAAATACATGTCAGTAACGAAGACACTAATTACAGTGTTACCAAGCATAAAAACAGTTCTTGTGCCAGTATCAACTGAGTCGCTTATTTTACTTTTTCTCAAACATCCGAGATCTACGGGCATTGAACCCAAATGGTCACTTCAGTCCTATAGAAATTTCGGTAAGCACAGGCTTTTCCTTGGTACAGAATTCAGACAGCATTGAGGTGACTCATAGGTAAGACGGGAATTAAACCGACGACCAAAACACACATTGGCTTAGTCAGCATTTTCAAGAGGATATATCAGACAATAAAATTCTGCAGATTAGGCTGGAAAGGGCACTGGTTCAATATCACTGAATCACCCAGCATCTTTTTCAGACTCATTGAAAGAAGGATAACTGTTTAGTTTCCATCAGAACTAACACAGAATAGGTTGAATTTTATAAAAGCAATTAATTTTGTACCTGTAGTGTCTACCACTGATCATCAGCAAGTTTTGAAATAGGGGTCCTATTGACTTCTATCCATGTGTTTTCTTACCATGTCTTCCAAAAATATTCTAATTTTTTGATGATCCTGTGTGCTATGCACATTTCCACTTAAAAGTTGAAAATTTTTTGTTGTGTGTTTCTCCTTGGTTCTTGTCAGGTTTTCCTCATGTGAGTACAAATGAAAGATAGATTTCCTGTTGAAAGTCCATGGTAACTGCCTGGTAAACAGCTTCATTATCGTCAGATTCCAAACCACTGACTTTTCTCTCTTTTCTCTCCTGTGAAACTTATCAGTGTGTTTTGAATTTCTAGCAACAGTATCAAGACAGGATATGCACATAATAAAGAAGGGGAAAAGTTAACCATGGTGAACTGTTTGGACACCAGCTGTCTCCAGATCTAGGACAGCAGTTGCCGAAACAGGCGCTGAACAATGAGTAATAATACTAAAACTTTGGTTTGTTGGTGCATTTACAGTGTACGTTTTCTTATGTCACGTGGTACTGAGAGAGAAATACTATATTTGAAATTTCAAAAGTCTGGTTGCTAAAGCACAAGAACTGAAAATTATGAAAGATGATGTAGATTTACAATACCGAGCAATTAGTAGAGAAAGCAGGCAAAATGATCACTATGTCAGTAATAGACCAGAAAACAACCAGAGCAACTTAAGCAGAAAGGTTTTTCCTGGCCACACAGGAGGGATATGTCTAATATCACATTACTTGATTCATACTGAGATCTATATTATAGAATAAAGAAAAGAATTCAGGGAAACATCGTTTTCCAGTCTGAAAAGCAACAAATCACAATACTGCGTGACACCCCACTCCTCTTTTCATTCACATTTTGTAGGAAAAGCATCATTGCTTCTAGTTTGACTTTTTCAGAATCTCTAATAAAGTAACTTGTGAAACAGTGGATATTAAAGGGTAAATAAATCTAGAGGAATTTAGAAAAGAAAGGAACAAGAGCCAGACTATAGGCCAGGAAGGAAAGGAAATCCAAACCCAATTGTCTGCTGTTGTAAATAAGCATTTGCTGAATTTACGGTGTAGAGTTTCTTCCATTTATACCAAGAGAAGATTTGTTCCCAAATAAACAAGAAGCCAGAAACTGCCTGAGCAGAGTCTATTTGAGATTGCAGACTGTATTGCATGAATTCTTTGACATCCAAGTGGTTAAGAAATAATAAGAAAAGCTGGAAATTTTATTATTATATAATTGTAGAATATTTCAGTTTCAGAATTCATAGCATTTTAAAACTGAAAGAGATGTGAAGAAAATCTGAAACTCATTTGGAAGCATTAGCAACATCTGCCTAAATGTCCTTCTCAGGCTAGCTGCCTAGCTACAAACTGCTTTCAAGCTGCATTTTACAAAAACGCGCTCAACTGGAGCAGTCCTTTGTGCATTTTTAATTGCTTTCACGTCACTGGACATGCTTACAAGCAACCTTGTGTTACAATGGAAGTAGGTGGAAAACAGATCTTGGTTCTCCGTCATAAACAAGTGGTTCCTTATGGGCCTTAGGTCCATTTCCAGTCTGGAAGAAATCATGGTTATGCTTTGTTTTGTTTTGTTTTTTTCATTCTGTCCATTACTGACCTTCTTAGGATAATTCTATATGAGTTTCTGTTTGGTATCCAAAGGAGTATGCAACAAAAACAGACATATTTGGCCACTACTACTGAAAAATATCTGTCGACGGGTATAGCCAGAATATCTGCCAGCAGATACATTAGCTGTTGTTCTACTACACAACTGTTGTTCTTTTGCTGCTGGGCATTTTCACTCATTGTAAATTTTCATAAATGAATATGCTTAATTTTACCATTACTGAATCTGTCAGTGGAAGCTTAATTAGTTGTCTTACACTTTTACAGCAAACGCAGGCCTTTGACTTTTAAATGCTCATACTTAATTCATCACAATTCTTTCTTTAAGCCAGAGCTACACCTGTTGACAATTTTTTATGCAATTTCAGACGTAACAGACTAAGAGTGATGAATTGGACAAGATCTATCTAGCATTTGGGAAATTGCATTTCAGTCTATCAGGCGTCCTTCCTCTGTATTTCCTTTTTCCTATCTACATGAAACTTCATCAGATAACGGTCTTATCACAACATCTTTATACTGAACATGAAAAGTAAATACACACATGAATCAAGTAAATACACACATTCAATCAAGAATGAAAAGAAATAAACAAAATGAAAAGATGGTTTTTGTTCTCTAAAAGTTGCCGACACCACTTGGAGAAACTTGAAAAACATTTTGTTTATAAATTACATAAAGATTTACAGCATGGATTTTCATAGATATCCAAGTGTTGACATGAGATTCCCTAGAGAGTCACTGTGGAGATGGCCCAGAGGACAGCACAGAGGACCCACCTGTGTTGGTATGGCACTCCAGATTTTCTGGATGGTCCTCTGTTCATACAATATTTTGTATTTACTATTAACGCATGAGTGAAAATTTGTGTCTCCAACCAGCAGCTTAGGTATATCTGCCCTGTTGCAATATATGTTGTAACTAGCAGGAGGGCTGACCCACACCTGGCAATGGGAATGTGACTTCTGTACTTGCTGGGGGTACTGGTGCTTGGAACCAAACTATTTGTTCCATCTGGAGGATATTATTATCCCCTGCTTTGGTTGTGGCTGTAATTCTTAGGGTTCTTGCCTACATGAAGATTTTGGTATGCAGCCTGTGTATATGAATATAATAAGGCCTGATTGTTCTTCATTTTTCTTTTATGTATTCAACTAAACATAGGTATCCAAGAATGATGGAATTGTCTTTCAAACTATGAGATTTTAAAAACAAATAACAGACTTTTTCCTCACCTTTTGAAACGTTGGATTCAAATTTACAACCTGTTCTATCTACATTGAACCTTAAATTTTTTAATGTGAAGTCTGAGAATTTCGCATGATTGTACAAATTACATTTGTACAAAAATGTCTGGAACTATGCCAAGTAGTAAATAATAGAAGGAGATGGATTTTTAATAATGAAAAAGGCTTAACAAAAACAAAAGTTATGTTGGAAGAAAAAGGTAGCATTTACACATGCAATTTAGGATGACTTGAGAAGATAACAATAAGATTACAAACTATTAAGACAAAAGGTCTAAGTTATGGAATTGTGATGCACTTCATTTGGTCACTATAAACAGTACAGATTTTACGACTCTTCGGCTTTTCAAATTAAATTGTCCATATATGAGTTAGATTTCATTTATACGTATTATTTATGTTCGGGGGAGGTTTTGCTGACAAAATCCATGGCATCAAAAGCACATCTCCTCCTCAGACAGACATACAAAATAGATAGTCTGAGCAATACCCTGAGAGCAAGTATTTCTGTCCACCAAGAGTGTGGTACTACAACTTAAGGTAAATTCATGTCTGCCATTGTAGACATGGCAGACATATCTTTTGGTGAGCTGAATCTGGTCTGTTATGTCTTACACTGAAATTGTGTTTCTCAGGAAAGTGTGCTGGAAGAAGTGTATCCCTTATCTTAGAAAATACTGCAGCCAAGTAGTTCAGCCATGGTGTAATGGAAGGGAAAAAAAGGGAGAGTACTTCTAACAAGGTACCTCAATATCGATACTGATTTGGCAATTTGGTCTACCGCTTATCCTCAGTTGAACTACCTGTAAATAAGCTTTTCGTTATCCAGGGTGAGCTGCCCATCAAGCCTGTTACATTCTTCCTTGTAATACTAGGGATAGAAAATGAAGCGCCTCATCCCTGCTGGCCTCATGGCCTGACTAAATTTGAATGGAGCTTTGTCCATTACCTGATAATCTGTACATGTGCACAGAGAGAAGATGTGAGGACAAACTGTACTTTAAAGGCAGGAACATCTCTCCAGGAAAATTGAGTGTGGATTGTTTGGACACTAAAGTGAATGGCAGAGAGCTATTATGTGCTTGCATGCAGTGAGGGAAGAATACTACATATGTTTTTCTGGATAAATTGATGTAGCTTCAAACAATGCATCTGTGAGTAAGTGTCCTTAATCTTGCTGGAGTCAAACCGCCACTTGCTCTGTGTGGCATGGACTGAAATACTTTTTTTTTTTTTTTAAAAAAAAAAAAAAATTGTTATTTCAAGAAAGCAGTTCTTATCAGATTCATGTTAAAGTAATTGGATTTTGCGTTGTCTAGGTTAATATTTCTGTAGAAAAATGCAGAGATGAAACCATGCCAAAAGGCTGCATTAGCAAGAAAAATGGAAACAATTCTCTAAAATCACTGACTCAATTTGTAGTGACAGATAAAAAGCTAACAGTATAATGGACATCATGAGCAAGGGTACTTAATAAAAAAAAAAAGCAATTTTAATTTTGTCACTGTATAAAAGCCTTTGTGTACACAAGTTTTGACTAACGTGTGCAGTCCAGTCTCCATATTTCAAGGACATAGTCATGTTTGAAGAAATACAAAGATTGGCAACCAAAATGACCAAAAGATTGAGCAGCAGCCTTATTAGAAAAGTCTAAGAAGGCTACAGCTCTTCGGTTTTTAAAGGAAAATGCTTAGGGGGTTATGCCTGAGCTTTGCAAACCATGATATTGATGGTTAAAGTGAATGCAGTTATCTTTCACCAAATGTCATATTGACAGAACTAAAGGACACCTGTTGAAACTAATAGGATACCAGTTGGAAGCATGATAAATAAAGCACTTTCTTACTCAGTTAGTAGTGTAATTAGAAGACTGTAGAAGAAGATTGTATCAGCAATTTCAAAAAGAGATTAGACAAATTTGTGGGTAACAGGTCTATAGATGAAAATAGGCAAGGATGAAACCTATAATATCCCTAATGCAAAAACAGAAATTGGACAAGCTTTCATGTTCTTCTGTTGCCACTGATGAAGACAGAATATTAGGCTAAGTAGACCATTGGCCAGACCCAGTGACACCCGATCACCCTGAACATCACCCTTAATTCATTGTAGAAAATATGATTAATTCCCATTTCATAAAAAAATATAACTTTAATATACCACAATCTAGAAAATTGTATGAAACTGACTGTACAGGCTTCCTCATTAGGACAGACACTGGGAGAATAAATAAAAGCAGCACAAACTTATGTTGACTTCATGATTTGGGGCTCATACTGCTTATAAAGGCCTATTTTACTAAATAAAATAAGCTATGAACCCCATCAAAGTCAAAATTCATGCAAGAAAAGTCATCTTTTGCTGGCAGGCTTTGTTAAGTATTTACCAGTCCCCAAGTTCTGCATATGTACTTCAGCATCCCCGTGAGTTTGGACACTATCTAGCTTGCTTTGAGCTTTCTAAAGGGACTGTATTTAACCTCTTTATCTACTAAAAATATAATTGAAAATTAAGCGAGGTCCCAATCCTCTTTTCTTCCAGAGTAGTAGTTTCATAAGCTACAGCAAAAGAGCACAGTCAGTATCACCAATGACAACAGGCACTCACACCCTACAGACAAACATAATACTGGAGAGGAAAAAAACATTCATCTGGTCCAGGAATACAAAATCCTGATCTCTTCAACATCCTAGCTTCGCATATGCTGCTAATATAATTCAACATTACATTTATATATTGTTCTCTGCCCTGTGGACAAACACGCCTTCAGGAATATCCTTCTTTTGCTGTTGCTCTCCTCAGAACTGATTCCCAGTTTGAAAATCAGCAATTATAGAAACCTGATGCCAACAACTCATTCAACATAATTACTTATATATCTTTATCATCTTTATATTGGTATCAGCCAGCTAGCACCAAGCAACTACCAAGGATTTGAACTATTTGAGGCTATACCCAGTCTCTAAACAGTGTGAATTAGCTACTTCTTCCTCACATCAAAGGCCTGAATACCAAAAGACTGAGATATGCTCCACAGTGAGGTCTGTCTTTGTGCAACATGTAGGTTGGGAAGCTACTGTGGCTACCTCATGTCAGCGCTGCTGGATCTCATTCCATCATTCTGTGTTAGTTCCTCAGCCCCAGAAACAACACTATCCACTGATGTCAGGTCACAAGTGTTTTCTCATCTCCATTCAATAAAACCTTTATTAGAATCTCTGTTGTGATGTACACATTAAAGGCACAAGCACGAAAAACTCACCCAAAATGTTTTGTTCCACTTACCAATAAATGTGTTACAGCCTGAGAAACATACACCTAACAAAAACCTCCAGCAATATCCAGCCTTCCAAACTTCCTGATATCACAGACCAACAGTATTACCCACCTGTGGGGTTAAATAAGAACTGATATATTGTTCTACAGAATGCTACAAACTGAATCACCAAAGGCCTCTGTTCTGAGGGCAGTAGGGAGGCTGGTATGTGCTCTTTGCAGATCAACCAACCATAAGATCCAAGAATCAGGAAAGCATGAATTGGCATATGTTGTAAAAAACAAGTAAAGTCAGAGAAAGGCCAGCCCACAATGTAAACAGATAACTACCAATCCAGAAGCACCAGGTATTTTGCAGAAAGAATTGTGGTAAAAAGCTGAGACTTATTAGATCTTTTGGCTGATTATCTATGTCATGAAAAGGTGAAGTTCTAATATCTGATCAGTTGCATCTTTTCTAGTCAATATGTTGTTGTCCAAAACCCCTGGCTACTGACTTGACTTGCTTAAGCTTTCAAAATTGTATTTCATTTCCTCCAACTAATATTTTGATACATTCAGAGCTTTTATTCCTTAAAAGGCAAAAGGAAACAAAGCAAAAAACCCACAAACAATAAAAAAGACTCTTAGAAAACAGAAATATGTGTTTTTGTGGAACACATTCTCATTTCATTGCTCCTACATCTACAGTGTTAACTAGCCAAGAAAACAGAGATAAATTCTTACTTAAATGCTCTCTCTGCTCAAGTTTTATGTTGCAGTGAATTTCCATACTGCCTTATTCTCAGAAACAGGAAGACATCAATCTTCTGACTGTCTGTACCACCATTTATCTGTTCTAGATTGTTACTCAGACATGTTCTGATTCACAACCACACTTCACAATCACATCTTTAGGTTAGGAATGAGTGGTAGAGTTAAGCAACCTTAAATTAATAGGTAATAATCCTTAAATAAGTCACTTTCATCATTATTTTGCATAAAAGCAACCATCTGCTTTTCCTTCTGTCATTACCATGTCAGATGAAGTTTTCCCAGGTGTCTCAGGAGCAGGTTTGTCATGCTAAGCAGCAGCCAGCCCCAGCTGAGACAGCTCACAAGGTGAAATATCAGCACTGCCTCCTAGAGCTGGCTGGTGCCCCTACTACAGTGGGTGATACTATTTGGATGCTTTTTAATATTGATACTGAAAAGAACATGCTTTTACCATATACAGTAATGTTCTTGTTTTGTTATGGACAGAGGGTCAGTGTGATTTCAGGGAACTGAGAACAGAGATTTTGCTGCTTGGTCTCTCTAAGTGTCTTTCGTCCATCCTCTCACTGGTCCACAGGCATGTTGGAAGCCTGGATTCTGTTCTTCATGGGAACATTATTCAAATGGGAAACTGCCACACACACATATACCAGGATCATTTCTCTAAAAACCTGGCAAGAAGGATATTCATAGTACAACCCTGTGACTCAGTTCTGTGCTCCTGGGAACCAAAAAACCCATTGTGATTTTTATTTCTTTTTGCAATCTCCAATGTTCTTACCCCAACTCCTCCTGCTGTGTCAACAAGTAAGAAGAATTATGTGCTGCAGTCCTTCCAGCCTGAGCACCCATCAGCACTGCTGGCTTTATCACACCATCTACGCCTGAGCATTTTGTCTTGCTGTTACGATGAGATTGCTGTGTTGGTACTCTGCCCCATCAAACACAGGGAATGGCACTGACCCATGGAGCCAAATACACAGACTCTCACGTCTGGCAATTAAAAACCTCAAGCCAACTCAAGCAGGAGACCAGTCCTGCTCAGGCCCACCATGCATGTTCCCTGGCTGGAAGTGGCTGCCATGCTGGGTCTGCTGGCTCCCTCCCCTCCCCGTCTGCTCTTCCCTCCAGTCTCCCACTCAGGCAGGGCTCACTTGGCTCAGCTGCACGCCACCAGAGAACAGTATGTACCTCATCCAGACAGCTTCAAGGATCTCCCTGTCAGACACGTCCTGACCTCAGGTAATGTTTCCAAACTGCAGGGTAGGAAATGACACTCAATTCGCAGTTAGCAGAAAATGGATTCTCACCCACCAGATCAATGCACTAACTAAAAGCGTTGGCAAAAAGGACATAGGCTGCTATTTTAGACAACACCTGGTGATCATACTGGCCCACACATACCAGCTCAGGCGATGTTTATTTTTTTTTCTTTTCAAAAGAATTTTTTAATTATTTATTTTTTCCTGCACAACTCAGTAGAAGCAGTGAGAAAAGATATAACTGAAAAGAAGATTAATTAATCAGAAAGATACTGATTCATTTGCATACATTTACATAATAACCATGATACTATAGATACTGTACATTTTAGCTTACTACCTCAGAGACATCCAGTTTATTGTAACACTTCCAGTGGCACAGTGTAACACTTAAGTCATATGTAGTTCACCGACATTTTACAATTACTTTACTACATTTTAATAAAGATAACGAGACACCTCTCATTGCAGTTGTTTCAGCAAAACTCTAGCAGCTTCGGAGAACAGGGAGTACTCTTTAGCTGAAGTACTGCAGTTATTTCATTTTCTTCTCCTGCAAGTTGTTCTCAGTTAAAAAACAACTTGGAAAAAATTACTAGCTTTATTATAGTACTGACATTACTTGGAATAATTTAATTCAGGACTATTTGAAACATAAAACTTTAACGGCCTGTTTCTGAATTATGTTAACTTAAGACATTTGATCAGAATGAAATTTAGTTACTCTTCTATCCCACAGTAATACATCAAACACGTATCTAAACAAAGGCTATATTTTAAAATACATTGTTTTGTACCAGTTATATATTAATGAACAATTAGTCTATTATTTATTTATAAAAATGATGGTTGGTTTATATAAAAAAAAAAACACAAAGAGAGAAAAAGATGTAGGAGATAATAAAGGAGAATATTGAATTTATTTCATGTACCTAATAGAAAATTGTCCTGTCTATCCTTATTAAGCTATACAAAGCATAAAGTTCTTCAAGAAAATATAATTGAAGACAATTGCTAACTGAAAAAAATAGCAAGAAAATCATACACACAGATCACTATTACAATCTGCTTCTACTCCTCCGAGCCTCTGAATGCAGGGCAAATGCATGAGGATAACACAGCACAGTCTTTTCAGTCATGCCACTGTGAAGTCTGTCTCCTCCCAGGACACTTATCTCTACCAGTCAGTCTGTTTACGCAAGAAAACAACATGTAAGGATCTCAAAATAGCTCATGCAAACTATATCTTCATTTTGCCTTCTAGCCTCCAGAACAGCAAGCTGTATAATATAACTTTGTTGCTGAAGTGAGTCTACTGAACATTTTTACAAAGTATCTGTAAGTGCAAGGACTGAACCTGATTACTAAATAAGAAAAACATATGTAATGCCTCTCATCAAAAAAATACTACACATGCAATATTGTACAGAGAAACATTACATTTTTTTCTTACTATTAATTGTGAAACAGCTGAACAACTTCAATAACCATGCAAAATCTATCAAATCAAAATTAAGCCCTGTGACTTTTCTTGGGACGTGTCTGTGTCCCCATAATAGAAAGGGAAATTTGAAAGGGAAAAAAAAAAAAAAAAAAAAAACACGTTACCACATTGCCTCGACAGTCCTCAAGGAGCTGGTAGACCGGGATCTTGGCTTCATAACAATGCTCATTTTGGAAAAATTCCTCCAGTCTTTCTAGCATTCAAACATCAGTTGTATTTATAAAGCTCAAAGTACTCCATTTCAAACTCTTTTTAAAAATCCTCTCTTTTTAAGAAGCCTTCACATGCTTTTCCTGCAATAATCCGGGCTCCAGAGGAAGAATTCTAACATGCTGCAACTCCTTCCTTTTTCACACTGAATTTACTCTAGCACTGTGCTGTTCGGAAATGACAGTGCTTTTCTCTTCTGCCTTGTATTGCCCTGGGAGGAACTAGTCTATTTTGAATCTATTCTCCCTGTAGGTCACATGGGAAACAAGGCAGCTGAAAAGAGTCTCTATCTCTTTCTTGCAGGCTGATAACAACAGGTTTAAAGGTCAATCACATTAGAAAAAGAAAAGAAAAGAAAAGAAAAGAAAAGAAAAGAAAAGAAAAGAAAAGAAAAGAAAAGAAAAGAAAAGAAAAGAAAAGAAAAGAAAAGAAAAGAAAAGAAAAGAAAAGAAAAGAAAAGAAAAAAGAACAATGCTGCTGGTCAAAGAATGAAAGGAAAATATGAATGTAAGGTACAGTAACGTTTGTGAGCTTGTAGGGAATTTCCATTTAGAGACTTGCTAGATAAATTAATCTCTGTGGAGTAAAGGAAGGAACAAAGATCTTTCATTCCAAGTTAACTAAAAGTCTTACCGAGAAATGTAATTCTTCCCTTTCTTTTTCTCCTAACCCTTGCCTCTACTATACACTGTGAATAAGTACTACTGTTTAACTTCACATACCAGAAAGCATCCCCTCTCTGAAAGAAATTCAAAACACTGTGGAGAAGTTCAGTAAAATTAAAATTCCTTGTTGGCTGTAAAGTTATATCTTTTGAATTTCCTCTAAACTATGTTATATATCTTTTTTAAAACTGAAAGAGCAGAGTTATTGCTCAACAAGTGGTTACATGCATAATAGCCATTCCTTTGTAAAGTATTTCGAAGTTCTGCAGCGTATTACTTTTTACAGTAGTGCAGCCTGATTAATACTGAAAGAAAGCAGTAAAAAATTTGTTCATAAAACGTATATAGACTTGACAAATAGCAGGAAAACATGATGAACAGGTTCTGCATTAAAATATCAAACCATTCATCAAACAAAAGTGTGTGTAAAGTTTGTAAAGCCCTATGGAACCTTTGCACTTTCTAACAGTACAATAAAATGCATTACAAACTGCACTGCATATCAACAGGAAAAATGCTAACTGCCCTGGAGGCTTGTGCTAGTCATCTGCACATAAAGTGCTCCATAGTAGCAGAAGGAATGTTAATGAGGTTTCATGCTAAGCACTCTGTTCTTCATGTTTTTTTGGCATCTATCTTTCAAATACCATGTCCTGATTAACACAGAAGCTTTTGTAAGAGTACTGCAGAATCATAAAAGTTAACCTCAAAGAGTGGAAAAAGCATCCCTGACAAATTTAGCTCAAAGGGTCATACAGTCATGGGACCTTTAATAACAGTTGGGTCTGTCACTGCATGCAAGTCACATGTCTGCAGTGGTGGACTTAAATCTGGCACCATGTTGTGAAACTTTTTTATTGTTTAAGCAGGTGGGATAGGTCACAGGGAAAAACAAAATTAGTATGACATTGAGGTGATAGGCTTTTAGAGAATAGATGGTCATTTTAAAGCTTTTTTTTTTTTAATTTTGCCTGATTTTTTATTGTTGAAAAATATCAGCATTGTTCCCATATCAACAAATGAACACAAAATAAATAAAAAGAACTATTGACTAAATGGTTTCACAGTACTGTAGAGGAATGGAATATTCAAAGATTACTTCTGCATCCTGAGATACCCATGCAATAAGTATCTCAGGATGTTTTTTTCTTTTTTCTTTTTTTTTGTCATAAGTGTATCACTGCTGCCTCATACTTACAGTTAATACAAATGCAACTATTGATACACTGCAGTATATTGATACATCAAGTAGTACTACACTATATAAATTAACTGTAGTTGTAGGTACTTACGTTTAAGCTCATGTTTTTTAACGCAGATTACAAAAAATATCTGATCACCAGTGGAGGTAAAACACTAACAAACAACAATTGCTAATATGACACTTTTTTGGTCCTTTTAATAGCTTTGTAGAAATAAACTTCAGCCCTTCAAAGCCTGTCAACTTCAGATTAGAAGCCATTATGAAAC
Organism: Penelope pileata; assembly: GCA_013396635.1. Taxonomy (NCBI): domain Eukaryota; kingdom Metazoa; phylum Chordata; class Aves; order Galliformes; family Cracidae; genus Penelope; species Penelope pileata. The sequence continues at coordinate 297,267 of WBMW01003947.1, read as the reverse complement.
ATTTATTGACAATCAGAAGACCATCATACTGCAAACATATTCCAAGCAGTCAAACCAGAGCCTGTTCTCAGCACAGATTTGCTGAAAGAAAAATGCATTAGTAGAAGGGAGGACTCAGAGTCCTCAAGTGCTTGTGTCTTCGCAGCTCCATTAGTGAAAAAAGATTTTTGCAGGAACTCAGGATTTGCTAGTTGAATTGAGAAAGATCAATCTTTTCTAAAGAAGCTTCCAGGGAAACTTTTAGACCAAATTTTCCAGTTAGCAATAACTTATAATTCATACATAAAATTTGTGCTACCATTAATATAAACATCAGTTTTACCAAAGATTTAAATAAAGAGAGGAGCATAGCAGTCTGCTGTGCTCAAGGAATATGATGGATAATTTAGTTTAAGCCCAAGGTCTTTCTGCAGGGTCAAATAACATAATTTCTCAGTTTGTGAGAAATTGAGAGAGAAAAAGAAAGAGAGCAAAGAGATCTATAATCATTCTACTCTGATAGCAATGGAAAATTGTGGTATAAATGAATTATTTGTTAAAATAGCGAGGAAGAAGCCATCAACACAAGAAGTAAATGAAACTTCTCGAAGACAGAAGAAATCAGTGTCAGTTCCAACTTCATTGTAAGAGCTGGAATAGTTGTCAGCAGATGGAAAATCTATGTTCATTAGAAGCATTCTTTTTTTCCCTGAACAATATTTTTAAGTAAGAACTGTTGCTTTTCATGATATTAAATCCAAAATTATGTACTGACATACCATTAAAATATTTTAAAAAAAGAAATATAAGTGTGGTCATTATTGTACACTGCATGTTCTTAAGTACATGTGGACAGTTTTATAGATATATGTACAGTATATATATTGTATGTGAATACACACATGTATTTGAGACAAAGGAAATAGCCACTTGTAGCATCTGATTTGTACGTGAAATTCTGTACTTAAAAAATTGTATTTCTTTTTGTGTTTGGAATCATTTTTTAGAGTCAGGAATAAAAAAGGGAGAAAAAAATGCTCTAGAACTGAGTTCTTGTTATGCCATCACAATCAATGCAGGTTTTCATTGCAAAATAAAAACAAGGAAAAAATATTTTCGGAAAAGAGAATATTAAAAGTTGAAGCTGTTCTGTTGTGCTACATACACTAATAATAAAAGCAACACACTTTGCTATCTGTGTGCACCGGTTGACTCTTGTTTTGATTGTATAGTCAGGTGCTCTAAGGAAGAAAAGATACAGAAATAATTAAGACTACTATTTTATTATTAAGAATAATAAAATGTGTTCAGGATTCAACCCACTTTGAGGATACTTCCTCCTTAGTTCTCATATTGAAATTAGTAAGTAATTGACTGAAAACCAGTGTTAAATTACTCAAAATTGAAAATTAATATGAAGTGGAGAAACGATAGCTTAGGGAATGAAGCACAGGCTAAACTGGTTTGTTCTGTGCTTGGGAACATCTTAATTTTGAGAATCTGGAAAATTTTCTTAACCGCTCTGAGTTTTGGCTTCCTTGTTTGTAAATCAGGGATCATGCTGCTTGAAAAGCATTTGGACATCAAAGGACTGAAAGAATGTTACAGGTTATTATTACTGTCGTTGTATACAACTTGAACAAATAGGTTTACAATCCTCCTTCAAAGATAAAGTGAAAAGCCCCTGTGGTTTGGTAAGACTTCAGTTTAACATTCTAAGTTAAACCTGCAACAACTGATATAATTTTTCTTTACTATGGTGAAAAATTCAGGCATATCTAACAAATATGCATTGCTTTGGGAGACGTGGGGACACTGATAAGGTAGCAGGAGAACTAGAATCCCCAAAGACTAAAATCAAGTCCTAACATATAAACATTGGCTGGGCTTGTAAACATGCTGTTTGGAATGCACGTTAGCAAATGAAAGGTATATGAGACATGTTTACTTCTTGATGCGCAGCCTTGGTTTCCTCATGAACCTACTTCAGATAGGATTATTGTAGTATCTCTAAAACCTGGAATTGGGCTCTTTCGCTCAGTACCATTGCCAGTTTTGTTTAGCTACTATTGCAGCTAGTCTTTGGCACACTTTCCAGACTTCCTTTTTTTTCTTCATATATGCTTGCCAGCTTACATGTCTACATGAATTAGTTTTCAATATGCAAAAAGTATGCACTGAGACCCAAACACAATCTTTCTAGCTTCTAGGAGCACTTCACAACAGCAAAACATTTCCTCACAAGCTAATACCACAGCAGTTAGTTTTGCTGCTCCATGTGTTATACAGTTCATCCTAGTTCATCCAGAGCACTAGTTTATCCTCTTATATTCTGAATGGCAGCACAAGATTGAAGGACAGAAAAGATTAGCAAGATGTTCTGGTATTACCTGTGCAAGGGTGGATTTGAGAACAAGTAATGCAAGTGTTGGTTCAGAAGAGACATCTTTCATTAATAAGAATTAGCCAGAGAATGGAAAATGAAATTTTTGACACTTCAGAAGTGTTATTGCTCAACGTAATGAATGATTTCAAAAATACTCTTTTGTAGGGTTTTGACAGAATACCAGAGAATTAAACTTTGCCATTCATTTCTAGGGAACAGTATATTCCTTCCAGATTGGAGTTAATATATCAAAGAAGAAAATCTATATATAACTGCCTTAAGTAAAATAACTGAAAAGTATAGGAATTTTTACAGCTTAGTACCCTTAAGAATGAAAAAAAAAGCCATCTGGACATGCTCTTGGTGGCCGAGCTCTGGGTGCCTGAGCAAGGGGTTGGACTGGATGACCTCCAGAAGTCCCTTTCAATCTTAACCATTCTGTGACTCTGAAAAAGGCAAGACCAAGGGCATGGAGGAAATACAGAGTCAGTAATATTTTCCTCCTATATTTACTTATACTTAGATGCCCAGATCAAACAACCTGACTCATGAATAAATATGGCTTATTTGCTCAATGATTACTGAGTAAATAAAGTTACTACGTGTTCTACCAAGGCTTTAGCCAGACTCAAGCTATTAAAACTCCTCACAGGTAGCACGGCAAAGAGGGCCTTATGCAAGGCTCATGGCTCTCTACCATGATACCTTTTCATAGAATCATAGAACCATCAAGGTTGGGCAGCCTGTTCCAATGCTTACCTACTCTTTTGGAAAAGAAGTTTTTCTTCATATCCAGCCTGAACCTCCTCTGGTGCAGCTTGAAGCCATTCCATCTCGTGCTATCGCTAGCTACCCAGAAGAAGAGGTCGACCCCACTTCGCCACAGCCTCCTTTCAGGAAGTTGTAGGAGCAATAAGGTCTCCCCTGAGCCTCCTCTTCTCCAGACTAAACAATCCTAGCTCCCTCAGCAGGCGCCCATAAGACTTGTGCTCCAGACCTTTCACCAGCTTTGATGCTCTTCTCTGGCCATGCTCCAGTACCTTGATGTCTTGCAGTGAGGGGCTCAAAATTGAACACAGTACTCAAGGTGCGGCCTCACCATTGCCAAATACAGAGGGGTGATCACCTCCCTGCTCCTGCTGACCACATTATTTCTGATGCACACCAGGATGCCATTGGCATTCCTGATAGATACTGGGGTGAAAATGTGTCCCTTGGCTTTTATTCTAGTCAAAATCTCATTTAATTCATTCCACTATGGATTTAGAGATTAGTCAAATCATTACTAAGTAATCATTATGGATCAGTTAGGCTCAGTTGAAGAAAACAAGGATTTATCGCTGTAGATCTAGTAACTGTGCAAGCTTCATTTGCAAAAAAAAACAAAAAAAAGTTATGTTATGTTCTAGGAAAACATTGTGAGCTCATGTTTTCATCAAGGTCTGTGGCCTGATACAGGCTGAAATAAAAGCTGCCTACAAATGTTGGACTAATGCTGGCAAAAAGTCAGTAGACTAAAATTAAATACTAGCCCACTGGAAGACTTTGGACTTGAACTGAACTAAGGCTCCCTAGAGTATCAGTCTGTTTTCTTCTTCTATTTAAATAAGACATATACACACAAACAGACATTCAAAATCTATATGACTATAAAAACATAGTTTGCATCATAAAAATACAGTCATGTCAGCTCTAAATGGACATATTGCAATAATTACAGAGGTAATTATGCTTTTAGAGGGAAAATCTATTGATGTTTCCATCATACCTTCTGTTTTTCAAGGGTTCATAGCTCATTAGGAACTATTTGCTAGACACAAACTTGGATTAGAATGTCCTAGCTAAACAATTGCTTAAAAAATAAACAGAGAGTGCTTAAACTTAAGTTAGTACAGAGTTAAACAGTAGCTATGTTTTCCATGTGCAATATGTCAATCTTTTTGGCTAAAAAGAAAGGGTGACAACTGACATTTTTTCTTTTCTGTAAATGAGGCAGTGGTGACTGTTAGTTACAGTCAGTGACTACAGTATTCCCTTTACAAAGGTTTAATAATTTGTGTTGGTCTTGGACAAAGTTGCTGTTAAGTGAGAATAATTATCAAATAATATTTTGTAGGATGAACTTCATTGCTGTTCAGAGGAATGGGGTGGTTTTACTGCTATCATTCAACCACTTAAGGAGACATATCTGGGAGGCACTTAGGGATAGCACAATTTCAAGATGACAATACACTTATTTTTAAAGAACACAAAATATAGTATAATTTCAACAAAACTTATGCAACTTGGACATTTGCAGATACACTTAAGTGTTAAGCATGGTAGCAAATCTTTTATATTAAAGCACTTCTAAAAATATTTTATCTTGTGCAGAACAAACATCTACCACTAACAGCAAAGCTGTATTCTATAGCCAAACATACACTGTAATGAATGTGTTCCAGTAATGCTTTTGTCTTTTTGGATGCAGTGAAGAAATCAGTTTTTTGAATCAAAACGTCTACCTGAAAGCAAATTTAAGCCGTGGTATTTACATCTATGCAAATGCACAGTTCTCTAAAAGAGAGGAAGGTGGTTTTCCCAAGTTCTTCACTAAAATCTTGGCATCCACAGGTACTGGCCGATGACCCGAATGAATCAGACATGGATAAGACTCTTGTTTGGTTGAATGACATCATACACACTTACAAATCTTTTAGATAACTGTGAGGAGGGAAAACTAAATTTAAATAATTCTCTATGCCATTACAATTTTCTTCAAGAGGAACTACGTATTCTGGTGTCTGATCACTTTCGTTTCCACTGAAACACAAATCCAAAAAATCCACTGAAATTTGTATAAAACTCTCTAATCTTGTTTATCTTCTGTTTGTTTTACAGGTATGGAAAGTTCCAAGGACTTAATCTAGCTGCTATAGCCAACAACAGTTAAAAAAAGATTAACTTCATGCATTTTATATGAACACGCATAACTAAGAGATTTGCTTGATTTTTGACACAAAATTGTTAATCTCAAAATTGTGATTAAAACAATAAATTTATGTGTTTTAAAAATGTGACAACTAGTAGGAGAGCATTCTATGAGCACAAATGGAGGTTAAATTCAGAGTATGTTACTTGCCATGAATTATTCACTGAGATCTAAACGAGGAACACCAAGAAAGGAATTTTCTCACTAGCCTGGAGCTGTCGGAAGGTTTAGTTGCTAGTTTCATCGGGTCAGCTAGTCTCCGTTTACAGACAACTCTCATAGGTACTTTCAGGGGAAGGCTATTTCCATGATTTAGACATCTATTTTAAGACAGAGTGAACTCCTCCTCACAGATCTCTATCTGTCTTGGGTCTACAGAGGGTATCTGCCTATTACTCTGGAAATCTAGATTGTGGCTGATTCAAGATTTGCTTGACAAAATCCTACTACACAAGTCTAAAAACTGTAGCCTACTATGTAATGATTTTTCTTCAGTCTCAACCTCTTACTTGCAGCAGTTGAACAGAATGCAGATAGGATTCAAGCTTTTGCTTTTACAGAAATGTGGATTTCAAAATATTTTCACATTTTGCCTCACATCTTATATTTGACACAAGTGAGGGAGGAACAATGTTAAGACAATGCCTCCTCAGTCCATAGATAATGCAATAACCATTCAGGTTCAAAAAAGCTACACCTCTGACCCCTCAGCCCTTTCTCCCCATGGGGTAGAAGAAGTAAAGTGATGAAAAGGAATATATATATATATCTATGGTATGTCACTTGTGCTTAGCACTGAGTCTTACCTAAGACTGAATTCTCCTGAATACTCAGACATCTAGAAAGGGAAATACAGAGCCTTCTCCTATTCACTAATTCAAATTTTCTCTCCATTTTAGGATGAATTTATTAGTTCTGACTGAACTCTTTATTTCACTTTTCCCTGTTATTTTTCTCCCACAACTTATAGACAACTTATCAGGCATAAGAAGAGCACATTGCAGAATAAATCTCAAAATATGTCAGCGAGACGGGCTGTTAAATACCAATGGCAGGAGTTCCTTTAGCCGGAAAATTTACAGTGTTGTGAATATATACATTGCATAAATTGGATGCTTGCATTTCAATCTTGCCAATGCAGTGCCATATTGGACATGGATAAGAACATGCACCTTTCCTCCTTGTCTAGAAGGGCAAATAAGATAGAATAAAACAGATGCATTAAGTGCCATCAAAAATATAGCTCAGTATAATATAGTTTTTTTCATACAGACATATTTATACACAGTACAGCAATTATGAAACTAGGAAAGTTTTACATGATACTTAGCTAATGTTTTCCTTTCACATATTTTAAGGTTAGCCTTCTACTATAGCAAATGAATCTTCCCTATTTTCCTGATTCACTCCTTTAGCAGCTGATTAGCAAAGCTATCCCTATTTTTAACCACTGAATCCGATCCTGCTGACTTCCTTCCAGTCGTTTTCTGGTGTGTTAAAAGCAGAAGAAACAATCATTATTTTAAAAAGAGGAAAGGCACCAAGTCTTTCTCTTTCTTGATTTAATATTTTTTAAATAAGGCTTGCAACTCATCAACCTTAAAACACCACATTTCTTAAATCATAATTTAGTATTGCAAAGGGAATTCTTACCTGTTCATTTCCCTTTTGTGATTAATGTGTCTGAAAGTCCGTTATTCTACTAAGGACAATTTTAAATGACAACCAATAGCAGTTTAAACCAATTAAGGGGCCTGAACTTCTTTTCTTTAGAGTACCTCTAAAAGTATACAGATAACCAAGTACCTTTTAACTTACTATCTTTTTAAATTTGTACTTTCTGAAAAACAATGCAACTAAATATTAAATTGCATTTCTTTGAAGACTTGTGACACTTTTCTCTCCATTTTCTTATAAATCAAAAAACTCATTGAAACTACGTTTTCCTTGAACTAGTTTTCTTCTAGAGGAATATGCTCTTCCCAATAAAATAACTTCTGTCATAGTAGATTTTTTGGGAAAGCTTAGCTTTACAGATTCTTCTAAGGAAAAGTTACATGATTACAATTGCTGCCCACTATAAAATCAATTATGTCACAATTAGAAACCACAACCATTTTAAAAGTATTATTTCAGTTGCTAGTTTTGTTGCTAAAATAGTTACTGCTGGCTTGGTCTAAACCTCAAAGATTTTCAGTATTTTTTATTTTGCTCTTATATCAGTCAGTGTTTCAAATGACCTCTTCCTAGCCAAATCTTATTTTCATTCTCCTTGAGCTCTGATATATTTTGAAGCCAGAAATGAATCCCTCATTCTAAAAATTCTTTCATACTCAGCATCCTCTCCTCTCATATATCAACGTACTGTCTGACTGAAATCTTGTTTTCTTCTCTCACTTTTACCCTGCAAGTCCTTCAAAGATAATTCCCTAGCCTTCTTTTTTCCTATCCATTATTTTAAAACTATTCTTAAATGGTATTAAGCAGCAGGTTTATGCTGAGGAGACATTATGTAGCCTTCTTACTTCACATTATCTAGCTGTTCTTCTCACATTATCTTTGGATATCTCCTTAGGAGCAAATAAGGTTTAAATGAGCATCATTTCATTATTTCTTTTTCTGTCACATGGATAGCACTTTCAATCTGTCATGACACCCTAAAATAATTTCTGCCTTGATCCTTTCTTTTGGCCTACACCAGCCTTGGTATATCCAAACATCATTGCTTCTACTTGGATAATTTTTCCAAAAATCAGTCTTTCCAGATTTCCAAAACTTACTTAAATTTTCACCATCTATTCCCCACCAGACTTGGCTGGCATCACCACTTCCTAGGCTAAAGCTCTGCCACTTCATTCTGGTTTGCTTCTTCAACAGTATAATTCCATTTGCACATTCCTAAGTATGGCTGTCTCCCTTCATTTCTCATATGTGACTTTTTTCTATATTAATTCCATTTTCTTTCCTTTGAGACATTTACATCTCTACCATATCTATTTGTTTTCATAACTGTTAACATTATTCTGATAATAGTAGGTTTGATCACCATTTTTTTTGTTTTGTTTTCTCAAGCATTTTATGTTTCTCATGCAAACTCTGTGTGCAGGGAAACACACTATGAAAATACCCTATGAAATTTCATGCCCCCTTTAAGCTTCACTTTTAAAAGATCTCCTCAAAAACTGCCTTTTCTAGAGCAGCCAGAGAAAGGTCCTATCTGACAATGGCTAGAGAACGAAAACTCACTTCTGTTTTATATAAAATTGAGTAAAATCCTGACACAACGGAAAGGTTACTACTTCAGTAGAACTAGAGACTCATTTTCTACATTTTGTGGATACTACCTTTTTTTCGAGCATAGTCGTTCAAGGTACCTATTTACTATTGCATGATGTTTCTCAAAAACATCATGAGCTCCTTGGGATAGTACGTCCATGACATACCTTTAATCTATTTTGCACATGCATGAAGCCTGAGAATATTCAAACAACTAAGAAATAATTGTGCACAGATTAATTTAATTTTGAATGATTTTCAGTCTATGTTCAATCTGATCACAGATATGTAAACCAGTGTCAAATGAAAGTACACGTATCAAATTCTGTTTGGCATTTAACTTCATGTAAATAATGTCCTTGTGCCAATGGAGATTTATTGTGTTGTGTTTTTGAAAAGTGTGTTAATTGATTTTACAGAAATGTACACTAAAAATAAATCTGAACCACAGCAAATAAAATTTAAACTACTTAATTTGAGCAGCGCGTATAATGAAGTGCTCACTATTGGCTGCTGTAGAGAGTATCTGGGCCATAATTTCAGTGTGTTTGCATGAAGCCTAGAAAAACTAGTCAGCCTTTTTTCTACTGCCAGCATTTTACATGTAAGTTTGAAAGGCGGTTTGTTTGGTTTCTGTTACACATTCAAAGGAATGTTAAAAAATAAAACACACTGGAATGGAAAGATCATTTTAAATTCTTATTCTCTTTCAATTGCAACTGTAAATTACATATAAAAGTACTTTAAAAAAAATAAACCTTTCTGAATATATATCAGTTTACATAAAAATGATTATAGAATTTTTTAGAAGGTTTTGATATAAATTTTTCAACAAAAAATGGCCTTTTTTTTTCTCTTTGAAATTAATACACATTTAGAATCAGAGAATCCTTAAAGCAAGAAGGAACCTTTAAAGGTCATCTAGTCCAAAACCTTTTAGCTTTTCAGAAAACTGTGCAATGTTTTATATTGCAAACACTGTTAAAGACTACCACTGATATAAAATTTTGGCTATAATACTAAAATTTAAAATATTCAGTTCTTATAAGCTCAGATAACTAACTTCTCCTAGCATCCAAAATACACTGGAAGTTTTATAAATCACAGCAAGAGGCACTTTTCTGTCTGGGGAATATGAAGTTTTAAAATGTTTAAATGTATTTTTGCTGTTTAGGCAATTTCTATACATGTATATGGATTCAGTCCCGCAAGATCCAGATGATCAACATGCAGGTAATGTGACATTTAAAAAAGAAAAAAAAATGATTGAGGTTTTTTTTTTTTTCCCAACCTTCTGTTCCTCTCCATCATGCTCAGTTATTTTGGACAAGAACAAAAAGAAATGATACACTTTTGCCTTTTATATCTGAAAAAAAGGGCCTTATAAAACATTTCTCAGTTGGGATATCATTCTTGCAAACATAAGGAAGAGCCAGTAGGACATTTTACCTAAAAAAATCTCAATCTAGTACATACTGTCCTAATTGCAGTAGGAAAAGTATGCCTTCTTCAAAGCTTACTTACCCCACTCTTTCTTGTTCAAATTCCTCCAAACACTGCACTGAAAGTTCTCATAACACACAGTTTGTATGTGCACTGCTTTTCCTCCCAGCATAATAGTTTCCCTGCTCAAGCCCACTACTGATTACCTCCTTTATGACCCTTGGCAAGGTGGTTCAAAAAGCCATTATTTTAGAGAAAACTCTGGCACAAATCTTTTTTCTTCTGCAGAAAGAAATAATAAGAAGTATTCATTATGCCAATATTCTCTCTCAGCAAGACATATAAGGAAAATAATAGCTCAAGAATCGACCTATTCTTTAATACATTTTCAACTACCTAAAGAAAGATAATAAAACAGAAACTAAAAGCATTATTTTAGCTCAAGTGAAGTAGAAATGCATCTAAAAGCCAACAGCTACTAAAATTATGATTGTAGTCCTCAGCATTGTTGTTCAAGAAGGATTCACATCCTCTTGTTTGACACATATTCATACATACAATACAGAACTCCTGCATAAAGGAATTACACCTGCAGCTACCTGGTCAGACACAGATGTGTGCCATGATGCACATTTCTGGGCGCTCAAAGGGCTCCATGAGGATGCTATGCACTTAAGAACACACAGAGTACCTTCTACTCTGGTCTACTCACTGACAGCTTTGTTAAGGATGAGAAACGTCTGCTCTTAATGTCTAAAAGTAGATCAGAGAAGGACTGATTTTTTTTTTTTTGAGATAAAAGCTTTTTTGTACAATAATTTCCTATACAAAGAACTTCAGTTTGCCAGTTAATGATGCCACAGATGAAAAAAAGGGTTCTTCCAAGAGACCTGGACATGTTTATAGTATATAAGTTTTCCAAGAATTCTCATTAAATATGATATTTTACACTGTAGTTAAAGAACACAATAAATTTGTATGACAATTTGTGAAGATGTATAGGGAAACAATTGCTAACAATTTCTCTGCTAAACAAAATAGAAGATTATACCTTAAAGAGAAATGAAAAACAGAAAATCCCCATGAGATGTACAAAACAAACCATTATGCCACAAGCACTTATCAACGGAACACTTCCTCCAACAGGTGCTAGCAAAAGAACAAGATGAAAGGTTTGGGTCTATCTAAAAAGAATTCATAGTCTTCTTGGATGCTGCAAAGCATGCATAGGCCAGAAGGCAGAGAAATGAGAGAAAATCCTGTATGCAGGTTTTCACTGTTTTTCAGTAGTATATCTCTTTTCTTTTGATTATAAAAGGAATACAGAGACTTTACTAGTTCTTTTTCCAAATATCTGTGTTGGTTACAACTGTCCTAAAGGAATATAATCTTGGGAAGGATTAAACTAGGAATGGGCTTTCCTATGAAGCTGGGGTAAACTGGGAAGTCTTGCTCTACAAGCTATGTGCTCCTATCATCATATTGGATACCACTCTTGGAATCAGTCCCCCAGGACTACTGTAATGAGACCAAACTTAACAGTGCCTTTGAAGGCAGTTCAGATCCTGTTGGTTTAAAATTACACGAGATCAAAGACTTGATCTGGCTCAGGACATTCTACTTCACTTGATCTAATTCTAATACATGGCAAACTGTAACAGCAGTAAAATACAGCAGGCTTTTATGTGACCTATCTCTGACATTAAAGAAGGTGAAATATTTTACAGAGGGACTACTTGAACAATCAGTATGTTATTTCTTTAATTTTAGAATAATTTTAAATTCTAAAGATGCTTCTCCCCTTAAAACTTCATGGTGTTTTATAAAGGGCAACATCTGAGACTACTATGCTAGGATATGATTCTATGTTTTCAAAAATGTAGACACAGAAAATGAAAACTGGAGTATCAAAAAAAATCAGAATTTAATTATGGCAATATTGATAATCAGGAATCAATGCAAAACGTTTCTAGAGAAGTTGGGCTTGCAGAAGAAAATAATATATTTTAATAAGTGAGTTGACAGTACTTGAGAAAGGGGGCAAAATTTGGGTATAAAATCCTTTCATTCAGATTTAAGAAGTGGCAAACAAAAGACTTCTTATAGATTAGAACCAGGTATTCTTAGTTTCATCTAATTCTGTTCATTGATTAGATCGATAGAAAAATAAAAATAAAAGCCGTACCCACAGTGAAGGAGTAAAGGGAAACACAGGTCCATACAGAGAAGAGAGAAGTATATTACACTGCTTGTAAGCAGATGTAGGATTCAAGTATTTGGATATTTCTATTGTGAAAAACATTGTGATAGTTTTGGAGATGCACTGGCCTTCTAATTATATTAAAATATTCAAACTGCTTGTGGATCTAAGAATTTTGCCCTTATACTTCAGTTAAATTCTGCTTCTTTTGCTCCATTTTCTGAAAATGACTGAAGTATTTCTATTTAAAATAGTCCTCCTTCAGCTCAGTGTTCTAAGATAGAGAGAAGGGTAAAGGAGCATTAAAAAAAAAAAAAAGAGTGAGAAAAAAGTGCACTGGTGCTTCAGAAAAATTTGTGCCATATCCGTGGCACAAAGTTCTCATCAACTCATATCAGCATCTTAATGTAAAAAAACCATTGAAAATGAGCATAGTGAAATTACTTTTCTAAACTGTCCTAAACCCTTCCTACAGCTGAGTTATTGTTTACATATCCTGATTTTGTTTTAGTTTGAATACGAAATTTATTTGATCTTTTATCACTTGCAATACGTAGTATTTAAAAATAATAACTTGAACCTTGTCTCCTCCAGGGGTTTATCCACAGACATACCAAGCTGGTAGAGTTTTTGTAATTCTAATCTGTTCTGTAAACATGAGTACAAATATGTATGAGAATACTACATTCATAGCGTTCTTACTTGAGCTTTTTCAACATAAGCAAACAACGNAGTATTTATTTCCACCAATAATATATTACCAAGATTTTTAAAAAGTCAATTCGCAGGAAGAGTAAGAAAGAAGCCTCACTTAATAAATATAGGCCTATATTTTATCTTAAAATATGAAAACAACCATCTACAAAAAATGTAATGAAGACTGACAAAAAGCATTTGCATCTTAATTAATTAGGTTTATGCTTGCTTGAAAAGCAGCACATCCTCTTCACAACTCAGTGGCATATCTTTGTTCATGTGTTCTCTGCTGTCACTTTTCTTTCCCAAAATATAAAAGTTAGAAATCTATATTCCCATATAATCAATTTGAATGTCATGCTTAATGATGTTCTAAACCTAATGAGGTCAAGTTAATTTCTTTGGTTTTAGTCAGTCCAAATTATTTAATGTAGTATGTTAGTTTTTTGCCATTCATCTTAGCAAGATATGTTGAGTTCAGTCAATACGATTTTATATGTATCTTGGAAAATACTTTTCTCTGTAAATTTGCTGGTATCATTAGCAGAAAGCTGAACTATCTATCTCAGTATTTTTTTTTTTTTTAATACTTCGTATACCAACAATCTAACTAAACATGAAGATGTCAAAGATGAGCCAAATCAAACAGATCTCAAAGAGCCAATTCCTGAAAATGTCTCCCTGCACTTCAGGCTAATGCACTGGAGAGTAAACAGCAGCGTGCTACAGAAGACTGTTCATAGAATCACAAAACCATAGAACCCTTAGAGTTGGAAGGGACCTTTAAGGGTCATGTAGTCCAACTCCCCTGCAATGTCCAGGGACATCCACAGCTAGATCAGGTTGCTCACAGCCCCATCCAGCCTGACCTTGAATGTCTCCAGGGACAGGGCATCCACCATCTCCCTAGGCAACCTGTTCCAGTGCTTCACCATCCTTACTGTAAAAAACTTTTTCCTTAAATCCAACTTAATCTCCTTTCTTTTAGTTTGAAATCATTTCCCCTTGTCCTATCATCACAGACTCTGCTAAAGAGTCTGTCCCCTTCTTTCTTGTAGCTGCCCTTTAGATGCTGAAAGGCCGCAATCAGATCTCCCTGGTAGAAATTGTTCAAGGACTTGAGAGCATACCAAATGATGACTATGATGTATATTTGTATTTATAGCATATTTAGCTTCTATATAATCAGATTAGGAATATTTGATACTGAGCAATGTCCAACAGTATTTCTTATTTAACTCATCCTTCAGAATTTTTTCTTTTTGGAGAAGAAAAATTACATGTAAGTTTTGTATTTGAAATAAAAAAGGTAAGCGGTAACAATACAACTCTTGACTTCTTCACCAGCAAAAACTAACTTTCCATATCACCTCACAAGAAATGAAGATAAAATGCAGGGTTTGACAGTAACATGACCTAAATGTGACCTACATTTTTACAACATTGATTAGATCACTTTACACTGGTTTAAAGAGGGAAGGAGCTCAAATGTTACTGCTTTTAAGATCCCACTTCTTTAAAATGTACTTACACTGTGTGTACAGAGACTGATTGCTGTTTTCAGTCATATGAATCAATATTCCAGGGAATACTTGCAGGTCATTTTCGTGACCTGGACAGTAAGGCAGCTAAGGATGCAAATAAAGTTCCCAGCAGCATTACTGAAATTATATTTCCTTCATTAAAAAAAGGACTTTGGAACATATTTACATTTTTTTGATGTACTTCTGTTTGTATTTAATAGAACGAGATATTAACACACTTTTTACAGTAACATATAAGCAAGAGCTATGAACAAAAGCGTATGTCTTGATATGAAATTCACCATGTCAGTGTCGCTTTAAAAAAGAAATTATTTTTTCTGCAGCTAAAGTGGCTGTGAGAGAGACAGAGCTAATATAAAAGTTTAACAACTTTATAAATGCTGAGGCTGTTAAGGGAAACTTTCTGCACAGCAGCAGTACTTGCCTACCTCTGTGTACAAAGCAGCTAAGGATTTTCCATAAAATTTTACTTAGAAAATCATAATAAAAGTATGAGATGCACTTAATCCGAATCTGCATTGAGGTGGCTCCTTGCTACCGGCAACCTGGGATGGCTATGCCTGGCCATTAAACGAATTACAGTTATTTATGATATAAATCATTCAAAGTTAATTTATATTCAGAGAAAGAGAATGTATATCTTTATGTCTTGAACTTATTAAGGTGTATTAAGGTGTATTGAGCACTGGAACAGGCTGCCCAGGGAGGTTGTGGAGTCTCCTTCCCTGGAGATATTCAAGACCCTCCTGGACACCTACCTGTGCAACCTGCTGTAGGGAACCTGCTTTGGCAGGGGGGTTGGACTTGATGATCTCTCAAGGTCCCTTCCAACCCCTACAATTCTGTGATTCTGTGATTCTATTCATGAAGATAACTTAGTGGGGCAGACTGTCAGCTCCAGGGACCGTGGCTCCTGTTCCAGAACAGCTGCAAATCTCATTTTGATGAAAAGAGGTATTATAGATTGAAAGGTTCTAGGTAGCTGGGAAATTATTTCAGCCCTGCAAATGGGAGAGATAAAAGAACTGAGCTGCAGCTTTGCTAATCATTGCTTAGACAATGGACATATATCATTATTGTCTAACACTTTCATCTGCATGCTTTCCTCCCCCTAACAGTTCTTTCCTCTCTCCTCTCCACTCCCATTGCCCCACATTTTTCTGTAATGTAATCAAAATAAGATGGATATTAATGTTGTAAAAGTTAATTCTTAGACTCCTCTTAATTTTCTGTAGTTATTAATTTCTTAATTTGCAGTTCTGAGTGATTCTGCAGGTAGTAGGTGCTACTGTGCAGCCCTACATTTGTAGATAAAAATAGCATCAGACTATTTTGAATTTTAAATTAAAGATAAACTGATAAAGCTGAAGTAAATCACAAGATTATTTTCTTTACACTGAATTATCTCAGCATTTTCTTTATCTACCTGCCAAGTATGGAAATACAACATTTCTCCATTATTGTGGTCTGTACAGTGTCTTACTCCACTAACTGTAAATCAAATTGCAGTGCTATTATGTATACTTAGAGACAGAACAAACAGAAAGAAGGTAACTAAAGCAGGCAATTTGGTAGCAAGAAATACAGTCTTAAAACAAAATTTCTGCAATTATTTGAATTAAAAAATAGGAAAAGACGATAAATACAATGAAAGACAGTTATTTAGGCTGTACCTAAAAATACTGAATATAAAAATGCTCATAAACCACAGATAAAGGAGTTTAAAGAAAATAAATCCTTTTCAAAAATCGCTTAAGTATGTACAGAGACGTGAAGTATTTCTGACAGTACATTTGAATTCCACTTCCTTAAACTATCAAGTATAGAGGCAAAAATGAAGATGCTGCACACAATTCAGGACAAGATCTGTAAGACTACAAACGAACATGCCTAAGAACGCTTTACATTATTGCCACGAACTGCTTATGTTATTACCACGAAAAGCTATTTTGAGGGAAATGACTTTGTAAACTCAGAAAGCTGACACGATCAAGCTCGTGTCTTACTGAAGAGTGTCTACTTGGAAGCAATTTTACTCTTCTCCTTTTATAGTAACAGAGTGTATGACATTTAACAGAGAATTAAATATTACAGGATCAAAACAATGTATTGTAGCCAAAAGAAATGTTATCTTGAATATTTAGAAGTGTTTTTGGAGAAATTATTTACAATTAAAGACTAATAACCTCCATATACTTCTCTTTAGTAAAGGTCAGAAGCTGGCAAACTGTGACCACATCAGACTTATCTGCACCATAATAAATAATTTTCACTGACATTCTCTGACTGCCTTTTATCCTTCTTAGTTTAAACTTACATTAGCTATTATAAACTATAATCAAAGTGACAAATTAATTCAAATGAATAGTCCAAGTTGTGAAATATTTTTTTGGTCAAAGACCAACTCAACTGTTGCTTTGAGATGGTGAAAAGAATGCAAATTTAGTAATTTCTTTCTCAGTGGTAAGTGAGAGCACAGCTTTTCCATAATAGTCTGCTTCTTTCTTTACATCTGGGAAATCCTCATCTTGAAAGGATATCATGGAAGAAGAGGCTGGGGACTGTTGCATGTTGATAGCAGCCTGGGTGGATCCCTTGCCTATCTTAGTAGTCTACTTTGACCTCTAGAAGAAACAAATAATTCAAAGTAGTCTGATATCATGATGACCAGTCTGGGGCTTACTTCCTTTGTCCATATTATAACAAAAACCCTTATTGATATGAAGTGGAGGTTTGGATGAATAACCTTTTAACAGTATGATATCAAAGTGACATTACCCTACCTTGCCAACTTCTAAAATGTTATTTCCAGTATCACAGACGACGATATTTTCCTTAATCCTCCTGAAGCCCAGCAATTATACCAGAATCTCAAATTGCACGTAAACAAATATCCTAGCTTCTCTGGTTTCAGGAAACCCTTTTAGATTTAACTGCATGAGGATTTAAAAAAAAAAAAAAAAAAAAAAAACTCCCCTACAAATACTACTGTAACATAAACAGGCAGAATACAATCCAATAGAAAACTCAATTATGATTGGTTTATTGTAATGGAGTTGGAATGGACCAAAACATTCTTAATGGAAGTTTGCTAGTATACAGTACATGGGTGTAACGTAAGTATTAAATACCATTGTCCCTGCTTTGAGACTTTTTACTTCTACATCTCTCTATTACTGCAGTTGCCATTAACCCACCTTTCCACTATCATCACTTTTTGTCACAGTTTCTGAAGACTTTACTTTTTCTTTGTCAGCAGTACTCATTGTTAGAAGGATCCAAAGAACAATGGTGGCCTGGGCCACTTAACAGTCTCCCAAGCATACCTGAGAATGGCTTTGGAATTACTACGGACCACCTGAGATCTGGATCAAGGACCACATCAAATGGTCCTTTTTTGGTAATATACCAAATGGTATATGATACCCTCTTGTTCTGCTTCTTCATCTACAAAAATTAGAACCAAGTTAATATGGAGCCTCCCATTCTCATCTGGAGATGATTATATCCCTCTTAAGTAGGGCTATTTTGTTCCATTTTAGGTTTCTTCACTAGCTAAACAACTTCAGCTAGTGTTAGCAGGACCTTATCTTAGCCTGTTTGGAAGTAATGGTAGGTATTAGGCCTTTCTGTTGTTTGTTCTGCTGTGTCACTGTGCGATTATAGCATCAACAGAAATTTGTACCAAAGCATGTGAAAGCAAAGCCACTAAAAAGCTGAGTACTGACTGGAAATGTTGCAAATTAAATTAATAAATAAATAGAGTGAAGCCAAGTTCATGTGGACAGATAATAAAGCAAGTAGTGTTTCTTCCTGGCTTCTGATACTTCACTCATTCTAATGTGGGATATATAAGTATATATATATATATAAATATTTTAATGACCAACTATTTAAGAAATTGATGAGAAGCATATGTCTCCTGTCTATGGTTGCCCAGCTTCTGGCAGCTTGCCTGAAGGACTCCCTAAACTCTCAGCAAGTCAGGAACTCCGGAGAAAAGAGGCTAAAAATCTAAATTACATTTTAGTTACATCATCTTAAAACAGAAATGTTCTTCCCATAGAAAGCTGTGTAAAACTGGCCATTCATCAGGAGGAAATCATTTTTCTTCCAGTAAAGCAAAATTTCCAATGAGATTGAAATTCTACCTCCTGCAATGATTCTTGTTGCTTTCACTCAATATAGTATCCTTTGTCCTTGTAAATTTCTCTCAGAAAAAAGAGACTGAGCAGACATGGAACAGGAGAAAAATTATGTAATAATGGAATTGAGACTATCCAACACCTTTAAAAACATAGCATATCTAGACATGCCAGTACAGAGACTATTAGGTATTTCTTGGAATGGGATATCAATCATTACTCAGGACTCAGCATTTGTTTATCACCAAGTCTGTTAAACTACATCAGAAATGAAGTAGGTGGTAATAATGGAAATATTACAATGGAGACATCATTAAAATTATAGTTCCACGACAAGAGGAATAGATTAATTTATCTAGATGTCGTCATTGGAAGCTCTGGTTTTACTTCTAGTCACTGGGAACTAGAGCAAACTCTGCAATAGAAAAGGTAAAGAGATCGGCAACATAATGGTATGTAGATTTAATAGAGTAAGTATGTAGATTTAATAGAGTAAGCAATACACGCAGGAGAATTCTGAAATACTCGTTACTGAAGACATGAACATTTTCTCTCAGTATTACACTGTAACTAGCAAGCTTCTTGCTGTTCTCTCTCAATCATTTGCTGCTGGCTGATACCACAAACCAGGAGGCTGGATTAGCTGGCAAGGACCACTCCTGCGATGAAATAGAACTGGCCTCGTGGATAAGGACACTGAACTGGTGTGTGAGCCAGATTCTTCTCTGTGGGCTGGAGTCATGGTTGTCTTTTGGTGTTGATTTTGTTTTAAACTATTTTTTATATACCCCTCATTTCATTTTTTCATTTTTTTTTTTCCTCATAAAGAAAGGCACTTTAGTCTTTAATTGCCTTTTGGCATATTGCAGAAGTTCTCTATTAATGTTCACATACTGTTTACATAGAGACAACTGAAACACTAAATGACCTGCAGATATTAGTGATTTCTGGGGCTAAGAAATAAATTGCATTTACTAATTCCAATAAGAAATTCTAGTTTTTCACTTTTCTTTGCAATAAAAAATGATATATTCAGATCCACAGTGGACATTAATATATCCTACAGTGGCATAAAATAAACATTTGTAGGTTACCACTGCAACAGTCTTCTCAATGTATAATGCAGTATCTAGAAATTAATTACAACATTTTAACATGGTACATGCTGAACTAGCATCAGCTTGTTCCTGAAGTGTTGGGTATCATATTGGATGATCTAATTATAGTGCTCCTAGAATTTGTTATACATAAGGGAATTGCAAGTCAAGCAGTCTTGGCATTAACTTAAATATCCATGGACATTTGAAATACGTAAATCAAACTGACTGTTTCCTGGTGTTTATGGCTGGTGTAATCTTTTTCTGAATTCCAAGGGATTCTAATGTCTGCTCCTAGTTTAATCTGGAACATCAACTTCACACTGAGATTGTTTCAGCCATGAATAGCAAAGCCATAGCACTTATTTATTGTAAACCATAGCAACATTAGTCATTGTAATGTCCTTCACGTTTCCTGGTGGTTCTTCAGACAGGTTCTAGCTTACCATCAGTCTTGGCTGTTAGAACTCACACAGGCAGAAACTAGAAAAAGTGTAACGATGAAATGTGTATATACATATATATATTTCAGTTTCCTGTTTGTTTAACATTAGCAAAACCTCTTCCAAGGCAGTAGGAACAATAAAATCCCACAAAATAAGAATTCAAGTACTGCTAGTCCAAAGGAGAAATAGGAAATACTGTCACGCTCTGATAGATTCACTCAACTTATCTGCATGAGGATCAACCAAGCCTGAGAAATAGAGGCACAATCTGAAATTTTAGAACATACTACTTCTACTTCTTCCTGCTGTTGGGGACCTATGGACTGGGACTTGACTTGCTGAGTTTTTAGGAACTGGTATAGAGACTCTTCATATTTAGTCATTATAAAGGAGAATCTGGGCAGTTTTGCCAAAGATGTAAGTTTGCAGCAACACCAAGAGTCAAGTATGATTCACTTGAACCTATTTACCTACTGTTACTTAACCAGACCAGCAATATGCCTTGCCATTTTCCATTTTTCCAAGGACGTCAAGTTAGCATAATCAGATGTTTGAATTGGATATGATGACATTTTGGCATGTAAATTTATCTAGCATAAATCTACATTAGGCTCAAAACATCACTTTAAGTGACAAGGCATCTTCTGAATTACATAACTTCTCAGCTGAATATGAAACAATTGACTGACTTATCATGTTAGCTAGAAAAGCCCACACTTGTGCATTCAAATATTTTATTTTTCAGACAATGTTGAATGACTAGTCAAAAATAAGCAAACTAGCTCCAGTGTTCTGGGACTTTAATCCATAATAAATAAAATAATAAAATTTAATCTTATTTCTATTCCAATTTCACTGCAAGGCTTGTAATAACAAAGAAGTTAGAGTATTACACTCTGCTAAGAAAGCTTGAGCATCATTAAGAAATTTCCTTAGAGAAGAGATTCCTGAAAATTGCTGTTTGAGAGATTCCACTTACAGCCCAACTCCCGAGAGTTTAGTGACTTGGAATACAATTATCTGGCAGGAGGGAATCTGCCTTCTTACGTACGAATGTCCTGAGTGGCTGGCTACAGAAGTGTTGTTGGCAGTGGCTTCAGCCACATGACTGTTCTTCTGGTCCAGGGAAATATGCCAGATGGCAGCCAAAGAAGAAAAGCAGAGAGCAGAGGAAGGAACAAAAGAAACACAGATACAACAACAAAGATTTTTTTTTTTCCATACAGAGAAATTAATTACATGTTTACTTCATCTCAGAAAGTGCATCTTCACAGCTAATCAAATGAAGATATAGTTCTGACACTGCAGTAATTTAACAAGCCAATTAATTCTTTGGTTATACAATTTAACACATACCATTGACAGCATCTGCTCAAACAGGTTTTATTCAGCAGATCTCCAATCACAATTATTCAGATATCCTTCATGGTGGTAAAAGATTTAATGTCCAGACAGAGAAGCAGGGCAAATCCTGCTACCTCTGGAGAATCTTCTAAGTGACCCTGAGGACCTGTTTTAAGTCAGTGGAAGGTGCACTTAGCATCTAGCAGGACTCAGTGTTCTTATTCATACATCTTGGTTATATGTAGGAAATTTTGATAGGTGCTTTAGTTCCTTGTCACTCATGCATGACAGGATTCAGAGGCCATGAAGAAGGCTTCTGCTTATGTCTCACGAGGCTCAAAATCATAACTTTACCATTGTGGCCCAGTTTTTACAGCCACATCTAGGATATAATGAGTGAGCAAAGCTAAATGCTGCAGAAAATAGCATTTGTGTCTGCATTTCAGGATATGAGGTTTACTTTTGTTAAAGAGTCTCAAGGAGTGAAAAAAAAAAAAGAGAGAGAGATAAGCTTGTCTGTGAGGTCTGGAAATGTAATGAAGATTTACAAATATTTTGTTTGCACTGGACTAGAAGAATGTGGACACATGTCCCAACAAAAACAAATAAGTCTTCTCTTTCTCCAGTCTATAAAAATATACTGAAATCATGAAATGGTATAGCAATCTGCTGTGGTTCCTTAGCTGTGAAACACACAGTCCTGGCCTTGGCTCTTCATTTTACGTTGTGAACATTGCACTTTTGGTGGACAGTGAATCATAAGTGAATCTCTACAATGTGGTTTGTTTTTGGTCTGCTTTCTCATTTTTGTTCAGGATAATTGATGAGGCTTCAACCAACGGTTTATTCAATGGGAAGGGCAGAGGAAGAGAAGCTCTGAGTAACTGCAATGCATTCCAGCTCTTCCTAGAAAAACTGCTTTGTATCAAAACTTTTTTCCTACTCTGTGTAGACTTCCATTAGCCTAGTTGTTCCACCATCTTCTGAAAGAGATATGCAAACCCCTGTACTTGCTGATCAGCAAAGAAACTTGAATCACTATTTGAACAGAAGGAGATATCAAAGTATCACAAAATCTTTCAAAAATGAAACATGCACATGGAAAACAATGGTTCATTTAATCAATAGTTTCTGAGTATACCACAGAAGAAACACAATATTTTTGCCCAAAATGTAGCAAAAGAAATTTTAAAATCATAGACAACTTCACAATTTAAACTAAGATTATGAAACAGAACAGCATGGTTTGTGAAACAATGTTAGTTATGGAAAACCTGGACAGTACTATCAGGTATTCCGTTCTAGAAACCAAAGCTCCTTGACATCAGATAGTTCAGTGACGTGAGCAGAACTGCCAGTTGACATAAACAAGCTTATTAAATTACACAGGGACCGTGTACTGTAAAATTTTGTAGTAGATTTCTAAATATAACCTACAGTGTGAATGGAGCTCTGGCAGTGACATGGCAATATGTAGATACTAAAGTTTTTTAATCCTCTTCTCAGTCAAAACTTATGTTTATATTAAATAATAAAACCAGAAATGGCTGACACTGAAAAACAAAACTATGCTCCAGTTTTTACAGAATTACCATCAAACTCATGCTAATTCTTTAAAGCTCTTGGAAAACAAACATTTAACGCTACATCTATCTTAAAATAAAATTCATTCACACCTGTGAAGTTTAGGTAAGACTTTCTTAATTTTTAATTTTATTAACAACTTTTAAGGCTATTCTTGAAAAATGGAAACATAAGCATGTTAACATGCTGCATGATGCAATTTTCTTTTTCCTTCTGAAACATTGATATAAGTTTGTAAAAGATATTACTAGGATTTTTTAAGCAACAAAAAATTATGATAAAAATATTGCCCTAACAGAATGTTAATCAAATTATATTATCCAGTTTTGAACTTTAAAAAATTGTAACAGATACCATATATTCATTCCCTATTCAAATCCCATTATTTGTTATTATTTTTTGTGATAAAAAGAACTGCCTCTGTATAAACTCCCTAGCTTTTGCAAAGAAAACACTGTGATATGTTGGTTTGCATCTAGCCATTTTTTATAGTATTTACAGAGACAATGTTTGCCATTAATAAACCTACTTAAAGCACTTAGCTTCTTGGGCATTTGATATTGTATGTATGTGCAAATAAATGTGACTATTTCATCAATGAATATTAAAGGTTATCATTAAGATTACACTTAACAAGCTCTACAAAGTGTTATATACAAATTGGAGGATCTTTTAAAAATTTTAAACTAGAAAATTTATTTTACATCTATTATTGATAAAAGCAAAGAAATGGAAAACAAGTATTGATTAAATTGCAGAAAGCAGTGTTAGAAATACTGCAAAACATACTTTGCTATAGTCATTTTTAAATATCAGCTAAGGTAAAAATAGGATCTGTATATTTTTCTCAAGATCATACTTTTTATGTGTTGAACACAAAAATATTTAACAAGCATGGTTTTCTGGTAACACAAATCAGCAAAAGCCCACCAGCATTAAAGATCAACTAATGCTGATTTAGTAAAAGGTATTATGTCATTTTTATAACCAGAGATATTTCCTTACAATAAGTATTTATAATATTTCAAATGAGTACTTTTACAAAAACATTGGTATTGATGTTAATCTGCACCTTTTCTCAGAGGTGAAGTGCAAATTAAAGATTCAAAATTATTATTTTCTTGAACAGTTCAGTTTCATAAACTTCCATAAAAACATTCATGGCCACATATTCATACTATTTCATAATCACACAGAAACATTTACTATTTTCCTAGTATATATGTTCAGCAAAGCCTTTGTGCTCTCAAGGAAATAGCAGGAGTCAAAATTAACACAAGGCATTTCTAGGTTTTTATATACTAACATCCTATCAAATAATATGAAAAAATAACAGTTGCTATTATTATCAATGTCATGACATTATACCATAAGCCATTAGAAGAGATACCTGTAGGACTTCAAAAAGCGAAACCTCATCTTATTTCTTGGAGATGGATGAGGGATATAGGCTCCAAAAGGATCCCAGAGGAAGGCCATCAGCAAAGATAAAAATTTTAAATTGTCTAAGAAATATATTAATCAGAAGGGAGGCGGGACAGTTGTGCTGGATGTGCCCTGCACTAATCATGAAGCACTTGTAACTGTGTAAGGGAACGTCCTTTTCCTATGGTATGCTTTGGCAGAGATGTGGCTGGCTGAGAGCACAGACTAGAAGGGATAACTGGGATTTTCTGCTGCATGAGACTTGCCCTTTGCACGAACGTTTCCTATATTCAGGCCTCTTATCTCATTATTCAAGGGAGCACTCTTATGGTAAATCCTTGGCTAGTTAGAGCAGCCACTAAAGAGCACAGAACAGCAGAACTAAGGAAAACTAGAAATAGTCATCACTCCAATTATTCACTGCTGCGCAGACAAAGGCTTTCAAACTCTTCAAAATTTGTTAAAAATGTTTCCTCTACAGAATATATTTGAACAAATAGTTTCAGGTGGCACCAGATAACAAAAGAGAATGCATTAAAAAAAAAAA
>WBMW01003947.1:237282-260796 GCA_013396635.1 Penelope pileata | reverse complement strand
GAAAAAGCAAAAAAAAAAAAAATCACATGAGAACTGATCTCAGAATTATTGCACAACAATATTGATACAGACACTGATAACAAAAATGGTTTTCAACAAACTTCAAAGCTGAAGAAGAAATTAAACACTCCTGATAAGCAGTAATGTCACAATCTTACTGCATCCTCTAGAATGCAGCATATTCTGTCTGGGAAGGCTCACACTAACTTGAGGGCTATGATGAGTTTTGAAGCAGATCATGCTTCTAACAACACGCAGGAACATATGACCTTATTTTAAAGTTAATTAGTAACTGAATTTCAACAAGGTGAAGTCTGTGAGGTCCTGCACCTGGGTAGGGGCAATCCCAAGAGTTAATACAGTCTGGGCAATGAATGGATTGAGAGCAGCCCTGCAGAGAAGGACTTGAGGATATTGATAGATGAAAAACTTGAACTTGAGCTGGCTATGTGCACTTCCAGACCAGAAAGCCAACTTGTATCCTGGCCTGCATCAAGAGGGCCAGCAGGGCAAGGGAGGTGATTGCCCCCTACACTCTGCTCTCATGAGGCCCCATCTGGACTGTTGTGCTGAAGCCTAGGGCCCCCAGTAAAAGACAGACATGGAGCTGTTGGACTGGGTCCAGAGGAGGCCACAAAGATGATCAGAGGGATGGATCACCTCTCCTACAAAGAAAGGTTGAGGGAGCTGGGCTTGTTCAGCCTGGAGAAGAGAAGACTCCAGGGAGACTTTACAGCAGCCTACAAGAAAGATGAGGAGGGACTCTTCATTAGGGATTGTAGTGAAAGGGCAAGGGGTAATGATTTTAAACTAAAAGAGAGGAGATTTAGATTAGATGTTAGGAGGAAATTCCTAAGTGAGAGTAATGAAGCATTGGAACAGGTTGCCCAGAGAAGCTATGGATGCCCCATCCCTGTAGGTGTTCAAGGCCAGGTTAGATGGGGCCTGGGCAGTCTGATCTGGTGGGTAGCAACCCTGTCTACAGCAGGGCAGTTGGAACCAAATGATCTTTAAGGTCCATTCCAACCCAAGTCATTCTATTATTCTTTGGAGAAAGGTTTAAGTTTGCTGAGAAGTACCTGAAAGTCTTTGGATTGAATGGAGTACTGGCTGTTCTAGCTCTGAAATGCCACAGCTTGATGGGAGAGACTAACATGGCACTAGAGACTTACAATGAACATGACCCTGACTAATTATCCTAAAGTTTGTTTTTTTCTCACTGAGACAGCATATTCTGGTTGCTGTAATAAATCAGCAGCAAAGATCCCACTACAGCTGGCAACTTCAGGATGGCATGTTTAGCAATAGTCTTGATATTTTCTAGTATTAGATGACATCTCCTTTGTGAGACGCTATTATGTGATCAAGAATTTTAATAATTTTATTTTGTGAAATTGAATTCTATTTCCTTACAACCATCAAAAAGCACTTTAGAGCAATTCACATCAAGTTTCCCTTTGATAAGTAACATTTCTTCAACAGATGCTTTATTTCAGGGAGCTGTCGTATCATCATCTGTACTCGGCATGTCGACTCCTACACACTTAGTTTCTCATCCATAAGATACCACCCTTTCTCAAAGTTCAACAATTGTATTTGTTATTATCACGTATTATTATTTGAGCCACTATATTATCTAGGAGTCTTAGCTGTGAACTAGGTGTCCAGGTTGTTTGCTATGAAACAAAGAAATTTGGATCACAGACAGGCTTTTATATTATTTCAACTATTTCCAGTGCTCAAATCAATCTATATTGACAGCAAAAAGGTTATCTGAATTTAGTAAGATTGTATTTATGTCTTCATTGCTCCTTTTTTTTCAGGACCATATTGGCTTTTATGAAGTGGCTTTCTGTATATCAAGGAACAGAAAAGTCCTTGGGTTTCTGAACTTTCTTGATTTACCTGAACATAGTTCAGAATGATCTATTTTTGCAGTGTCACAGATGCATAGAATACAGTGATGGCTTTACCAGCCCATGAATATATATAAATTGTCCATTCTAATATCAGGAACATTTGGGAAAGCACTGTTAACAAGTATCAGAACAATATACCTGAGATGCTTAAGTGACAGGAAGAGGTTCATTGTTTTATTTTAAAAAATGAAATGACAAATCATAATCCTATAGTCAATTTAGAGTACATTATAGTACTTAAACATTATAGCACTTCAGCAGATGCAGATGAAAGATGCATCTGAGCAGTTTCTGTAATATTCATTATGTGCTTCATGAGGTTCTAAATCCCAGACAAAATTTGAGTTGCAGATGTTTAGTAAATCAGCAAAGCACACAGAAATATTTTTCTTCAAATTATGACACCACAAAAAAAAAAAAAAGAAGAAAGCAACTGCAGTAGTTTAGCCATCAAAGATATGTCAAAAAATACCAGTAAAAAGGAGCAGCCTGATTAAAAGCCATTGTAATTACAAGTATATGACTTAAATGGTAAAAAAGATAAAAAAAAAAAGAAGTTGGAGAAAGCAACTGTATGTAACTCAACAAAGAGAGAAAAACATGATGACAGAATGAGCAAGTGAGACTGAAAATAGTTTTATGGCATAAGAAACACAGTAATGTTATTCCCTGAAAATACAAGACTGAAATAGCAAAAAAATTCTAACTTCTGAAGTTCCCGTTCAATCTCCCATTTTGCATGTATGCAGCTCCTGCAATGTTCATGGGTGATATTCACCCTTACCAAGTCACAAATGTGCCCCAGAATGTAAGCATCTTCTTTAAATTTCCTGGCTTTTGTTGATTTATCTCAGTCATAAAGCTATTTAAATGCATATTTTCATTAATAAATAAAAAAG
The DNA here is from genome assembly GCA_013396635.1 of Penelope pileata. Classification (NCBI taxonomy): domain Eukaryota; kingdom Metazoa; phylum Chordata; class Aves; order Galliformes; family Cracidae; genus Penelope; species Penelope pileata. The sequence goes on along the minus strand of WBMW01003947.1, from coordinate 257,978 downwards.
TAATAACAATGCAGCTGCAATGCTTATCTATTTGACAACGTCTGTGGCATTGTGGCTGGCTCTTTACCTGTGGTTTGTCACAGAACAGGTCCCCACTCCTGGCTGGTGTTTCATCACTGCACTGAGATGCTGAGCAGCTGTTATGCAGCCATACCCTTTACGATCTTTCTCATACTTGCCAGTCATCTTTTTTCTAGGCTGTAACACCCTAACTTTTGCTGCCATTTCTCAGGAGATTTTCACACTTGTGACCATATTTGTTGTCTGTAGTTTTTCAGCAACGCTGTTTTTGAAATTGAGAGAAAGCAGAACAGTTAACATTCAAAATGTGGCTGTAACGAGGCTATATACAATGGCATAATGTTTACCTCTCCATTCTCTACTCCTTTCATCATAGTTCCTAACACCATTTTCTTCTTTGGCTGCTACAGAATACTGACAATGTTTTCAAATAGATAACTATTAAAATACCAAGATTGTATTCCTGAATGAAAGCAGTGCTTCAGAGCCCCTGGGTATATATGCAAAGTTTAAATTAATTTATGCCTTACCCCATATTTATCTATGTTCAATAAAGTTTGCTGTTTTATTAGATATTTAGTACACTGAGGTCTCTCCATGTCTAGTTTCTAGCTAAGATGAGCCCTGCAGTCACTCTGACTCCTGTGACGAGCCCTGCGGTTGCGTTGACTCCTGCAACAAGCCCTGTGGTCACTCTGACTCCTGCAATGGGCCCTGTAACTGCTGCAACTCCTGCAATGAGCCCTGCCATTGCTGTAACTCTTCAAACAGACCCTGAAGTTGCTCTAACCCTTCAGACAGAACCTTCAGCTGCTCTACCTGTTCAGACGGGTCCTGCAGTTGCCCCGGTCCTCATGACTAGCCCTGTGGCCACTCCTATCCCTTTGACAGGTCCCACAGTTCAACCAGTACCAATTTCAGTTGCTCCTATAAGCAAGAAGAAAAAATGACTATAAAAGTCAGCTCGTTTAGTATGGAAGGAAGCTGCTATGAAGATGGGAGAAGAGGAAGAGAAAGCAGGGCCATTAAGGCCATTCCTAACTCAAGCATTTGCAGAACTGGGGGAGGTAAAGGAGAAGCTCATAAAGGAGATAGAAACAATTCAATCCATAGTATTGAGTGACCTGTAAGATATGCAAAAAGACTTTAGCTGTCATCCAGGTGAAAACATTGCCACCTGATTGCTCCAGTGCTGGGATGGTGGGGTCAGTAGCATTGAATTAGCAGGCAGTGAAGTCAGACAGTCAGGATTTCTTCCTAAGAAAGGTGGCGTTGACAAAGCAATTGGAAAAGGGGCACAATCTCTCACACTATGACAGCAACTTTTGTCAGCAGTGAGGGAAAGATACCCCTTCATGAATGACCTAGTATGTGACCCAGGCAAATGGGCCACCTTAAAGGAAGGTACACAGTTTCTGAGAGAATTAGCTATGCTAGAGATGACGTATAGTATTGACTTGGATGATGATTCGTACTCCCAAAATCCAGATGACACAAGATGCATGCAAGCTATGTGGCAGAAACTTGTACAGAGTGCACCACCATCGTACACTCGCACTCTGGCAGCAATAGTCTGGAAAGAGAACGAAAGACCAGCAGTGGAGGAACAGGCCAATATGCTATGGCAATTTTAAGAAAATCTCTCTTCCTCCCTACAGGCCTGTGTCTCAGTTGAGGACAAACTTTCCCGAGAGGTCCAGCAACTCAAAGGCAATGTATCTTCCTCCCCATCTGTACATACCAACGTTTCAGTTATTAGAAATAAGTGTCCCTCTGCTCGAGAGGGAGGATATAGAGGGTAGACAGAATGTGCCATCCTGTGGTTTTACCTACGTGACCATGGAGAAGATATGAGGAACTGGAATGGAAAGCCTGCCTTGGTACTTGAGGCACAGGTACGTAAATTGCAAGGAAAAGCATTCAAACAAGAGAATCCTTTCAGGAAAATGGCAGCTCCAGCTTCCAATTGGCAGCCCTCAGCCAGGGTGGATGGGTCTTTTTCCCCAGCCAAAGTGGAAATGAGCCTTTTAGTTCATGCCCATGAGAACTGAGCAATGAATGCAATAACCAAAGCTAGAGGAGCCCTGCCTCCAGCTAGGTGGAGGAAAGGGACAGTCAGGCTTATTGGACCATGTAGATCTGATGGCCTGGCACATCAGAACCACAGCAGTATAAGGCTCTAGTGGACACTAGCGCACAGCAGACTCTAATGCCATCAGGCTATATAGGGGTAGAGCCTGTCTGTATTTCTGGGGTGACGGGGATCTCAACAGTTGACTGTATTGGAGGCAGAAGTGAGCCTAACTGGGAATGAGTGGCAGAAGCACCCCACTGTGACTGGCTCAGCGGCTCCATATATCCTTGGTATAGATTACCTCAAAAGAGGGTACCTCGAGGACCCAAAAGGGTGGGTTATTGGTATTGCCTTTGGTACAGCTGCCTTGGAGAAAGAGGACATTAAGCAGCTGTCTACCTTCCCTGGTGTCTCAGAGAACCCTTCTGTTATGGGGTTGCTAAAAGTAGAACAACAGGTGCCAATTGCCACCACAACAGTGCACTGGTGGCAATATTGCACGGAGACTCCTTGGTTCCCATTCATACTGATTCACCAACTGGAGAACCAAAGAGTGATCAGCAAGACTCATTCATCCTTTGTCTTAGTTTCTAACTGAAACTTTCTCTCTTAGTGTCTGATACGAAACTGTGTTTTGGTTCTAGAAGAAAAACAAGGCTGATAACACCCAGCAGCGTTGAACAGAACTAAGAACATTTGCATTCTCAGCTCCTTGTGTCCCCCTGCCAGTGAAGGGGCTAAGGGGGGCACAGGGAGCTGGGAGGGGACAAGAATGGGACAGCTGACCCAAACTGACCAAAGGGATATTCTATACCATATGACATCATGAAATATAAGGCGGGGAACTGAGCTGGGAGGGCCCGTTTGCTTGGGGATTGGCTAAGCATTGGTCACGGTCAGTGAGTGATTGCTTTGTATATAATTACCATTACTGTCATTCTATTCTATTGTTCTTTTCTGTTAGTAAATAGTTTTATCTCAACCCACGAGTTCTACTTTTTTTTTTTTCTTGATTTTCTCTGTAATCCCACCTGGGAGGAAGGGGGGGGTAAGCGAAAGGCTGTGTGGTGTTTCCAGGCCTGCTGGCTCAAACCACAACACCCTTCAACAGTCTCATATGGCAGTGTGAAAGTCTAATGGAGAGTGGAGGCTAACAGTGGACTATTGTGGCCTGAATGAAGTCACACCACCGCTGAGTGCTGCTGTACCAGACATGCTAGAACATAAATATGAACTGGAGTCAGAGACAGCCAAGTGGTACACCATAGCTCATAGTGCCTATGCATTTTTTTCAGTCCCTCTGGAGGCAGAGTGCAGGCCTCAGTTTGTTTTCACTTGGAGGGGCATCCAGTTTTCATGGAATTGATTGCCCCAGGAGTGGAAACACAGCTTCATCATTTGCCATGGACTGATCCAAACTGCACTGGAACAGGGGGCATCTCCTGAACACCTGCAATACATCGATGACATCATCATGTGGGGTAACACAGCAGAAGAAGTATTGAGAAAGGGAAAAAAATAATCCAAATCCTTCTGAAAGCCATTAAGCAAAGTAAGGTCAAGGGACCTGCACAGGAAATCCAGTTCTTAGGAATAAAATGGTAAAACAGACATCGTCAGATCCCTATGGATGTGATCAATAAAATTACTGCTATGTCCCCACCAACAAACAAAAAGGAAACACAAGCCTTCTTAGGTGTTGTGAGTTTCTGGAGGATGCACATTCCANGGGGGGGGTAAGCGAAAGGCTGTGTGGTGTTTCCAGGCCTGCTGGCTCAAACCACAACACCCTTCAACAGTCTCATATGGCAGTGTGAAAGTCTAATGGAGAGTGGAGGCTAACAGTGGACTATTGTGGCCTGAATGAAGTCACACCACCGCTGAGTGCTGCTGTACCAGACATGCTAGAACATAAATATGAACTGGAGTCAGAGACAGCCAAGTGGTACACCATAGCTCATAGTGCCTATGCATTTTTTTCAGTCCCTCTGGAGGCAGAGTGCAGGCCTCAGTTTGTTTTCACTTGGAGGGGCATCCAGTTTTCATGGAATTGATTGCCCCAGGAGTGGAAACACAGCTTCATCATTTGCCATGGACTGATCCAAACTGCACTGGAACAGGGGGCATCTCCTGAACACCTGCAATACATCGATGACATCATCATGTGGGGTAACACAGCAGAAGAAGTATTGAGAAAGGGAAAAAAATAATCCAAATCCTTCTGAAAGCCATTAAGCAAAGTAAGGTCAAGGGACCTGCACAGGAAATCCAGTTCTTAGGAATAAAATGGTAAAACAGACATCGTCAGATCCCTATGGATGTGATCAATAAAATTACTGCTATGTCCCCACCAACAAACAAAAAGGAAACACAAGCCTTCTTAGGTGTTGTGAGTTTCTGGAGGATGCACATTCCAGATTACAGTCTGATTGTAAACCCTCTCTTTCAAGTGACCCAAAAGAAGAACGATTTCACATTGGGTCCCGAGCAGCAACAAGCCGTTGAACAAATCAAACAGGAGATAGATCATGCAGTGCCCCTTGGGCCAGTCCGGGCAGGGTAAGATGTAAAATATGTGCTGTACACCGCAGCCGGGGAAAATGGCCCCACCTGGAGCCTCTGGCAGAAAGCGCCAGGAGAGACTCGAGATTGACTCCTAGGGTTTTGAAGTTGGGGATACTGAGGATCCAAGGCCCGCTACATTTCAACCGAGAAAGAGATATTGGCAGCATATGAAGGGGTTTGAGCTGCTTCAGAAGTGACTGGTACTGAAGCACAGCTCCTCCTGGTACACCAACTGCCTGTGCTGGGCTGGATGTTCAAGGGGAGGGTCCCCTCCACACATCATGCCACTGATGCCACCTGGAGTAAATGGGTCGCACTGATCACACAACGGGCCCGAATAGGAAACCCCAGTCGCCCAGGAATCTTGGAGGTGATTATGGACTGGCCCGAAGGCAAAGATTTTGGAATGGCATCAGAGGAGGAGGTGATGCGTGCTGAAGAGGCCCCACTGTATAATGAGCTACCAGAGAATGAGAAGAAATACGCCTTGTTTACTGACGGTTCCTGTCGTGTTGTGGGAAAGCATTGGAGGTGGAAGGCTGCCGTTTGGAGTCCTACACGACGAGTTGCAGAAGCTACAGAAGGAAAAGGTGAATCGAGCCAATTTGCAGAAGTGAAGGCCATCAAGATGGCTTTAGATATTGCTGAACAAGAGAAGCAGCCAGTGCTCTATCTCTACACTGACTCATAGATGGTGGCAAATGCCCTGTGGGAGCAGAACAACTGGCAGCACAGAGGCAAACCCATCTTGGCCGCTGCACTGTGGAAAGACTTGCTGCCTGGTTAGAGAACTTGGTTGCAAAAATATGTCATGTAGATGCCCACATACCCAAGAGTTGTGCCACTGAGGAACATCGGAACGACCAGCAGGTGGATTGTGCCACTAGGATTGAAGTGGTTCAGGTGGATCTGGACTGGCAACATAAGGGTGAATTATTTTTAGCTCACTGGGCCCATGATACCTCAGGCCATCAAGAAAAAGATGCAACATACAGATGGGCTCCAGACTGAGGGGTGGACTTGACCATGGACACTATTGCACAAGCTATTCATGAATGTGAAACATGTGCTGCAATTAAGCAGGCCAAACAGATAAAGCCTCTTTGGTATGGAGGGCAGTGGCTAAAATATAAATCTGGGGAGGCCTGGCAGGTGAATTATATTTCACTTCTACAAACCTGTCATGGCAAATGCCATGCGCTTACAATGGTGGAAGCAACCACCGGGTGGCTAGAGACATAACCTGTATTATGTAAGATAGGTGATAATAATTAACTAGGATGTATGCAAACTGTGGTACCTGAGCACGATGTAAATGGTATGGAATAAGAGGTAGATAATATCTTGGTTTCTAGCTAAGACAGAAATTATTTTTCTCATAGTGTCTGGTATGAAGCTATGTTTTGGTCCTAGAGACCAAACAAGTTGATAACATACTGATTGTTTATACTTATTGCCTGGCAGTGCTTAACAGAGCCAATGACATTTCAGTCTCTCAGCTTCTTGTATTGCCCTGACAGCCAAGGGGTTGGGGGGATGTAGGGAGCTGGGAGGGGACAGGACAAGGGCATCTGACCCAAACTGACCAAAGAGATATTCCATACCGCATGACATCATGTAATACAAGAAAGGGGAGTTAGCAGGGAAGGGGCTGCTGCTTGAGGACCGGCTGGGCATCAGTTGGTGGGTGGTGAGCCCCTGCTTTGTGTATCACTTTGTGTATAATTACTGCTATTTCTATTTACATTTTCTGGTTTTAGTAATCCACAAGTAATCCACAAGTTCTACTGTATTTTCTCCTAATTCTCTCCCCCATCCCACTCTAGGAGGGGAAGTGAGCAAACGACTGTTTGGTACTTATCTATCTACTAGGTCAAACCACAACACTCCACAATTATTCACAGTCCATTTCTATTTGTATTCCTGAGAAGGATTTTGGAACATCACTACCTTGCTGTTTATTGACTCATCACAGCCTACCATTTCTCTCCTAATAGCTGTCAGCTCAGCTGCTGACCTGTTTATATTTCCACAGTCTATTCATCCTTTCTAAGAACTTTGGGCTTGTCTGCATTGAATTTCATCTGGACTGAATCTCTACCATTCTGCTAGACCTTTGGAGCCCTCTTCGGATTATTGTCACCCATACATTTTGCAAGCACTTCCTTTTTCATCACATAAACGAAGACCATCACACAAGCTCACTTAAGTCAACCTACTTTACTTAAAAAGTTTGCTATTTACCAGAAACAGATTTAAACCAGCTGGATTCTTGGTTTGTACTAATTTAATCAAGCCCACATTTCTCTAGTTCGCTTGCAAGATTCTCATGAGACAATACCATAAACTATTCTATAATTAGTTACATAAAATTCTCAGCTTTTCCTCTAATACTAGTCCAGTTATCATGCTAAAGAACAGAATCACATCATTTGAAATAATTTGTGTTAACCTACATTATTTGCCAGAATTCCTTTCCACTTAATTGTCTACTAGTTGCATACAAATTGATTGTGTGATGAACAGTGAAAAGCATGTAGACTTCTTTCTGTTTTGATAAAGGTATTTGAGAATAGTCTCAAGATTGCAGAAAAATCATCAATTTTTTGGTATATTTGTGACTCGTTTTTCAGTCTACATAGATGCATTACCTGTGAATTTTCAAATGGATCATATAGAGAATCAGATCTTCAACACAAAGAAGAATTTGATCATGTCTCTCTACTAGACTTTTATGAGACCTATCTCACTAAAGAAAAATATCTCTCGCTTCACAATCATGCCTTATTCACATCATTGCTTTTTGGCAGTACGTACGTTTGTGAAGAACTGTTTTCAAGGATGAAGCACAGGAGGAGAACACCTTGAGAACTCACTATGAATTGCAACCACTTTCCATCAATCCAGACCAATGTATTAATTTGACAAAATCAAGGTCAAAGATCCTACCTTTTTTTGCTGTTGTTGCTCTTTTTTGTGTTTTAATAAAAATATAAAAATTAAAATGTTTTGTTAGTTATATATATTAACTGTATTATATATTTTATATGCATCCCAAGACAATTCCTCTTCACTCACTGCAGCCCAGGCAAGCCAAAAGTTTGGACACCCATGACCTATGCTTTGTGTTATGCTTTCAGTAAATCCCCTCTTGCACAAATCTACAATAATTCCATTGTGTTTCGCTGAAATTTAGCTTTGCTTAAGCCAGGTCATTTTAAATGTATCAGTACCAGGTTTCAGCACATTACTTTCAGTAAAAAGAAAGTTGAAATCAGTTTCCACTTGCATGACAAACTAATACAAAGGAAAATTACATAGTCTGTTTTCCCCACTCAGACACTGGTATTTACTATGTAGTATTTGATAAATGATTATCTGATTATAATCTAACTGCAAAAAGTTATGCATTTGTCAGTTGTAACTATCTTTTACCTACTGTTACACGAACAACACAATTTTATTTCTGAAGTACTTTGTTACCTGGCAAAACCTTATAATTCCCAAAAATATTCAGTGTTGTCATTTTTTCACTGGACTAGTTCTGCTTATACTATCCAGACTGCTTTATTCTTTTGTTCAAAAGCATCTTCTATTTTTTCTCTTTCTAAATAAAACTAATCAATACATAAACTAATGTATGCTATAGTATGAATCCTTAACAACAGTATTCTTCTAGAAATTTTGAACTGGCGTGGGTAGGAAGTTGCCAAAACTGAAGTCACTGAAAGGCTACCAAAAACACTTTAGGCTACACTGAACAACAAAACAAACAGAAACAAACTACCAAACAAGCTAAATAAGCTCATGAAAATTCTGACAGTTTTCATCATTTTAGTCATCATTTTAGTATCTATACTTGTCTGTGTTGACACCTGTGGTATGCTTTATGATTCTACTCTGCGATACTCATCTCTATGTTATATTTCAGAATCTTACTGAAGCTTCTCCTCAGAACAAACATTGAAGTAACTTTCAGTTGTTTAGGAAAATGATCTTTTCTCCATTCTATGTGAATATTTACTCCAGTTCCTTCTAGTTCTCATAAAAAAACAAAAGCAAAAACATATGCAAAAATTCATTTCTCTAACTTTGAAAATAGCCTTTTGAGTACACTTTATTCGAAGCATAAAGAGAAACATGGATACACACGAAAGGTATCTATTTCATTTTTTAGGTTGTGAAAGATACAAATACTTTACCGCTGTCCTCCAGTTATGTCTCTTATGGAAAAAATTCTTCTAATTACAGAACTAATCCAATGAAAGAGAAAAACAAAACATTTGATACAATAATTAGAACTGGACTGAAAATCCTAAAGGGTAACTTTAAAAAAAAAAAAAAAGGATAATTGTTAAAAGGCAGATTTTTTACATCTGTTTTGCTTTGGAGCATCTTCCATCAGGTTTTCATCCGCTTTTTCAATTACAGTAGGTTTAAAAATTTAACCTAAGACTTTCACCTTAAAATTTATCTGGAGGAAGTAGAGATCACTAAGAAGTGAGGGTTGAAATTAAAAAAGGCCAGATAGTGAAACAGGCTGTGTGCTAAATGATCTTCAGTTACATTTATCTTAAGCTTCAATTTAGATGTACCAAATAGAACAGGAAACAAAGCAAAATGCAGTCATTATATTCTCAGCGAGCTCTATGCGACAGCATAATCACCCAGGGTGTTTATATTGAAAGGAATTAATATAGGAATTTTTTTTACTAATGCAAGATAAATAGCAGGCATGTAACATTATAGTCATGCCTGTGAGAAAAGCCAGAATGAAGAAAAAATTGATGGCTTAATGTTAAAAAAAAATCATAAAAATGTTTTATTCCATTGGAAATTGGCTACATCACAAACATACGTAAGAAATTATTATTCCCAATCTATGCAGGTACTGCTCACAAACAAGAAGCAAATAAAGTAAGCATTTATCAGCCTCCACAACGGTAAGATATATTGCAGAGAGGTAAGAGGGGTGATCAGGACTGTCAGGATCACCTGACATTTATGGTAGGAAAGAATGTGTGTTTCATAGAAACTGAAGAGTATATACAAACTCTTTCAGGCACTTTGTCCATATAAAGATGACATATTAGAGGAAGGACAAAAGGGACAGAAATTGCAAGGTAGTGTGAGTAAGGCTTGTGTTACATACAGAAGCCGTTGCTGTAACTATGACATGGTTAGGCATCTTCTCTACACTAAAAGGTCAGGAGATAAAAAGCAACCAGATAACTAGAGACCCAGACTATGGAGAACAAGGTAAGAAAGGGATTGCGATTTTTTCCTTGAGAAACTCTTTTTATCAGTCAGTTTGGGATCTTTTTCAGTGTGCAACTACAGCATGACATATGCTGAATTGAAAACATCATCACATACTAAAGTGGCGTTTAGTTCAAGCATCTTAGAAGTACTGAAAACTATTGCATTGGAAAATAATATTTCTGAAAAAAAAAAAACCTTAAAAATAACACTGAAACAAGAACCTAGCAAAGAGCATTGAATGAGCAGTGCATATTATAAACTGTATTTAAAAGCAAACAAACAAATTAACGAAGCAAAACAACCTCGTTTTCCCCTGCATATCAAACATAGTTTCTCTCTGTATTCTTTTTTCTTTTTTTTCCAATAGAAGAAAAGTGGGATGTCTCTATGTACATAGTATCTCAATTAGAACAAAACACTTCTTTTTCCTTCCAGTTAGTTTCCAATCAAGCAATCAAGTCAATTCTTTCTTGGAACGATGTGCTTTTCAGCACAGTTCATCATAGTAATATTGGGGATCACTAATTGTTTCATTCAATTTCAACGGATATCAAGATGTAACCAAGACAAGAATATTAGTCCAAGTCCTAACTGCCACCACTGTATCACTGAAATTGAAACATTTAAATGGATCCACTAAAGTGATGAATATCTTGATGATTTCACAAAAAACTACTTGTGCTCAGACACAGGCCTATGTGAGAAACAGTCTTCTTTATTTGGGTAGTAGTTTAATGATTTCATCCTATTCCAGGACTGAATCCTAATGCAGAATGAGAACTTCAAGTGACCTAAAATTTAAAAAGGCCTGCATTCCAGATTAATTGTATTGCATTTAGTATTGAAAATCTGAAACGTTTCTTTTCCACATAAGATTTTTTAATTTCTTCTATTCAGAGATTTCAGAGGCCTCATAATATACAAATTTAAAAATAATAAAAAAGTTCTTCGAATAGAAAATACCAGTTTGAAAAATTTATCTCCAATCAATGTGATGACATGAAATTCTGTGAAAACTTCATTTTTAAGAAATATTGGGAAATATTCAACTAGCACTACTAAAACAAAAAAGGTTGTCTATGCCTTGTTAGCAGCCATTAAAACAAGCATGAGAACATTTCAAAACGTATATATTTATGAGCAGGTTTCTGTATGATATATATAAACATACACACAAATTATAGTTTTCTTTTCTAAAAAGTGACTTGCAGTTATTTTAACTAACTCCACAACCTTGTTAGAACTACCTGGCATTTCCTGTTAGTATCTGCTAATGAAAGATTCAATTACTTCCCTAAACCTTGATGAAGTTTTCACTAATGACATAAACCAAGTCAGCTGAGAGATGTCTTGCATGTTAAGTATCACATTTAGTGCAACCTTTGAGAGAACCTCTCATATCCCTTTCAACAGAAAAACTGTCAGCAGCACTTCAACCTGGATAAAGTAAGAGCAGACTTCAGGATGCTCAGAGAACGAATTAGTAAGGTCCACTGGTATTCTGCTTTTGAAGGCACTGAAGGCTGGGCCCTTTTTAAGTATCGTCTCTTCAAGCACTGGAGAAGACAATTCCAAAATGTTGGAAGTCAGCAGGTGGGGGAGAAGGCTGGCTTGGTTGTGCAGGGATTAAGAGCTTAAGCAGAAAAAGAAAGTATATGGCAACTGGAAGTGAGGCTGGGCAGCACCAGAGAACTACAGAGATGCTGTTTGCCATCACAGGGAGAAAAAATTATGTGTCTGAAGGTCAGTTAGAATTTGAGCTGGCCAGTACTGTGGAGGACAAGAAGGGCTTGTATAAAGATATTAACTGCAAATGGAAGACAAGAGATAACAGTGGTCTGATACTTGGTGAGGTTGGTCACTTCACAAATAGGGACATGGATAAAGTGGAGTCATTCAATTCCTTATTTTCCTCTGTCTTTAACACCAGTGATGGGTCATGGGACACTGTAGCCCTGAGCTGGAGGACTGTGACTGCGAGAATGATGAAATTTAGTCAGGGTAGCGCTAGGTTGGGTATTAGGTAAAGTTTCTTCTCCAGGGGGTGGTCAGGTACTGTCACAGGCTCCCCAGGGCAGTTGTCACAGCCCCAAGCTGCCAGAGTTCAAGAAATGTTCGGACAATGCTCTCAGACATAGGGTTTGAATTTTGACTCGTCCTGTGCGAAGCCAGGAGTTGGACTTGGTGATCCTTATGGGTCTCTTTCTACTTGGAATATTCTATGATTGTACAATTGTAAGAGAAAAAAATATACAAATTCTACCCAGTAACAATCACTGTGCCTAAAATTCTTTCCAACTGCATGCCTCCCAGCCAGTTAAATCTGTGTGTTCTTTTGCTAGCCAAGATAAACATCATTGCAAATCCACACTCAGGAGACTAACTAGGTGTCTTTGGAGGCAGGAATTTTCTTAGTGACAGAGGAATCTTAAGTATTGCAGAATCTCCCATTCTGGCTCTGAAGTTCTTTCCCTTAATTTTCACTATACGAATACTCCCACTGACTGTAATTCTTTAAAATATTTTAATTATAAGATGTGTTCTCCCAGTAGTTCCTAAATTATGCTTGGCATAAAGCTAATAATTCATTGCTTATAAATTCTCTACATACTATTTTTGCAAGTTCTACCTTAAACTAGTAGAACTATAAAAATGTGACATGAATACTTTTTGTCTTTGAAATTAATCCGTGCATAGCATCTCTTTTGCTCCCTGAACAGAAAGCAAGGATTTCCAGTTGTATGGTGTGATACCTCACAATTCTGCTTGCATGAATTTTCTAAAGAAAGTGAAATGGTATGTAAAGAGCTAAGAATTTGTTTGGGATGAGGAAGAATTTCAAATTCTAATGCTATTTTTAGCCACTATTTTTTTTAAATCGAATTCAATTTCAACATCTGTGAGGGAAAGTAGAAAAAAAATAAGGACAATGCATCAAGTTCCTTGAAAGCTCAGATACTACAGTGATACCTCAGCTATTAAGAAGGTTAAACTCTGAAGTCTAGCTGTAACTGTTAAATATGAAAGGGTCTTCTTTATGACAGTGGCCTTGGAGATGGACACCAACAGATATATCATGGCATAATTAGTGGTTGCTAGCATCAGCATCCATATGTCTTAGCAACAACAGAGACTGGAATACTTTCCTCATTGTGGAGATAGTATAAAGGAAGATATTTCTCTGGCTTAAACTTACAAATGAATGACTGGCAGTAAAATGAAGTTATGAACTTGTATATCAGCACGTGAATTTCTCTTTTTTTTTTCCTCAGTATATCTACCAACTCTGATTAATGTGTACTCACCGAAGACTGGAATTAGAACGACACCAAATGGTTGACAGGACAGACTAATGTAACTTTTTAATAACCAAACTCCATAGTTCAGTACAGCATGTCACTATCTTAGTACATGGAAACATCATCTTGGGAAAAGTTGTGAAATACATTAATTTTTAAATTATGAAAAATCAATGTTATCAAGAGGAAAGATTTTGTAGCAACATCATAGAGTTCTCTAAGAATCTTACCTTAAATCAATAAAGCAATTCCTTAATATGTTAAAGAAGCTTTCTTGAAATAGGACTCAACAATAAATTATTCATTTGATTATTTTTTTAACAGAATATTATTTTGTTTCCATTACCAGAAATATTGCAGAAAAGCATTATTTTTCTGATACTGGAGAAAGGTTTTCATTGTGGATTTCACATTGTATTTGTCATTCTTCATGTTAAAATCTACATGTAACCTTGCCATTTCAATAAAAAGTCTCATCCTTATGTACCATATATATATGCATAAAGGACTTCAGATTACAAATATTGATTTAAAATGAAACTACAGGTGGAATATGAGATCATTTTTCTTAAGGTACTTTTTTTTAAAAAAAAAAAAAACTCTGATTTGCCTCTTACTCAACTGAGCCTTTCCTCAAACATGAACAAGATCACAGCAGTACTCTGATCTCAGATGGAATTTTACCTATGGTTTTTTTTTTTTGTTTTTCTTTTTAACTAATACAAAACCAAGATTTTTATAGAAGAACTTGCAGCAAGTCTTTCAACCCCATTCATAAAAGAAGTTTCAGTTCATGGCACAATTTGCTAAAATGGCAAATAAATATTCTGCCTCACTGAATAATGTGCAAAAGGTTGCTATCAGCTATTTCATTGAAATATGAGACAAATATATTTCAGATTAAAAGATATTAAATATTCCATGCAATGCATAATATTTGACAAACAGGATTGAGATTAATTTTTGCCTAATGAAACTCAAAGTTTGATTAGTAAAACTCAAACACTAAGACGAGTTTGCTTGTCTTTAAAAATGTAAGTAACATTTCTCCCCTGAAAAATGTGGAACTGCACGTTGTACTGCATTGTATTGCTGCATATACATAGAGTACTGTCCTGTTCAAAGAGGAAAACATCCCAAATAGCTTGTTCATATCTCTTTGTAAAACAAAGATAAATTTGTGTTGATATAAGCCAGAAATTTACTGTAGTTACTTGGTACTGACTTTTCTCATCATTATACTTCTATTCCACAACTCAATACTGAACACGAATTAAGCAAGCTTTTTATGTCCCTTCTCTGCCTTCCTCTACACAGACAGACAGTGGGCTTAACAGTAACAAGTTGTAGACAGTACAAACACTTTGCTGAAGAATAATAAATTCTCATACCGTCTCCTTTGCTGTTTTATATCAATTGGCTTGTTAGTAGCATAAGGCGATCCGTGAATGTAAGCACTCCGGAATCTAGCCACTTTCTCCACAGTCAGGTGCTCACACGTGGATGGTAAACTCATTTTATTCCAATAGAAGCAGCATAAGACTAATAGCCAAAAGGGTGCATTCCTGGGAAAACTGGAAACAGAATGTGCTTGACTTAAAAGAAATGGCTCCTCTTTTCAGTTGCTGCAGCCACTCTTGTGGGTACAGGAAGTTGGCTGCTTATTTCCATCCGGTCATACTCCAACCAAATTACTGATTAAGCAGATAAAGCAGAAAGCCTCTCAGGAACCGTTCTCCTCCACCCCTAGGCACTAATCCTTCATAAAAACCTCATTCAGTCTTTGATAAACACAAATATATTAAATTGATTGCCCATATTATAAAAGTCACTTTTGCTTCATATACATTCAAATCCTCAAAATTATGCATGTCAATGCCTTTATTTAAGAAAGGCCATCTTCTCAGTCTTTGTGGAGACCTCAGCCTCTGTGCAGCGCAAATACCTTTCAGCCTCTGTGCAATGCTCTAGGAGGTCTCCACTACAAAAGCAGAGTGCTCACGTAGTACCTTAGAAATCACATGAAATGAAATTTTGAAATGGATTTTGCGCTACAGCATGATAATTTACCTTTCCCAGGCTGCAGAATGCTGGAAAAGGGAAAAAAGAACCAGGTGGTAAGGATGTGTCCAAGATGTCCCAGCAAAAGACAACAGTGATATTACAAGGTAGCAAAGGAGACTGTATCTCCTTGACATTGCTATAATTGGCTGGAAGGAAGTTCCTGATATTATCTGCCAAAAAAAAATTTCTGATGATAAAAATTGACCATATGCTTGTTTATATTTCAATTTATGTGCTTTACTGAAGAGACGAAAATATAGTTCTTCCTTTGAAAAGACTGATTTAGGAGTGCATTCAGCTCATGCTTAGTTTAACCAAAAAAAAAAGTAAAAAAAAAAAAGTGAAGAAGTAAACAAAATGGTCTTTGCACTGCTGCAATAGGAGGGACTGGTGCCCAGGAAGAAAACCATAGCACACCATACCAGTACCTTGCTGAACATTGAAGTTATTTGTCCTATACTTGTGGCAGGTGCCAAAGCCAGCCAAAAGGCTGACTGATGGTCATCTATCCTTGTGTCTAATGCAAACTACCATTATAGCAGCCTTTTTTAGGTTGTTCCTAATACCCTTTATGTCGTGATACATTTTTGTGTGAATAATCCAACTATAATTTTGCTTACAGAATAATTTGAATATTAAGCTCAAGTTAAGAAAAACCTAATATCCAATCTGAGGAAAGGAGTTTGGATATTTATGAAAAGATAAAAATAACTGAAGCAAGACCAACCGAAAATCTGCATTATACATCTCAATAATAGTATAGGCTACATTTAGTTCTAGAATACGACAGCAGTTTAAAATCCCTTAGTAATGAATTCAACTTCATAAAACAGGAATTTAAATGAATAAACCCCAAGCAGCAACTCTCCAACTTGTAAATCCAGCTATTACGAAGGAAAAAACTTAAAAAGCAAACAACCCTTAGCCTCCTACCTTTTAGTTTCTTTACTTCAGAAATGAAAAGAAAGAAAAAAGGTAAGAAAAGCAGGAAAATTTATCAATAACTTATAAATAATCTGATTAAATTCGAAGTGAATTTTGTGCTTTTTTTGTTGTTGGTGGGGTTTTTTTTACATGAAATTAAAGACAGCTTTAAAGCAGTATTTCTATATATGGAACAGATTTTTCCTTGTTAATGAGGTTGAATAAGTTCTTTCCATTTGATAATGGGTACACATACAGAACTGGAAATATTTGCTCTAGATACAAAAATTGACTTAATTTATGAGTGTTCACATAGCTATGTCACTGAGAAGATTAATCTCTGAGGAAAGAGTCAAAATGTTCACAGTAGCACTTGGGAAGCCCAGCTGTATGGCTAAATTCTCCATTGAGCTGCTGATGCCTGTGGCCCCACTATGCAGCCCTCAGCAGTGTTGGGCTGGAAGAACTGGGAGCCTCTGGGCTCCCTCCCAGAAATCTTCCCCCCTTAGAGGCACTGCTAATTTACAGGGAAACTTATGGCAAATGATCTCTCACATCACATGGGCATGTGTCACACAGAGGCATCCTCCCAGCTGTAAAGCACTTCCTACAGTTCCAAAGAGCCAATCGGGTATGATTATTTTTACCTTTTTAGGGTAGATTTCAAGTATGGAGCTATTCTAACCTTGAAGTCTCACTCATATCAATTATGTTCAGTGAAACCTGGCATTTACCTGGCAGCTCTTTTTTCCTCAGTGAGTTCTAAATCTTTGAAAATTATACACTAAACATGTCTTTAGCTGTGACACCTTTGTAAAATACACAGCCAGAAAAAGTAAACTAATTTTTACGTAATGCTCCAATAATAATGTGTATGCAGGTAATTAGACCATAATCAAATCACAATGAAGTAGAGAAATTTCAATGGAACAACGTTGGTTGTATCAGGATATATCAAAATATTTTGAGATTGAGATGAATTTTATGCAATTTTGGCAGATTCATCTGAGATTTTTGTTTGTGGATTTTGATATTTTGGATATTTATTGTAATTTGCCACACAGTCAAATTTAGATATTTTGGCAAAAGTGAAATTCTAATTGTAGCTTTTGTTCATGACATAACATAAGATTCAAGCATTACTTGAACATCTTCCCATTTACCAGTCATCTCAGTAGTTTTTAAACACAGATATAACATGTTCTTGATCTACATAAAGCCAGTTCATCCACTAGCCAGACCTTTTGCTTGTGACAAGAATGACAAAGGTTAGGGCTTTGATTTGTTTTGGTTTGGTTTTTTGTTTGTTTGTTTGTTTTTGTTTTTGTTTTGTTTTGTTTTAAAGATACACATTTATTTAACTAACTCCTCTAAATCTTACTTTTTCTAACTGCTGAATATTGGCAACTATTTGCCTCTTCGTAGATAAGCAAAAAAACTCCAGGAATTGAATTGTTATCTGAGCTAGTTTCTTCCTGATTCACAAGTATTTGATTGACCTTCCTGTTTTCTAGAGTGTGAATTTCTTCAAAAATTTACTGCTTTTCTACTTATAAAGAAGATTATTGTAGGAATTGTCCCAGAATTTACTCATTTATTTTTATTAAGTGCTGACTGTATTCTGAGTGGCAATGATCGGAGAAAGTATGCTACAGAGACATGCATATATTTGTCTCAGCCAAAACAAACAAAATGCATAATGCAAGGACTGTATAATAAAGTTTTGAATAAGAACAAACTCTTACTCACTTATACTACTGTTCTGTTTGCACAGACATACCAGACCATGAGTCAATCTCTGCTACATAAGCGGATCAGAAAAATATGGTATATATTAAACACACATTGGAGAAGTCTCCAGGTCCAGAAGAGTGTGAAAAGTATGCACTAATGGCATATATTTAGCTTGAATGTGGCATATTTTTTCTTATTCTACCCTTAAATTTGTCTTACAAACACATACCTGTTGTTAACAAATGTTCAATTAGTTCTTTTATCTCTGCCAATAAATAACTCTACTAAGGAAACCTGGAATTCCATACTACTGCCCTTGAAAACCCTCTTTTCAATTAAGGTTTCTACCAGTTCTCCTTCTTTGTTTCATAAAATACTACAGAAAGACCTGTTATCAAAGCCTTCTAATCTCTCCAGTAAGTATCATAAAGACATTAGAACAGTCACACTGGGTCTGTACACAAGAGCATCCAATTTCAAACACTGAAAACCAGAAATGTCCTATAGGTTGAATTTCAATAACCATTTTACAAAATTTCTTATTGTTCTGACAGAATAATGATTTAATGACACAAAGTGGCTGATAAATATAAGCAATGAAAAAATCAAGAGTTCTTATTAAATCCTGTCTCCAACCATAGATACTCAGTGTCACTGTAAATAATGTTACTCATTAAAAAACATTGATGAAATACTGCTGTAGTCACACAGCAGAACAATTCAGTTTATTCTTCTCTCCAAATGAACATCTTCCTTGAACATCAGCTGCTACTACTATATTTAGAATATCAAGGCAGCAATGCCAAAGTTGTTTGATGAATAAGCAAAATAAAGACATTTTAGAAATGTTTGGTACTGTTGATATGAATTATTTCTGTATCATACTGACTACCAATTTGTCAGTTTAGGATTAAATTTGTATATTCTGTACAGATTAATAATCAACTCATTTCTGCATCGATTTCTCTTTTTATGGGATATCACCTTCCATGGATTTATTTCTTATTTTAACAAAATCAAACGTATCATGTATTTGCACATTATTCATCAGGACTACATTTAAATTGACAATGTAAAAGCAAAAGAATAGGTGTCCCATTCCTGGTTTGACTGACATCTTATTTTTGTTCTTGAGAAATTCTAATTTTATAAAGGTTATAACTTCTGCTTAATTTACCACTTTTATTTGTCATTTTATTTATATATTAATATGAATTAACCAAAGCAAAAAATCTATGCTGTCCTCTCTAACACGATTATCAAAACTTTGTGATTACCATACAAACATTGCAAAGAGTCGATCTCTGTCCTCTGTCTAAGATGACCTCCACATTCTATAACATTTCAAAGTATGGAACATTGGTCTTGGAGTATTATAGAATCATGGAATCATTGAGGTTGGAAAAGACCTCTAAGATCATCTAATCCATGGGTGTCCAACCTTTTGGCTTGGCTGAGTCACACAGAGTGAAGAGGAATTGTCTTGTGCAGCATATAGAATAGAATATAGTTAATGTATATAACTAACAAAAATATTTTTTCATGTTTTTATTAAAACATGAAGAAGAGCAACAAAAACATAAAACTAACAGGATTTTGGCCTTGTTTTTGTGAAGCTAATACATGAATCTGATTCAATGGAAGTGGCTGCAATTCTCAGTGAGTTCTCAAGGTGTTAATCAGAGATTTTTGACGAAATTTTACTTTCTGTGCTTCATACTTGAAAGTTGTTGTTCCCAAATGTACATACTGCCAAAAAGTGATGGCAAGAATAAGATGTGATTGCGAAGTGAGGGATATTTTTCTCTGATAAAATAGGTCTTACAAAAGTGTAGTAGAGAGACATCAAATTTTTTATTAGTTGAATATCTGAGTGCAACTCTATACGTTCCATTTGAAAATTTGCAGGTCATATGTTTCCATCAACTGAAAATGGAGTCAGAAATGCATCAAAAAAATGATGATTTTTCTGTAATCTTGAAACTTATTCTCAAATTCCTTTATGAAAATAGAAAGTAAGGTTGCATATTTTTCACTGTTCACAGGACTGAGTTTAGCCAATGTATCAAAATGCATAAAATTATTTGCACAATTTGAGTTAGCACTACACTGAATCCTCCCCAGGTCCCTGCTTTTGCTCAGGCAGTGCTAGTTGCCCAGTGATGGGTAGTAGCCCAGGGTCAGGCTGGGCCATGATAATGGCTCTATAGCAGGGAGCAGGCCACACTACGAGCTGTGCAAGGCCACATGCAGCCCACGGGCCATGGGTTGGACATGCTTGATCTTGTCCAACTGCCAACCCATCACCACCACACCCACTAAAGCATGTTCCCAAGTGCCACACCTGCCCTTTTCTTGAAAACTTCCATGGGAGGTGAGTCTACCACTTTCCTGGGCAGCCTGTTCCAATGCCTGACCACAGCTTCTGAGAAGCAATTTTACCTAATACCCAACTTGAACCTCTCCTGGCATGACTTGCGGCCATTACCTCTCATACTATCACTAGTTACTGGGGAAAAGAGGTTGACCCCCACCTTGCTACAATCTCCTTTTGGGGAGTTGTGTGGAGTGATAAGGTCTCTCTTGTGCCTCCTGTTCTCCAAACTACACAATCCCAGTTCCCTCAGCCACTCCTCATAAGACTTGTACTCCAGATTCCTCATGAGCTTCATTGCCCTCCTTTGGACATGCATAATTTCTTCCCAGTGTGGTTTACGTAGCTCATCTTAAAATCATTTAATCCTTTTTTTTTT
>WBMW01003947.1:196356-236078 GCA_013396635.1 Penelope pileata | reverse complement strand
AAGGAAGGAAGGAAGGAAGGAAGGAAGGAAGGAAGGAAGGAAGAGGAAGGAAGGAAGGAAGGAAGGAAGGAAAAAAATAAAAATAAAATAAATAAATAAATAAATAAATAAATAAAATGAAAAATAGGGCCCCTGTGCAAAGAACAGTGAAGCTAAAACAAAAAGCAGTGAGCCCTGTCCATCTCATTGCATGCATGAGGCTAAGGTTCTTTGTAAAAGTTAACAATTATATAACTGAAGGCTATCAGTCCATGTATGCAGGGTCAAAATTAAGTTTAAAAACTAAGGATAATTTAATTATTTCCAAAGCTGGAATCCCTAAGCTTTCAAAACAATTTTTTCTTAACACTTTTGTTCTTGTAAAAGATAGTGAAAATATTCACAATTAGTGAAAATAGTGTAGAAATCACAGTCTGTACACAAGAAACAAAATCCTCTTTTTTTCCACAGAGATCTTACAAGTACTGCATTTCGACATTTCAGCTATGACAACTGTGACACTTCCCTTTGTGCTACAGCAGCCATATTCCATCAAACTGGAAAGGATTATTGGATTCTTTTCCTTGACATCATTCTCCCAATTTCTGATCACTGCTGGAAATGAACTTTAGTCATTGCAGAGAAAATTGTGTGATGATTTGCATCTGAAATCAGTAGAAATCAACTTTCATACATACGGTTACAGTTTCTGAACTACTGCATGTGGTATTGTGAGAAGTATGCTATTATGATTGTCTTTTGAAAGAAAAGAATGATTTTACTTCCCTTGTAGGAAGTGTTGGGTAGGATTTCCTTTCCATTTTCAAGCCTTTAAAATTAATTTAGAAGTTAGTTGTCCCATCTATATCCACGTAATGGATATACCTGTTCCTGTTCTATGTCTACTATGGAGAAGTTTTGATTTCTATCAAGATAGGACAGAACACACCACTTTCTCATAGAAAATAATTCTCTACAAAATGGCTTCACTGTATGAAATGAGTCACTGCTTCTCAAACTATGCTGCAGAGCAAGAGCTAGGGAAAACAATACATTTGCTAAATATTTGCAAAAAATTACTTTGCACTCTAACAAATTCAATGAACATGTGCTGAAGAAAAGTATACAGGTAAGGATGAAAGTACAAATTAAGCCACGATCTCGCTTTTGTATTGTAAGTGGTCATTCATTCATAATCATTTACAGCAATGTGTAAATAAAAATTATCACAAAGCTTTTGAAGCTTTGTAGCAAAAACTGGATTTAATTTCTGATCTCCTTAAATTAGACGTTCATTCAAACTTGTCAAATATGTGGCTTTAATGTGGCTTTATTAAAGACTACCAGTAAAGGCTACCTACTCTGAGAGACTTAAATTAATGAAGGATGAATGAATTTCACTCTGCAGCATTAAAGCTAATCAGGAATTTAAAAGTAAAAAGGCCTGGAAGTGACTGTTGCCAACATTTAAAATTTTCCATGGCCTGAAGTTAAAACTCTGAATGGTCATCAGATGGCACATGATGCCACCTCAGGTATAATTGAAGCAGGTAAAAAGCCTGAGGGAAATTTTAGAAAAATTACAATCCTTGAGACAAAAGGCAACTTCTTCCTGGAGGTGAATTCGGGTGAATTATAAAGGTCACCACCCCTTTATTTTCTGTAAATGTCAGTGTAGATCCCATTATAGACAACTGATAGATTGTATCCCCTCCAGACGGTGAAAATGAGAACTGCCAGCATAATCAGTCAGACTGTAATTGCACTTAGACTTGTCATATGATCATTTTAACTTTGTATGTTTGACACAGATGAACATTATCTTTCTTCTTTGTAGATTTTGGGAACTACTGAATTGCTGATTTGACAGAATCTTGCTTGAATGTGGACGAGGCAAGTCTTCATATTTGATGGGAGAGATATTGTACGATAGACTCTGTTGCCAAAGCAACATAGGCCTCAAAAAGACCATGTAGAATTTGGAAACCACTTAGGAAGTTATTTAAGTTGATGCTGCAAAAACTGAGTATAGAAGACCTGGCCTCATTCAAACATAGTTTCAGAATATGAGTAACCCACGAGGGCAATTCCAACCTGGGAGTTCAGATGTACTTTCATATCCATTAATTCAGACGGGTAAAGGAGGCCAGAGTAACTATCAAATACTACCCACTTACCAAAATAAAAATATTAATCAAAAACCCTGCATTCCAGAAAGGTATCCAGACTTCACATGAAGTTACATAGTAGAAGATATTCCACACTTCCCTTCATTGTTAACATTTTTAGTTAACTTCTGACTACTAGGTTTGTACAATGTCAGAACATACTTCATTATTTCATATGAAAAATTTGCTTCTGACAATAGCACAGATTAATTTTGTATATTAAAGAAGTTAAAGATTTTGTGGTGGCTGTGGAATTAGAAACTCTAAGTTTATGCAACTTCAGCTTATATTACTTGGACCAGGTTCACTGAATAAAATAATAAGTATTTATGAAAGTCTTTACAAGCATTACACAAACATTAACTTGATAGCTAACAACAAATAAATATATGAGAATTATCATGGTGGGGAGGAAGATTACATGGTAATGGCCTTTTATTCTGTTTTACAATGTACAATGCTAACTGAGACTTTTAAGTTGTTATCTGAATAATAACCTACACCATTCGGTTTTCTCCTATATGGTTCTCTTGTACATCTGTTACATTACATACTAACAATTAGTATACATAATCTGTACACACATGCACACACACAAATTTTCTGTTGAAAACCCTTGCAACTGAAAAGCATCACAGGCACCATGGCTTATACCTGGCAAGCCAGTTCCAACTTGGTGCCAAATTCTCAGAGCAAAAAAGGCTAGGATGGAGAAGTAGTAAGAGGTAAGTTTTGGAGGACAGTATCATGATATGATATAGTAACGTACAACTGCACAATCAAGATCTCAAAGTGCAATCTTTCACTTTTTGGAACACTAAAATTTTTTGAGACACAGAACAAGTGTTTGTTTTAAGGAAGTCTCCATGATAGAAGCAGGTACTGTCTTGAACATCATATTCAAGATCAATAATATTCAAAAGTAAATCTCATAAGCAGGAATGATCTAAAAATATAAATACATATTGCTGTTGTCACACTCTGCCACATTGTGGCCTAAAATCAAAAATTTCATAAAATTGTCCATCAAAACATGTTAACAACATTAAAGTCCAGAAAAAATTCCAGCTACTCAAAAGTAATAAACAGATTGCCCAGGCTAGCTTTGTANGAAAAAAAAAAAAAAGTATCCACTTGGCTGTCAAGCTCCCCACAAATCACCCAGGACAGAAGTGAAAAGAGGACATGTCTTTAGTTTAATTTACTTAGTGAAAATAAAGGTGACATCCTTTCCTGAAGGCAAGGGAGTCTTAAGGCCTACATTGTACAGGAAAAAGGAGGAACTTTTTTTCTAAAAAAGATTGATAAAGCATAATTGTAGTACATAGCTTGATGCTGATCCTAACAAGCTGAGTTCTTCTTGCTGTGAGGAATTTTCACAGTACTTTGCTTACAACACTCTTTAATATGATCTACTACTTTAAAGACTTAAGGGTATCTTTAAGAAACAAATCTTAAACATTTTTTCCTTATGTTTCTGTTAGAAACACTTTTAAGATCCTGAATGTCTCACAATAGTCTTGAAGTTACAACAGACTCCCAGAGCTGAGTGTGAAAAAAGGTGAGCACACGTATGCAGACCCTAGGCTGATCTGCATGCCTTTCTCCCATCTGCTTTTAGTCACACACTCCTACTGCTTTTGTTGTTCTGCCTAGGGTGCTCGCCCAAGCCCTTAGTGAGTTGATTCAACTTGATAATTGAANTTTCTTTTTCCTTTTTTGTTTTTCTGAATAAATAAAGAAACCTAACTAAGAATTGTATTTTTACCCTTTGCTAGTCTTGCATTTCAACAATTTGGGGAGGACAGAAGCGAGCATATGCCCAAAGGATGCTCAGAAGAGGAGAGAAGATGGGGAATAGAGTAATTCTGAAAAAAAGAGGACACAAAGGATGAGAAACAGAACAGAGAGCAAGAGTAAGTAAGTCCATATTACCCAGCAACGCCAAAAAATTTTGAGAGACTTCTGGTGACAGCGTGTAGACAGGCATGCTGGACTGTATATGTTAGCTCCAAGTTCAGAATGGAAGTCATCCAACTTGGGGAAGAGGCAAGAAACAGACTACTTTTCTGAACCCATTAGGGAAATATTAAGACATTTTCATGGATGGCATCCAACAACAATAGACGTTTGATACAGGCGGTGTAGAAGATACAGACTGCCACAATTTTGTGGTAGAGAAAGAAAACATTGTCTTCTTATCACTTATTTCATAGATATAGAAAAATCTATCAAAGGATTACTACATTCAAATCAGTCACAAACCCAAAATTAAATAGAAAAATGCTGTTTTTGTAATTTTCCTCTAGATCCCTGCCACAGCATCACTACACTGAAGTCAGCTAGCCTTCGATCCAGACTTATTCATGTTGTGCTTTTTTGTGGCAGTCTGAATAAACTGCATGGTATTTGGAATTTTAAATAGATTTCAAATATGCAAATTATGCGGTATGTTACCATCTATCTGATGCTGTATTAAACATGTGACAGTATTTGCCTCTGAATATGAAATATGAACAAAGATTTTGAGCTTAGCTGCAGCAGAACAACTAACATATGTTTCTATTTCTGGTATCAACAACAGTTGCCATACACCTTAACTATGACTGCTTCTCTTTGACGTGTTTCAAATAAATGATTGTCTACTAACACTCCTGTCCCTATGAGTATACAGATTTAATTCCTGTAACAGTCTGTTCGACATTTTCTCCCACAACATCATTGTAGGTAAGCTTAGGAAGTATGGGATAGATAACTGTATGATGAGGTGGATTGAGAACTAGCTGACTGGCAGAGCTCAGAGGGTTGTGATCAGTGGCACAGAGTCTTGTTGGAGGCCTGTAACTAGTGGTGTTCTCCAGGGGTCTGTACTGGGTCTGGTCTTGTTCAACATTTTCACCAATGACCTGGATGAGGCAATAGAGTCAACCCTCAGCAAGTTTGCTGATGATACAAAATTGGGAGGAGTGGCTGACACACCAGAAGGCTGTGCTGCCATTCAGGGATAACTGGACAGGCTGGAGAGTTGGGCAGAGAGGACCATGATGAGGTTCTGCAGAGGCAAGTGTGGAGTCCTACGCCTGGGGAGGAGTAACCGCATGCATCAGTACAGCTTAGGGCATGACCTGCTGGAAACGAGCTCTACGGAAGACCTAGCTGTCCTGCTGGACAACAGGTTGGCCGTGAGCCAGCAGCGTGCCCATATGGCCAAGAAGGCCAATGGTAACCTGGGGTGCATTATATGAACACGAGAACTTCTTTACAGAGAGGGTAACAGAGCACTGGAACAGGCTGCCCAGAGAGGTTGTGGTATTTCCTTCTCTGGAGATAGTCAAAACCCACCTGGACGCTTTCCTGTGCAACCTACTGCAGGCAACCTGCTTTAGCAGAGGGTTGGACTAGATGATCTCCAGAGGTCCCTTCTAATCCCTTTGATTCTGTGATCTGTGAAGATACATGTATTTTTTTTTGTTTGTTTGTTTTGAAGAACACTTCATTACTTAATTCTTTGTCTGCACCATAATGCTGCAAGCACAAAAATTGTAAAGTAATGGTAATGCACAAAAAATGCACTCAAAATCAAGTAAAATCCAACTGTGTGCTAAACAACCACAGTTTCAGTAAAAAAATTTCTGAAACTCAAGCTTTTAATTCAGTTAGACTCTACTACTAAATATACAATTTGCCTTAAGTCTTCCTCTTGCTGAAAGAACAGCTGCATATTGAATTGTTTGACAAAATGTTCTAGAAAAACATTAGTAATAGTGGCTAGAACCTTTTTCAGATTAAACAGCAATATTTAAAAAGAAAAATGTTTAAAGAATAATTCCAAAATGAGGCCTCATTTTTAGTTCAAGTTGCTCTGTATTTATGAATACAAGCATGTTTGTGTCATTTCTCAGCGCTGTCAATTGTTGCTTGCTTATTTCAAGATGATGTGCATATACACAAGATATTACCTAAATAATTCAGTTTGTACAATAGAGTGATTCCTGCATGAAGATGCATGAAGAAATAGAGGGTCTTATCTGAAACATGTCTATTTATTTTGCATGGTACAAAAGAAACTTATTTTATGCTTCTAAGTCCCAGTTACTTTCCTCTTGTGGATTTATTTCTGAACAGCTCTCTTATTCCGACTCTGAGAATTGCAATCAGAGATCGCAGTAACCATTTTTAAATGAGTTCCTTGTCAAAGTACTCATGAAAGTCAGATTCAATCTTCTTTCCTATCAGAAAATATTCAGCACCAGTAAATGTGCTTATACAAACTATGCAGTGCTTGCCAGACCTATGTGCCACAACTGATTGTTAGCATATAAATGGACTCATTCCTCTCTCCCAAAGGATGTTTTGAATGAAAAGAAAGTTTCAATTGGATCCATTGTAATGGGTTGTTGTGGGTTTTTTGTTTGTTTGTTGTTTTTTTTCCTCTCCCTTCACATGCATCAAAATCTTTATAAGACTGTAGCAGCTATTAAAACATTTTTTTTCCTTCCTAGCATTACAGAGCAAAACCGTATTCTTAAATCACTGAGCGAGATACATCCATGTCAATACAGAATAATTATTTTATTACAGTGAGTAGCAAAATATAGTAACAGCAGCTATTTTGAATGAAATTTTAAACTGCTTAAGATAATCATTTAATTAGCCTTGCTATTTCTCTACTACAGCCAAAACCACCATGTTGCCCTCTACAGGTTGATTTAATAAAGTACTCTGTATAAAATCACTCATTTTGTTTGCCTGAAGCTTGTTATTTACTGTATATATGCAAACTACGATATCGATTATGAAAAACTTTAAAATATCCCTTTATTATAATATTATCCAGCAGTAGTCCTCCTAATATTCTCAAAATAAGTTCTCAAGGTCTCAGTATAGAGTATTATATAGATCAAAAAGAAAACCGCATCATGTCACAAAAAGAACAGTACAATAAATTAGAAAAATAAATAGCACGTTTCTGTGTTATATTTGATCTTATTTTTATTCTTTTAAATGTATTTAATTATTTTATTGGAAGTATATTCAATTCTAATACCTGATTTTAACTACATGTTACAGACAAAAAGAAGCCTGCATTAAAAAAAGACATGACGATCTCCTATTTTCATAAAAACGTAATTATTTAAGGAAATATACTATATCTGGACTTTTTTAGTTATTGAAAAGCAGCTCTTTAAAATGAGCGTGACAGTTAAATTTTGCCCTGTTCTTTTTATTTTTAGATAAGACAGAACTTCTTATCCATCCTTCCTATAACTGCAAGTGAATACTGTCCAGTCTTCTCTTT
Organism: Penelope pileata; assembly: GCA_013396635.1. Taxonomy (NCBI): domain Eukaryota; kingdom Metazoa; phylum Chordata; class Aves; order Galliformes; family Cracidae; genus Penelope; species Penelope pileata. The sequence continues at coordinate 228,632 of WBMW01003947.1, read as the reverse complement.
TTTAGCCTTGTAGTCTTTCCTCAGACAAAATCTTTTCTATGCAACTATTTTAGTTTCCATTTTCCAAATTCTGCTTAGCTCAGAAGCCAAGCTAATTTTTTATCATTGTTTTAGATGTGTTTGTGCATGCACCTGTGCTTCTATATGCGAATGAACACAAGCATACAGAAATTTAAGACAGGTAGAGTGCAATACCGCCAGAATTTATTCAGGATTAAAGTTAATAATTATTTTTCAGTTATGTTCCATGAAAGTTTTAATGGTTACTAAGCCCAAGATCTTGAGCATTGCAATGAAATGCATATAGATACCTATACCAGTACCAGTCTTAGAAGTATCTGCAGTTTGACACTGGTGGTGGAAAGGAGAGGTAGATGGATAGCATCCATCACTGCCAACATGATAGCCTTCACTATCACATCCAGAACACCTGGAATTGTCTATAACATCACTAAGCTTACAAAGCTCACATTTGCAGAGTCCAGAAATCACCTCATAAGATCTCACCATGTGACACCACCACTTCCAACATCTTCAGTAAAGCCCTGAGAACAACCTTATTCATGCTCCTGCTGCAAACACCCTCACTTGTGTCGTTTTTGGTCTCTCTCTCTTTTTCTTCAGCCTTCTAATTATAAGCATTCTGTCCGAGCTGACGGAAGGTGCACCCTGAATTCTTTTGACTATCAGTGCAATGGAAGCTATCACTGATGTCAAAATGAAGTTAAACTCAGCACAACACAGATGCATTTTGAAGAAGCTCAGAAGGCCATCTGTCTTACCTGAGGTTGTTCCATCAAATGGCTGTGACAAAGACTGCAGAGAAAGACAGCTAGCTGCATTTTGCTGTCTTTGCCACTATTTATCTTTTTTCTTGCCTTGTTTCTATTCAAGGAAGCGAGATCAAACTGTAGTTAATAATGAGATAACCACAATTTCCAAATACTTGAAGGAATCGTTTCTCCAAAATGAGAACTTTGTCCTTGTTTGATGTGCTCATAAGGGTGAAGAAGACATTTCTGCCATCAAAACTCTCTGACTGTGCTCTATTTGAACTTCTGAGGAAACAAAGAGACTTTAATAACTGGACCATGGAGAAGAGTTGCTGTTACCTACAGTCCACCCAGGCAGTCAGCAAGTGCAGAGAGCATTCATAATCATTTGTTGCAACCAGTTTCTCTCCTCTCGCCAATTCTACAGAAACTAAGCATCTGGAACAGTTTCGTTCCTCCAAAAGTAAAGTAGATGAGCGAACAAAACAAACTAAATTCTTACCAAACAGCTTTCTTTTTTTTTTTTTTTTTTTTTTTTTTTTTTTTTGCTTGTTTTCACCTCTTTCATTGCACTTCAAGAAGGTAGAGAGGAGTGGTACATTTTATGTCAGTTTAGTGAAGAAGAATACAGAGAGTACTTACCTAGAAAACAGGAAATTATGAAAGGAATTATTAGAACACGGAAACGTACATTTTGCAACTTGTATCATTAGCACATACAAGTATTTACAGGTACACTGTGAAAATAGGTACTATTTATTTAGGTATAAATGCCATATTTCCTATGTCACTGATCATGAATGTGAACTCAGCGCATAAGTGTATGAAAAAGATAATTTATTTCCTTGATATCCAAAATTATTTCCAAATTTTCTTAACTGTTTTCTCTCTTACAGACATTGTTCATTAACATGTCAAGGAGAATGTTTAGTGTTTAGCACATGGCTTCTATTCACCAGCTTCCATAAAACATATTTAATGATATGTTTAATAATAAACTACAAACTGAGATGCTACTATATATTTTTGTGTAGTTGACTTTAAAATTAGTTTTAATTTTTAGTTTTTATTTATAATATTATTGAATCTCAGTATATTCACTAATAATAAAAACACAGTTTTTAAGTTAAATGTAAATCCTTAGTTCTCCAAAGAAAATTAAGTTTTTTGACCATGATATATATTGATAGACCAAATTTTGGATAAATTAAAAATGTAAGTATTTTAAGAATTTTATGGTTAATTTCATTTAAAAAATCTGCGCCATAAATTGGGACAATAGAAAAAGATTATAATTATTAATTGAATGTTAGGAGGTACCATGTAAGAGGAAACAAGAATGCCCTGCATTTAAAATTCAGCTAGATTTACTGATTCTCAGGAAAGTGTTTCTCCTGAGTAATTTGCCAAAATCATGCTGACAATAAAGAACTAGTGTTTTAAATAATATCTTTTCCAGTGGTCCAAAAACATATACTTGTTCCACACATAAGGAGGTTCCTGGCCAAAAAAAGCCACACACACAAAAAACCACACCTGACAAAACATAAAAAAATCAAACAACATAAAAACTTAAAATCACAGAATAAATCCCTATTTTTCAGCACCACTGAATTTGCAATATATTATACTTTCAGCAGAAACACTGTAAAAAATGATTAATGGATGACTGAATGCTCAACGCAAAAGTGACAATAAAGAGCCTCATGAGGAATACAAGTCTACGCAATTCTGACATGTTAGAAGTCATTGTTACTGTATAATGCTTTTCCTCAATGCTTTTCTATTCATCATTTTTCCAGCCTGCTTTTGATGATCCCTTTTCAGTAAAATACACAAAATCACCCTTTGATGTTGAATAACCTAAAATCCTTCCAGGCTTTGCTGCTTGTTTCCTCTTGGTATTTTGGTACTTAACTAGACACAGTTAATGTAACCCAAAGCACGCACCAATCCAGACACTAATCTGCTCAATAAAGGGCAGATGCAGAACTGGAGAATAAAAGAGTAGAAAAGTTACTTGGTTGCCTTCAAACTGATTGGAGTGCTATCAATAGGATCTAATCTCTGTTTCCTAAACCCATCTTTTTACTCAAGGGAAAAAATCACTCCAAGCAGCCTTGCTAAAATCCCATCCATCAGATGACTATCACGAATCATGGCATTTACAACTCTTATTAAATAAATATAATCCCAAACAAGAAATATATCAAAAGCCAAGAAGAAAACAATACAGTATGTGTATCAACTCATTCTTACAACAGTTTGACTATAGATCAATACGTATTTTGTGTTGTTATTTCACCATATTTGTTCATACTGTAGATCTGCATGGTAGAAATTGTGTATGTATGATACAATCCTACAAATACTTGAAGTATCTACTATTAAAAATACCAGTCTTTTCTAATCTTAACAGTTTTGTCCAATAATTTAGAAATGGAAAAATAAAAATGCAACTACAACAGAAAATTATGATAAAGAGCCTTTTACTAGACTTAACTCAGAGCTCTTGCAACTTTTATTCTGGATGTCACTTTTAGGGGGAAAAAAAGAGTGGAAATATTATCTGGAGACAAGTACAGTTTTGAGCAGAAGGAGGCTAAAAAAGATCTTAACCAACCAAATAAACAAGTATTATTTATTAAAGATCTCAGCACATGGAGACTATTAATATTCATAATCAGGAGAAGTATACTGATACTTTTAAGTTTTACATCTGTACCCTGAATTACTTTTTTCGAAACCTGTTTCTAAACACCACTCCTGCTTTCTTGATAGCTATTTTGGAGCCCTTAGGGGACAGCAGAAGTAAGAAAACATCTGTAACAAATTCCATGAGGAATATTTTCATATTAAGGAAAAAGAAAATTCAGCAGCTAGCAAAAAATCTTCATTTTAAAGTTGTTTCTCTGTTATACTACTTTAAGACACCATAGAAATCCATTTACTATTGTAGAGCATAGCTGACTCTGCCAAGCAAATATGCTTCCTCAAAGCCAGAGGATTAAAACAAGAGAAACATTCCTGTACATTATCCAAAAAATACCATCATCTATCTCCTTCTGCCTTCATACTTAATTCAACTACAAAACAGTGTTCAGAAATGGAAGAATGTTCCAAACAGTATACAACCTGAAAAGACTTCAGGATAAATGCTTCAGTTTTAATTATGGCATCATTCCCCTCTAGCTGAAGAGGCTACAGCTATTATGTATAAAGCTAGAACATTTCTGATTTTCAAGTAGCCAGACTTTCAAAGGCTACCAGTTTCTGAAAAAGAGAAGTAGGTTTGTGTGTTGAACTACGGCTTATGGACTGCCACTCTTCCCACCACAGCAGCAAAAATTCAAACACTCCTGGTTGTTGTGCAGAGTAACTGCTTCTGCTATCTGCCCTCAGATCAGGAAGAAGCTGCAAATCCATGCTGTGTTAGGCACAATCAAACCCAAGTTAATGTACGTTCTTTCTCAGTAGGGTTACTCACTTCTCAGTACAGTCAGGCCCTTCTCAGAGTTTCACGGAGAATGAACAAAAAACAACAGTCCCAATTTTCAGAAAGTCTTCACAGTGATGATGATTAAGAATGGAATCAGGCTGCCCAAACCTGTTGTAGAACCTCCACTCTTGGAGATATTCAGTCCTTCACCCATAAAGGTCCTAAACACCTGGATTAATCAGATTAGCTCTGCTTTCAGCGGGAGGATGGATAAGAGAGCTTCCAGAGAACCCTTCAAAGCTAAATTAGTTTATCATTGTATGATTCTTTCCCTGTAGATATAACTGCTAATACTACAGTTTTCTAGCAGGAGAGCAAAAGCGAGGAAGCCAGAGCATTGTTTATTCCCTTCTCTTACTTCGATGTGCCACCATGCATTGATTCATCATCACTAAGTTTCATCCTATTCCCTTCTATGACAGGACTAAATCGTGTTTCCTGTGTTTAAAACTAACGGTTTCCTTACTGCCATCATTTTTGTGTACATATGTGCAGCCCAGATGCTCTGTGAGCAATTGTCTCCAAATTAAGAAATTAACCTGCAAGTGCATACTCTAAACACATAAATATTGTTAAATATACCCTGTGTCACCATAAACCATGTTATAAAACAGTTTTGCAACTCAGTAAAGGGAATAAACACTTTCTGAAAAGTGTTAAATATTGCAACAAACATCTTCATGAAGTCCAAAATAACATATAACTTTAAAAACAAGTTCCATCTTTATAAACCAATTTTATTTATGTACAAGACTACTATATATTTATATATATTTATAATGCTTGAATCTTGGCATTGATGGATAGACTTTCGATGGTGCTGTTGCAGAACTCCTAATTAAAGCCACAGCTGGAGGAAGAATTGAAAGGACAAGAAGAAATCTGGAGCTATTTCAATTTCCTTCTAAATACACTCAAATCCTCACAGTCTTTTTGTGGAAAACCTTAATGCCAGATGAAGAAGCATAATTTGCTTCTCACTAGATTACAGAATAAAAATACTTGCATAATGAGTATTTTAGATCACTTATTGCTATGTGGCATTGGCACCACATAAAAAGCAATAGTTCTCCTCCTACTCCTATCTTCTTTTCTTTCTTTCTTTTTCTTTTTCTTTTTTTTTTTTTGATTCCTCTGAGGGAAAGAGATCAAAGATGTCTACTCTGAAAATGATGATTCTGAAAGTCTAAAGGTACTCACCAGACAGAGATGATGGTGATGGCTCTGCTTTCAGTTTGGAACAATATAACACTGACTGCTAGAAGAACTGACAAAATGGAAGACATTCGTGGTCTACTATGCTTTCTTGCACCTTGAGAAAAAAATGTTAACTGCCTGAAATTGTTTTCTTCCCTCCCTCCTGCTCACCCATACTTTCTTCCATATATTCATCTTTACTTTTGCATAAATTCATGGCAATCATAGTTGTCTGTTTGGAAATGATACTTAAACATTTTGGACTTAGACATGCACGCCCTTAGCAAATGACTATGAATTTTCCTATTCACAGTTGCCCATTTCCTCTACCCACTCAGTTTACCCAGAAAGGTATTCCTGTCATTCTGGGAGAGGTTAATGTTTCCAGGAAGAAGCTGGAGAAATAGAATATATGAGCGTCACTGGGCCCTTCAGCACAACAACTTACTTCAATAGCTATTGAAAGGAAGTTACCTCCCGAAAAAGAAACAAAGGAAGATCCTGAACCTGCATTGCTCAAGAAAGGAGAAGCATCAGAACAGTTTCCTCATGAAGAGAAGCAAAGAGCCACACAGAGGCTGGCGGCCCTCTCTGCAGAGTAGTACAACCTGGAGAACTGGGCCAAAAGGTTTCTGCCCTTATATGCAGCAGCAGTTTGCTTTTTTGGTAACGCTCCTCCAGTAGGAACTGTTACCATGCTTGTTACCATGCTGAGTAACCAAGAGCTTCAGTCATGTCTGCATCTTCTTATACTGCTTGCTGCAACAGCTCTGCTGTCAGGGAGATCAGCACGTGGGTTTCAGAAAGCCCGCTTCCTAAGACTTCCAGACGTGATAAAGCAGAGATGAGTTTTCACCTCCAGAACACATTACATCCACAATAAGTCTCCAAGCCTTAGCTATGAGAATACCTTAGTAGGTAACAGTTGAATTTTATGCAGGTTTCTAAATAACATAATCTGCAACAAGAATGGCTGGAGAACAAATTATGCCTTAGAGGTATTTTTCAAATGATCTCAGAGAAGCTCTAATACTGAATTGCCTTCTGCACACTGCTGCTCTGTCCTCTTTGTCACTGCAATTCCTTTCCTTGTGATCTCCTTAATGTTTAACGAGAGAGTTTCATAATTAAAACCGTCTTTAAGCATTTTATTGAAAAATATATCTCTGGAAAAAAAATTGCAGGTAGTGGATTGACTGATCTGATAGCTGATCTGTTAAGATTATGTAATATTTTGTTCCAAACCACCTGAGTATTCAAGCAATAAGATATGAACAGTTATTACATTTCTGATCTACTTTGCAGTTGAATAGGACTGCATTTCAAAGCAAAACAACACGTGAAATGTATTTTCAAAAGTTACTATGACAATAAAAATGCTGCATTATTCATAGCAGCTGTGAAAAATGGCTGAAGACATGAGTAATAGATGATAGAGATAATTCAAATTGTCTTACAGTTGTTAAAGGCAAAGAATGTGCAAAGAATATTATAGATGATCAGTTAATGGTAGATATTGTTTCCTTCCAAGGACACCATCTTTCCTTATTACCATTTATTTTTGATAATTTTCTGTATCTTTCTACTCAATATGTATAGAGGCAGGATCAGGTTTCGTATGAGAAGCTGTCTTCTGCTACATTACCCATAATAGATGAGTCTAGTTGGAGGCCTGTAACTAGCAGCGTTGCCCAGGGTCGATGCTGGGTCCAGTCTTGTTCAACATCACTGCCAGTGACTTGGATAGAGTCAACCCTCAGCAAGTTTGCTGATGATACAAAATCGGGAGGAGTTGCTGACACACCAGAAGGCTGTGCTGCCATTCAGGGAGACCTGGACAGGCTGGAGAGTTGGGCAGAGAGGAACCTGATGAGGTTGAACAGGGGCAAGCGTAGAGTCCTACGTCTGGGAAGGAATAACGTCATGCATCAGTACAGGTTAGGGGAGAGGAGAAGAGCTGCTGGAGAGGAGCTCTGCAGAGAAGAACCTGGGTATCCTGCTGAACATCAGGTTGGCCATGACCCAGCAGCACGTCCATGTGGCCAAGAAGGCCAATGGTATGCTGGGGTGCATTAAAAAGAGTGTGGCCAGCAGGTCGAGGGAGGTGATCCTATCCCTCTGCCCTGCTGAGGCCACATCTGGAGTATTGTGTCCAGTTCTGGGCTCCCCAGTAGAAAAAAACACAAGGATCTCCTAGAAAGAGTCCAGTGGAGGGTGAAAAAGATTTTTAAAGGGCCTGGAACATCTCTCTTATGAGGAAAGTCTGAATGACTTGAGTCTGTTCAGCCTGGAGAAGAGAAGACTGAGAGGGGATCTTATCAATGTTCACAAATATCTTAATTGCGGGAGGCAAATGGATGGGGCTAGGCTCTTCTCAGTGATGTGCAGTGATAGGACAAAGAGCAATAGCCAAAAATTGGAACATAGGAAGTTCTACACAAACATGTGCAAGAACTTCTTCACAGTGAGGGTGACAGAGTACTGGAGTGGTCTGCCATGAGAGGTTGTGGAGTCTTCCTGAATATCTCTGGAGTCTTGAATATCTCAAGACCCGTCTGGATGCCCACCTGGGAGACCTGTTGTAGGGAACCTGCTTTGGCAGAGAGGTTGGACTTCATGATCTCTTGAGGTCCCTTCCAACACCTATGATTCTGTGATTCCTATCCCAAAAGACAGTGCACGCCGCTTTTCCCGCGGAGGGCTGTATCTTAAACTTTTTCTTCAGTGAGGAACTCACATGTCACCACTCCATGGATTGCCACTTTGACTCCTGCTTATAGTGGTGACACCAAGCCTCAGCACTGGTAATGATGTGATCCAGGAAACTGTCACCCTGCTTCGTATTGGTTAAATAGGTCCTGATGCACTTGCATATGGTTTTCTTTCTGTTCTTGTGTGAGCATTCCTAGGACTTGCCTGGCACAAATTTTGCAATACTCCAACATTGCCACCATTGTTTCCAACTCATTGAAGCCAATATTCAGCTCTGTTCTCAGTTCCCTGATTGTAATCCACAGATTGGCATGGATGAGCTGATCAAGACGCTCTTCATTTCATGGTGTGACAGCTGTGCATGGCCATCCAGAATGTGGCTTGTCTTTCCGGTTGCTGCACTTGTAACAATCCCCACCAGCAGAAGTGCCCCACTGTCACTGTAGTCACTGCTGAAATACACCACCCACTACCTCACTGTATCCACATCCACTGTTTGGTCTCCATAAACATTCAGCAGGCATCAGTGAATGTCTATGGGTGCAACTTCTTTTTCCACATAGAAGAATTAAATCCCACACCTTTGCTTTACCTGCTCTTCCATGTCAGATGCCATTTGGTCAGACTGCCCCTCTGCTGCCATCTGTTGCACAGCAACAAAATGGAACAGGATATTGGTGGGAAGGTTCAGCCTCTGTTGCCGTACCACCAACATCCACCTCTGACATTGTGGGCTGACATAATAAAATAGGAGGCATTACTTTCAGAGTGGCTCTCATATATAGTTAAGCAATTTGTAAGTACATAAAAAAGTTCACATATACATATTTACACAAATTTCATTATGGTAATAACGTAAGTAAACATGCTAATAACAGGATAGTTTGTAGAGAAGTAAAAATTTTTTTCCTTCAAGCACTGAGCTCGGTAACAATTTTTTCATTAAGGGGGAGATAAGCATCAAGTCCTGATCCCATCTTAGATCAGTCTGCAAAATAAAAAAAAGTTTAGGCAACATGATCTTATTTCTAGTATTATTGCATATAATATTTTTACGAAATAATTCCCCAACACTTGAAAAATATTACATTAATCTCACTAGTCCTTTTCTATTCGTGGAGATGTGCCACTGATTTCGGTGGATGCTGCCGTTAAGTGGATCTTATGGTTTGCTGCAATCTTATCAGAACACTGACAATTATTTTGATTGGGGGAAAAAGAAAACCACCTAATTGCAAGTAAACAGTAACTTATTTCTTACTTCAGAAATTTTTAAACATAAAAGGCCAACAAAATTCCAGAAGAATGAGGAGGCTTTCTAGGATCTCTTTCTCCACTGGTATGAACTTTCTGTGGACCATAATCTGTGCTTCAAATAAATGTCAGCCTATCCTGAATTGCTGTGGTTCTGGTTTGTCACACTTTTACACTCACCCTGCCTGACATTTTCTTAAAAATCAAAACTGAGAAATGGGCTTCTCATTAGATCCTTAACAGATAAACAAAATTATTATTATATTATTTTACTATCTGGAAATATATAACATCATAAATTTACTTCATTTAATTCAGGTACATAAGTCCAGTAACACCAAGCATGTCTGTGTTTGCCCAAAAGGGGGACATTCCTGATCTAAGTAGGATGCAAATGAAACACCGGGAAGACCCAACTGAAAAAGACAACTTGCATAAGAGTGATGAAGACTTGCTTCGGATGGTAATTTACACATGAACCCTGCATCTATTACATTTGCCATGTAGTTTTTCTGAAGAAGTTCATTGCTGTTCCCTATTCCAGACAGAACTGAGAACATAAGTGCACACTTCAAGTTTCACTGAAAAACCACTGTAACCAGATAATTGAAGACTTTTTTTTTCTAAAAGTATAGTGTCAGAGGAAACCGACCTTGTTCATCTTAATTTATATAGAGTTAAATATGAATTTCATTTCCGAATGAAGAAGAAAGAAAGAACCAGAAAATCAAGACGAAGTTTCAAACGAGTTTTGTGTAGATACATAACAAGAACTGAAAAAATTCAGAATAGGGTATAGATCTAAAATTATTTGAGTATACTATACATGCTTTCGTTTTACACCATCTCAGATTGCCTTTACATTGCAGAAAATTAAAGCACACGCATCCTACTTCCCAGAATAATTCCTGCAGAAGTAAGAATTCCAAACTGCTTTCAGCATTCCCAGAGTCAGTGACACCAAATTTCTTCAAAGCAGTAAAACACACAGCCAGTTCCTGATGTCAGCAAGAGTCTCCGCCCTCCAAAACTTTTCCCACCTTCATCTTAACCATCATAACTTTGCTATATTGGCACTGCTGGTTACTAGAATTCCCTCATTTCTAAAATCTTTCCTCTGACCCTTTTTTTTTTTTTAAGTAACAACTGTGTTTGTTTCCTATTAATTTTCTTAAAATTCACAACTGAAATCGTAGTTTCCTTTTGCAAGTGTTTGGGGGCTGGTTGAGTGAAGTCTTCCTTGCCACAGAAAAGCTACATTTGTTTCACATTTTCCTGCATGATTTTGTTTAGTGGTCTTTAAGACAGATGCCACCTGTGCCCGGAGCAACAGTGTCTGTTGCTAGGGAAACAACATTCTTGTCTTGCATCTTCCTCTCTTCCATCCCCCTCTCCTTATTTCAGTGTCTTAGCATACTGTATACATCAAGGGCAAAGAGAAAAAGGTTTTGTGATTGCTGACATATACGAAAAATAATGCATTCAAACACTAATACTCCAATAATATCACAAATTTTGAAGAGTTGTTAGCAAGACTGCAAATCATAATTTACAGCTTTTCATTAAAACTATCTTGCCATGAGTATGGCAAATCAAATTATTATTATCAGTAGTAATTGACAGAAGAGTATTTGTAAGCATTATACTCTATTAAGGGTTGTAGTACATGGACTATTGATCCTGCTCAGCAATATGCACAGTGCCACCTTGTTTGCTTTGAAGAATAAAGGTCTTTATCACAATTGCCTGCAGTCCCATAGAAGGACTTTTTAGTTGTGACCACAGATACAAAGATTTTTCTCATAAATATAAACAAAACTTAGCAGCAGGTAATTTGCAATAGAAAGTAAAACCCAATCTAAGCAGTAAAGGTGGATGACAGGAATCTCTGTACTCAACATGTTGGGTTTCTCATAAGGCTCTTGTTCCCCAGCAGCCCATTTATACGTCTGAGCACCTGCACAAGAGGTGAATCAACCTGAACTGGGGATGATCAGTGTCCTGGAGCTAGAAGAGCACACCTGCACGCCATTATTTCACAGCCTTTTATTGGCTGTGAAATAATAAAAATAGTTCCCAATTTTTATTGTATTTAGGGGAAAAAAAACACCTGTCTCAGAAATGGATACCATTATCCATTACCCAGTCCCTAGAGAAATCATGGTTTAAGTGTTCCCAAATGTAACAATATCCACATCCATTTCTGATTTCAGCAGTCAGAGCAGGAATTACAAGCAGGCAGTAAACATGTTTTCAAAACCTTTCAAAGCCATTAAGAAATTGGAAGGGAGGTGCTGTATCGCAAGCCAACTTGCCATTCCCAGGTGTCCTCAGCCCTGACACATCACCCTAAGCTCACCTGCAGGTCAGGTGACTGACTGCTGTCTGGGCTCAAGACACACTGTCAAAGCCACTTGTAAAACAAGCCTTACAATTCATTTGCTTTAGTGGCTAGACAAGTCTGCTGTTCTCCCAGCACTAATCGAAGAGAAGGAAGTGTGGGTCTTACATAACACTATGACAAATCAAATCCTTTCAAACAAATATTGGATGTTCATTTTTTGAGGGGCTTCTCTAATTTATATTAATCAAACTGTGCTGCTGAACAGAGGCACATGTTCAAACAGAATGAGTGAAGAAAGACTAGAAAGGGTTAGAAAGCATGAACTTTTGTTTTTTTCTCTCACACAAGATCAGTAGGGCCTTCTGAGTCATACTCTCTTTGCATGTAATTTCACTGACAATTTTTTAAAAAATATTATTCTTCCCAACAATTATATCTTCATATTAAACAGAGAATATACACAGACACAAGTGGGCGCTTCACAATATCTAGCTAGGTAGACATTTCACATACTGAAAGATCTCATTGCATAATTCCGGCTTGTATGTTGAGTCATTATCCTATTCACAGAGCACTCATAAGACCATTGTCAAACATATAATTGTAAGTTAAAAACTTAATATTGTAAAACATACACAACTGTACATTTCAAAACATTTATTTCTTCCAACTTACTACAATTTTAATGGAAATGAGTCTATCAGTTAACACTTAACAGTTAAATATGTCATTGAGTTTGCAGGAAACATGCTGAAGCCAGAAGTGAACGAGCTACAGAGGTTGCTCTTTTTCGAGAAATTCTATTTTAGTAAAAACTTGCAGTTTTAAAGTCAACACATTCCACAGTGATGTAAATGTTTGAACCAACTTTCTGATGATTCTGACACCCACAATGCTGGTAAAAACATACTAAGTACTTCTACTTATTGAAATAATAAGGGATAGAAAGATATCATTTTGATCCTGAAATATATTTTCGATGTACTCTGCTGATTATGAAAACCAAGAAAATGCTTATTTTTATTGCAATTAGTACTGAAATTAATTTTGACTAACAGGAGGAACAGAAAATTGAATCTTCTGCCATGAGCCAGTGATTTCAACAGTTCTGATAAAACTGAATAGTTTTTATTATCCTTAAATTTTAATGGAGTAAAAATACATTTATAGAATGAAACTTCCAGTATTTGAGATATCCATCTGATTTTCAGCATACAATTTCACACTGGTCTCACTAATTTGCAATTTAAATAAGGATTTCTAAAGAGACCCTCCTAAAAGGTGACTGATCTTTTTAGAATAATATGTAAGAACTCCCAAGAGATCCTATTATTATGATTATAACCATAAACACCTTAATAATATGACTATTCTTGCAGCATTAACAAAGAGCAAGAAAGTCAGTGTTAGCAGTGATCAAGAAAGGATTATATTATCAATAGAGCAAGTAAGACATTTTCTTCATACCCCTGCCCTTTCAGCACTAGGCTTTCCAAATTGCATTCAAGTTCCCATTCAGTTCAAAAAACTGAAAAAATTAAGAAAGTAATACTGAATGCTTCATGGTATGACTGGAAAACAGGCATTATGAGGGAATACAAGTTCAGATTGTGTTTTATGTTAGAAGGATTATGAAGACTTCTACATCACTAGGCAGGAGTTGGAGGAGCTAAATCCCTACCACTGTATGCTAAGATCAGGTTTGAGACCAACTGATGAGACTGAACATGTACAAGGTCCTGACGGCATGCTTCCCTTCAGGGTCCTGAAGGAATTGACTGATGTGGTTGCCAAACCACTCTCCATCATCTTTGAAAAGTTGTGGCTGTTAAATGAAGTCCTCAGTGACTGGAAAAAGGGAAACATCACTCCCATTTTCACGAAAAGGAACACCTAGGAAACTACAAGCAGGTAAGACTCACTTCTCTGCCTAGGAAGACAACAGAATAGACCCACCTGGAAGCTGTGTTAAGGCATATGGAAGACAAGAAGGTGATCAATGACAGCCAGCACGGCCTCCCCAGGAGCAGATCGTGCCTGACCATCCCGTGGTCTTCTATGATGCAGTGACAGCATCAGTAGGCAAAGAAAGAGCAAGTGATGACATATACCCGGACTTTTGCAAGACCTTTGATATGGTCCACATCACACTCATCTATAAATTGGAAAGATATAAAGGGTGGACTATTCAGTGGATTAGGAATTGGTTGAATGGTCACTAGTAAAAGGTTGTGGTTAATGTCTCTATATCCAGGTGGCAGCCAGTGATGACTGGTGTCTCCCAAGAGTCTGTCTTGGCATTGGTGCTCTTTACCATCTTTATCAATGACATAGACAGTGGGATCCAGAGTGCCCCCAGCAAGTTTGCTGATGACAGTAAACTGCGTTGTGCAGCTGACACAATAGAAGGAATGGATGGCATCCAGAGCAACCTGGACAGTGGCCCCATGTGAACCTAAGGAGATTCAACAAGGTCAAGTGCAAAGTGTTGCATTTGGATCAGGGCAATTCCAGATATGTGTACAGACAGGAGAAGAACTTGAGTGCAGCTCTCTGGAGAAGGACTTGGGGCTTCTGGTAGATGAAAAGCTTGAGTGTGTGCTTGCAGCCCAGAAGGCCACCTTGTATCCTGTACTGCATCAAAAGAGGGTTGGCCAGCAGGGAAAGGGAGGTGAATGTCTCCTTCTGCTCAGCCCTTGTGAGGCCCCATCTGGAATATTGCACCCAGGCCTGTGGCCCCCCAGCACAAGAAAGATGTGGAGCTGTTGGATGATCAGAGGGTTGGGGCACCTCTCCTGTGAAGAAAGACTGAGGAAGTAGAGCTTGCTCAGTCTGGAGAAGAACTCTGGGGAGATCTCATTGCAGCTTTCCAGTACTTGAAGGGAGATTATAAACAGAAGCGAGAGTGTCTTTTTACGTAGCCAGATAGTGATAGGACAAGGGGGAATGGCTTAAAACCAAAAGAGAGAAGAATTAGGTTAGATATTAGGACGAAATTTTTTACTCAAAAGTGGGGTGAGACACTGGCATAAGCTGTCCAGAGAAGTTGTGAATTCCCCATCCCTGGAGGCATTCAAGACCAGGTTGGATGGGGCCCTGGGTAGCCTGACCAGGTGGGTGGCAGCCCTGTCCATGGCAGGGGGTTTGGAACTAGATGATGTTTAAGGTCCCTTTCAGCCCAAGCCATTCTGTGATTCTAGGATACTCAAGTGTGGTAGCAGTGAGTGGAAGATGGCTTATTTTACTTCATCTGAGTTTATATAGCTAAAGTGTACAGAAATCCTAATCAATACACAGCAGAGAAATACTAATTAACACACAGTAGAGTGCTCCTGAGTCTGAACTATAAAAGTAATGACCTGCACTGCAGTGAGAGTTTGGAAGTATTGAAAACTTGTCAAGATCTTTTTTCAGAAATTTTTAATAAAATTAACTTATTAAGTAGAATTTAAGAAATATTTTTTTGATCTATGTTTTCTCTAGATCTCCTATCATATTGTTTAATCTTCTGCAAGGAAAACTCAATTGCTGCCTTCATCTTTGCAACAGTACTTTGCAAACTGAGTCCTTTTTCTCAAGAGTGAGTACATTTATTCTGTTAGACTAATAAACATGGTGAATCAATGAGGATGCTTCTTGCATAATATTTTAAATTTTATTATACAAACTGAATATATTCTATGTTGATTATATTTTAATTTTACCGTATTCTATTCTATTGTTGGTTGATGCTCAGCTGAACATGAGCTGACAGTGTGCCCAGGTGGCCAAGAAGGCCAATAGCATCCTGGCCTGGATTAGAATTAGTGTGGCCAGCAGGAGCAGGGAGGTGATCATCGCCCTGTACTCAGCTCTGGTGCGGCCGCACCTCGAGTACTGTGTTCAGCTTTGGGCCCCTCACTACAAGAAAGACATTGAGGCCCTGGATCATGTCCAAAGAAGGACAGCAAAACTGGTGAGGGGTCTAGAGCACAAGTCTTATGAGGAGTGGCTGAGGGAACTGGGATTGTTCAGTCTGGAGAAGAGGAGGCTCAGGGGAGATCTCATCACAGTCTGCAGCTTCCTGAAGGGAGGTTGTGATGAGAAGGGGGTCAGCCTCTTCTTCCAGATAACTAGTGACAGGACTAGAGGCCACAAGTTGCACCAGGGGAGATTCAGGTTAGATATAAGGAAAAACTTTTTCGCTCAAAAAGTGGTCAGGCACTGGAATGGCCTGCCTAGGGAGGTGGTGGAGCCACCATCCCTGGCGCTGTTCAAGAAGCGTCTGGATGAGGTCCTAAAGGGATATGGTTTAGTAGCTTAGTGGGTAGTGATGGTGATAGGAGGATGGTTGGACTAGATGATCTTGTAGATCCTTTCCAACTTTGTGTTTCTATGATTCTATGATTCTATTCTAAAATACCCTAGATAATTTAAATTTCTGAATATTTTTATGTACTTTCATCATTTAAGCCCCTGTATGTATAAAATTAAGTCATTTATATGTTATTTTGTAGAACAATCAAATTATAACCAGAAATCAAATAAGCAAATTATTATCCAGCTTACATTCATTCTTAAAATCCTTAAAAGAAGATCAAAGAAACTCATGAATATTTGAATAAATAATATTTTCCGTATGTAAAAAATAAGCACACATTACCATTTATATCTGTAAAGTGCTCATAGTCTAGTTTTTTGAAAATAACATATAAGACCAACATATGTGAATAAGAGTAACAGTAATCTGAATTAGAAAAGAATAAATACAATGCCAAAATATTTGTATCAAATATTTCTATCTTTCCATCAACCTTTAGATTTTGTGATTAGAAGAAATATTTTCAAACAGCTCCAGAATTAATAATTAGCTTATGTTTCTTATTCTTTACTGAGGACATTTTTCAGTTATAGATGATGACAAAAAACTGCTTACGATCAAATACCCATGTCCAAGAAGAAATTCTATTTGCTTGCTACTCTTCCCTTCTACTTAGAGGAAGAACTTTTTTTTCCCTTAAAGCTAATGACATTAACAGCCTTTCATCATAAACGGCATGTTACAGCATGGAATAACACAATCACATACAAGTAACCAAGCTATTCAATTTTTTATTCTTCGCGTATTCAATTCTTTTTCAGCTAAGAAGAATAACAATAAATCTGAGTATAATGCAGACTGTGAAACAGAGCCAAATTATCGACTCATAGGTGAACAAAACTCCCACTGAAATAAGCTCAGTAGAAGACTCAGTCTTCTATGACAACAAGATTTGTTATTATAATTTAAAACAATTCCTCATTTCTTTCACAGTAACATTCTTCACATTGTCCAAAATTTTGAAAGCTCCAATTCTTGCTGCTTAAAGGAAATCCTGTTGTTCTTTTGTAGTGTAATTTCATATCACTTAAGTCCATTAACACTGAAACATATTTTACAACATATTTCATCACACGAGTTAATTAACTGCTACAGCACAGAGGCATCTCCAGCTAGGTTTCCTGAAGTTTATCATATCTCAGAGTACCTTGGGAATTATTACCTATTCAATGGCATTCCAGCATTTTCTTCATTTGAAAACTAGTATACGCAAAGTTTAGCTATATCCTTAACACAAAAACTGAATACATGTAGCTACCAGAGCAAAAGACTATTTCACAAGCGTAGTTGAAGCATTCTGAATCGGCCCACATCATCAAATCTATCAAGATATTTTTCTTAAAAATACCAACAAAAGTGTGCTGCTAGTCCAACATTTTGTTTGCTTGTTTACCAAAGTAGGATCTCTGAAGTTTACCAATGTACTGAGGACAATGAATGAATACACACAAAAAGAAGCATTTAAATAGTTAAACAGTTTACTCACAGAATCACAGAATTGTAAGGGTTGGAAGGGACCTCTAGGAATCATCTAGTTATGCACTCATGCTAAAGCAGGTCCCTACAGTAGGTTGCACTGGGAAGTATCCAGGCAGATGTTAAATATCTTCAGAGGAGGAGACTCCACAGTGTCTCTGGGCAGCCTGTCCCAGTGCTCTGTCACCCTCAAAGTAAAGAATTTTTTTCTCATGTCCATGTACAACTTCCTGTGTGCCATTCTGTGCCCGTTGCCCGTTGCCCTGTTGCTGGGCACCACTGAAACGAGCCTGGCCCCATTCACTTGACACCCACCCATTAGATACTTGTAAGCACTGGTAAGGTCTACTCTCAGTCTTCTCCAGGCTGAACAGCCAGCCCCAGGTCTCTCAGCCTTTCCTCAAAAGGGAGATGCTCCAGGCCTCTCCTCATCTTTGTGGCCCTCTGCTGGAATGTATATATTTTGTATGCTGTTATATTTCCCTAGACGGTCTATTGCCTTGGCAGTATTTTTTTATTCCTTATAATGAAGATTTAATAACAGCATAACCTGAATAAATGTGGTTTTGTTTTGTTTTAGCTATCACACAAGATATCACCATCTCATTGGTTTTGGCAGAAGCCAGGTATATATATATGTACTTAAACTTACATTAGAAATTATGAAGCTGGAAGAAACTACTGTGACCATCTAAACTTCTTGAATAATGCACATCATTAGACCTAAATTAATTCCTGTTTGAAGCACAGTTTCTGAGTTCTGAAGAGCTGTACAATTGAAGAACCCAGTGCAAGCACTGGCAAACTGACTAAGCAACTACCTATTCTAACTGAAATGTACAGTTTCTACTGTTAATTTCCCATTTTCAGCTTTCAATCATTCAATGCTTTTGTATGTTTATTTCCTAGATAAAGTAGTCTTCCATTATTACGTGTTTGTCAGTTTGACATTATATCTCTGCTGTCAGCGGATTACCTCTCAATTCTTTATTGGAGAATTAAAATGGATTGAACTCCTCCCTCATTTCGTCATTATAGATTACTTCTTGTAACTTTTTTCAGTTTTTTGCTTTTTCAGAAATGAGTTTCTGATCCAACTTCTTCTTCAACTAAAGAGCAAAAAACAATAATTAAATCCTTCTGCTTTTTATATTGTAGGCTGACAGCTTTCATCCCATACTGTATAAAACAGATGAAGACAATTTATCTAACAACCTTGAAAAGCTCTCTTAATTTTTCTTGGTTTTAGATTCCTCCTTATATCCTTTCTCTTCATCAGTTTTCTATACTGATTAGTTGGTTTCTTATTGTTTGCTATTCATATCCTCTGTTTTTTCCCACAATTTATTTCCACTTGTATGACATAATTATTTTTTCCTGTTTGACCAAGATATTTTTGTTTCCCTTCATAAAATTTTATCTTTCTAATACACTCAAAGTAAGACCTAACCAAAAAAATATTGCAGACAGTTGTCTATGCTTAAAATTGCTGATGCACAAGCAAGTTTGAATACAAGGTTTCTAATAAAGAGTGGCTGAGGGTTTTCAAGGTATCTGATAGGTAACACATTTTTGTGTAGGTGTTCTCTGCATTAATGTTATAGGACCAGAGCTAGTCTCCCTTCTCTCAAGATATTCCTTCATTTCAAAGCAGAGGGATCATCCTGTACTTCACCTTACCTGCATGCAGAAGATGACTGTGAATTCTCAGACAAGACTTGATAAATTATTTGGCAAATTAAAGTTGACTATGTTTTATTTCAGAGTTCAATCCTCTTTCCTCCTTTGCCAAAGCAGATTCTTGCATATGTCATTGCTCTGCCATAGGAGTTAATCTTAAGAAACTACTGGACTTAGAAGAACAGAACTTCTCTCTTCAGTCAGGATCACCGGCTTAGCCTTTCAACTCTCCATGCGTTATCAAAAATCTAAACTAGATAAACAAATATTTTTCTTTTTTTTTCTCACAAAGTGAAATCATTTCAATTTAGCTTATTTCTGTGGTGCAATTCCAGATTTCTCAGTTTGACAGGTTGAGAAGATGGTAAAGACATTTTTACAAGACAGAGGTTCTAGCAATTTTGGCAAACTCTGAAGAGAAGAGAGATCAGGGCATTTAAAAATATCTATTATTAAAAAAATACTTGAAAATGTCCTACAGCCTAACAAAGAATTGATTTTGGCATTATCATTCTTCCTTAAATATGTTCAAACAACATTATTAGCATGAGACTGCTAAAGGAGGAGGAGGAAATTACACTTCTTTGCTTCTTGATTGCCTCTTACAAATGCATCATGTAGGTGTGCGTAGCATCAACTCAATTGCAAACATTTACAGAAAAAAACATTATGGAAAGAGAAAAAGGCAAATATTTAATATATAAATCAGCATGATTTTGGATCAGAAAATAATTTTAATTGTTTTATATATCATTCTTCTGAACTAAAATATTTTTAACTTCTCACTGACATGTCTGCTACTAGATCCTTGGATCAGATACAAAGAGCTGTTGGAGGTCTCAAAAATTATTTCTCAAAGGGAAATCTTTCCATTGTTCTAAAGTACAGACTAGTCTAGATGCCATGCCAAGATTAAATAGGGATCCGTGAATGACTCAGACTTACTGTCAATCAAGGAGAAACTGTGTTGGTATCTTACCTTTTAACAGCTCCCAGTTTCACACTGAAGGTACATAGCATCAATAAATCATTTTAAAAAGCAAATAAATAGAAATTCTAGTGAACTTGAGTTAGTAAAACATCTTGAAATTTTTTTGCTTTAAATTTGCATTGACTAACTGCATGAGTTCCACCTACATCCTTTAAACAAAAATTCCTATCCATTATTTCCTAATTTACTGGGACTAAATTCCATGATCTGATTCATCTTGCACATCCGTGTAATAGCTGTAAAATTTAAAAGATAAAGCTTCATAATAAAGCTGAATTATGTATTGTAAATAACCAACCAGAATAAATTACAGGGGCATCCTACAGCAGATGGAGCTCTAATACAAGTTGTATGATCTGAAATTCTACCTACACAGAACCAAAGTCAGAAATTAATAATAATATGTACTAGGAGAAAAGAATTCAGGGAGGAAAGGGATATGATGAGAGACAACATGAAACAAAAGTCAGAAAACATGTTTCCAAACATATTTGAGAGAGAGAAAAAAAAGAATCCACTAATAACTAAGAGTCAAAATACCACTATCATTAGGGTACAATGATAAATGCAGAACTTTATTTTATTGATTAGAATTTACTAGAGAATTACTAGAATTTATTAAAGAATAAAAAAAACATTAAAAAAAATCACCAAATCCTTGTACAGCTACGGCCTGAGATGCAGAGGTGGTGAAAGGGAAATCAACAACAAACATAGAAAGTATTATATGCAAGATCAGTTTGAGCTTCTAAAAGAGGAGTTTCAGATAAACAAGCTTTAGATGTATCAGCAAATTCTCTTTTCTTATAACAAACAAAGAAAGGCATTTTAAAAACAAACATCTTCACTCAGCCAAGATGCTTATAACAATAAATTATTTACCAGTAAGCTACAATTTATTTTGCTGGTGTCTTCACATTGATTCTGCAGTTTTTCTTTTAATGATAATTTGAGCTTCCTTCTCAACATTCTGGAAGGTTTTCTTTTTCAAACTGTTTCTGTCATGATTGCTGCCTTCACCATAAAACTTAGCCTTTGGGTCAAATAATATATATATAATTGCCATCTGAAAGTTTGGTCCTTTGAGCATTTAGGAGAGATAGATGTGACTAAGTTCTCAGAGTCTATCTGGTGAAAGCAAGTATTTTATGCAAATTGTAAGCGTGAGTAGATAATTTTTCATCAGAAAAAGAAGGTCACAGCTCCCTAGCTCACTGCAATTCCATTATCATTGCTTGGAGAGCTACATGTGACGGTGGGCTATTAAGGCCTGTATGTATCAAAGTCCTGGAAAAAATTAAAATAATATCTTAGTTTCTAGCTGAGATAGAAGTTGCCTTTTTCATAGTGTCTGGTATGAGTCTATGTTTTGGTTGTAGAAGAAACAAAGCAGATAACATACTGATTGTTTATACTTGTTTCCTGGCAGTGTTGAACAGTGCCAAGAACATTTCAGTCTCTCAGCTTCTCATATTGCTCTGCCAGAGAAGGGGTTCGAGGGGCACAGGGAACTGGGAGGCAATAGGAAAAGGGCAGCTGACCCAAACTGACCAAAGAGTTATTCAATATCTAAAATATTGACATGAAGATAAAAGAAATTCTGTAAACAAAACAATAACACAGAATCACAGAATCACACAGAATCAAAGAATTGTAGGTGTTGGAACGGACCTCTAGAGATCATTGAGCCCAAACCCCCTGCTAAAGCAGGTAAACATTCATGAATGGATCAGTGTCCCCATCTCTTATATAGACTCATCCCCAAAATATAAATATTTCTTTCTCTAAATGATCCATAAGGAAAAAAACAAGCTTTGTTTTACACCTATAATGACAATGACAATAATAACCTCCAGTAACAATGAGCTCTAAATTTTTTGCCTTATCAGTCCTATGCAATTGTATATGCTTACATTTTTTCCACTTCAGGAGAAAAATTATTTACAGATTGCAAGGAAACTATGTATATATTATAATATTATAAAATATTATTATTTATATCAGTAAAATATACAGCAACAACACTCACGAACTGAAGTTTGTAAGAGGGCAATACTGTACAGACTTTCATTTACTATTCTTTCTCACTGTAAAAGTCATATTTCCTAGCAGCCATAGTTGCTAAAACTGGGGCAGCACCACTACTTTTTTTTTGCTTTGAAATAGGCTGGAAAGTCCCAGTCCTGGTTATTTCCAAAAAGAACCTCTTGTGAGCTGCATTACGTGTGTGGGCGAGGGAAATCCTCACACAGACTCTGCAGAAAATCAGCTGGCATTTGGTTATCTGGCTCTATCTCTCCTGTTATGCTCAGTGGTAAAATGTTATCGCTGCTTTCTAAAAATATGCAGCATCATTTGGAATTCGCTACTGCATTTGACTAAATAATCTCCTGCAGTAGTGAATCACACAGACTAATAAAGCTATGAAACACAATTTCCTGAATTTCATTTAATTTTCTTGCATTTGAATGCATACAAACCTTTTTGTTGTTAGTCTGGGACAAGATAATTAAATGCAGAATGTATCCTCTCTATGGTTCCTTAAAAACTCTGAAAATTACTTTTAATGAATAACTAGAGGCAGTAAATGGACCTGTGACCAGTGGATCTGATTTTTCCAACTTCAGAGATCATGTGAGATTTCTGCAAAAATTCCAGCTACAGAATTAAACCTTTGCAGTTGATACTGTACAGCCTTACATTTCCGTCTCTGGAGGTTTCTCCTGCCTAACCCCTCTGGTGGCTCAGCCAGGATGCTGGCATGGAGCTAGGATTGTTTAGTCTGGAGAAGAGGCTCAGGGGAGACCTTATTGCACTCTCTAGTTACCTGAAAGGAGATTGTGGTGAGGTGGAGATCAGCTTCTTCTACCAAGTTACTAGCACTATGACTGGAGAGAATGGCCTCAAGTTGTGTCAGGGAACGTTCAGGTTAGGTATTAGGAAAAACTTCTCCAAGAGAGTGGTCAGGCACTTGAACAGGCTGCCCAGGGAAGTGGTTGAGACACTGACCCTGGAGATGTTCAAGGTACATCTGGATGTGGAACTGAGGGACATGGTTTAGTGGGTGATCTCTGCAGTAGGTTGGCAGTTGGAAAAGATGATCTTGGAGGTCTTTTCCAACCTTGATGATCCTATGATTCTAGGATGGCAGGTATCACATGAGGTCATACATGTGATATTTTATACACTCTGGGAAACCATAACTGCATTGAATTGAAGCGAACAGTTCCGCCACTAAGAGATAAGCTACCACTTTTAAAATACAGTCTGCAAAGCCAAAAAAAGATCTGATATGTACTGTGGGCCTAATTCGCAAAACACACGTATTTCCTCCTGGAGAAAGCATACAAAACATTACAGTGAAATGAACAAAAAGTAGATGCTGCCTATGCTTTAGCTGACCTGCACAGCTCTCTGCAAATGAGAGTAAAGGATACTGTTCTCTGCTTAACTTCAGCAAAAAAATATAACTAGAGACTGGATGTCCCTCACATCCTCCTATCTTCCTCTTCACCACCTTTTCCCAACTTCAAGGGAATGAATATGTTACTAGGAAGAGACAAGTAAATTTGGCTTTGAACAGTATTTACAAAAAGAAAAAAAAAATGACAAAGGATTACATATAGTAAAAAGACTAAAAAGGCCAACATGACAATAGATCAACTGAATAAATTTTCTAAATTAAAATTTGTACTCTATAACTCTCATAGGCTCCAGTGAATTGTTGCACTTAATATTGTGTAAAAATGTGGGAGACAGCTGCTGTATCAAAAAAACTTACATTTTAGAGAGGGAAAACACAGAAAACAGCTGGCCAGGTAGACAAGGGAAATTTGATAAGCTCAATTGTTTTAAAACAATTGAGGGCAGGGTGGATAATACTGAATTCATAACATGTAACTGAAGATACCAAAACCTTGTCCCTTATCAAATTTTTTACAATGTAGTAGGAACAAGAATATGAACAATCCTCTCCCCCCAAAAAATATTAATACTCTAGTGCTTTTTTTCTGTAAACTTTAGGACATTCTGGAATTACAACCTAATAAAGAAACATGTCAGTGCTTCCAGAGCCACAGACTTAAATATAAGTTGACACAGCCTGGAAGATTAAAAAAATAACATGAAAAAAGCCTACAATGCATATGTATGTGTACATGAGAGTGCAAGCACATGCAGCAAAGAGAAATTAACACTTTAAAGATCACATTGGTTCATTTTCATAATTTCCACAGTGAAAAGGAAAGGAAGCAAGTAAACGGAGGTACATTTTCAGTAGCTCAAGAAAATTATGTCCTGCTAAATAGTTTTACAAGTGCTCCTGAGATAACTTCTTGATCTAATTATCATTGCTTTCAAGTTTGGGGCTGTTTCATCAATAATATTCCATTTAATTAAACTATACCACAGTCTTTGGTATCTTAAAAAAGAAGTAAGTGGGAACTAAGAAGGAAAACATTTTAATTTCTTCAGGCAAACTATCAAAAGAAAATACAATGGACTGGTAAATTGGTAGAAGTCTAAGCTGAGGGTGAGAAATCAAACGTGGCATGTACCTTGGGGGTTTGTAGGTCTGTTGTAAGAGGAATCGCAGAGTGATTATAATTAAATAAATCTTTTTTTCTATTTTTTTTCATTTTCAATGTCAGATTCCTTGTTCTAAATGTCTAGTGTATACAGTATCTGCAACGCTTTATGCTTTGGAAGTGGCACATATATCAGGAATAAGGGCATGGTTAGGTGTACCATTTATTGTGTGATCTAAGGCAAGTTTAAACATCACTTCAGAATTTGATTTGATGGACCTGACCAATATTGATTAAATTTCAGATTTTCCTAGCTTTTCTTCTGACACTTTCCTCTTTCTTTTAAGAGTTATTGTGTTCTGTGATAGAATCATAGTATAGTTTGAGTTGGAAGCAGCCTTAAAGACTATCTAGTTCCAACCCCTCTGCCCCCTGGGTATATCTCCCACTAGATGAGGTTGCTCAGGGCCCCATCCAACCTGACCTTGAATGCCTCCAGGTATCGGGCATCCACAGCTCCTCTGGACAGCTTGTTTCACTGCCTCACAACCCTCCAAGTAAAGAATTTCATCCTACTATCTAATCTAAACTTACCATTTGTGAGTTTAAGCAATGTAGTTGGAAAATGCTTAATGCTATCTTCTTTTAGAACAGCATGCTTTTGTGGTGAAGGCCAAAGCTGGTCCACACTGCTTTATTATTTATTTGAGTAGTTTTAAATATATAGGATCATTCATCTTTGATGTAGACCTGAAGTTACATCAAAGAATAACTTTTCAGAGTAAAACATAAAATCTATTCAACCTGACAGATGACTCTTTACAAACCGATGTCAAGAAACAGACTAGGACGATTGCAGTCCAGAGTAAATCTGCATCACAAAAGGTAAATCAAATTTGGTTAATTTTTCTGTATACCTCGAGAATATGCAGTGTCTATGTCCAAAATTGGAACCACCCATAAATAGATTTGTCTTATAGGTATTCATATTTTAAACATTAATAACAATATTTTGAATTTATGCTTCAGTAACAGCAATGGACCACAATTCTTTTCTTTAATCTGAACTATGGAGGCCCATAGTTTGAACAACACACCAGTCCAGAGCACCATATTTTAAGAAAGATGAGAAGAGTAGCCCGAAGCACCTTGAGCTGAAGGATCAATATCAACTCTTCTTTGTAACACTTGTACCACTTCTAGCACCATATTTTGCACTAAAAAATACACAAAATTGATATTCTGTAAGGTCATCATGTGACGTCCACTTCAAATAACCTTTGTGCATTAATGGAGTGACTAAAGTGTGGACTATGAAGAAGAAAAAACAGTATCAACTTGATTCATAAAGAAAGGCGATGTTTAATCTCAAAATTGAAGATAGAGAAAAAGAAACAGTATTTGTTGGCTTTTCCAGTACTGCAGAAATTACACTGATATATTGTTATCCATGCCCTTCAAGGTTATACAAGAAGGTTACTTAGTTTGCAGCCAGGGGAATTTAGCCTAGATACTGTTTTATGATAACGATGGCAAAAAAAGGGAATAGATTATCCTGGTCAATGGAGGTTAAACATGACAGGTCAGTTGGGTTACATAGAAATCCTCATAAAGTTGTCTGAGTATATGTGATTCTGCATCAAATCATTCAGTAATGACATCTGCAGTTACCTTCACCCCTATCATTCTGTTAGAAAGAGTAATACCAATTCCATTCAACTTCTTTCAAAATTATTTTGCAGGCAAGTAACACAAACGTTCATTTATGATTAATAAATGAATATATCAAAAATTTAAAAGAACAACTGTAAGCTAATGAAAGGAGCAAATGACCTAGACATAATTACAAGATGTACGGAAGGGAAATATACATAGGTCACTCTGAAAGTAATGCCTCCTATTAATTTCCATGGAACCTACAACTGCAGTAAAGAGCACAGTAACACTGTTTGATAGAGCAAATTCTCAGCTACAAAACACTCTTTTTCAATACAGTCACCACCATTAGCTATGTATTTTTGCCAGCTATGAACAAGATCCTGCATGCCGCACCTATAAAAACCTGCACCAGTGGAGGTGCCCCACTGTCTCTGTCACCACTGCTGAAACGCACCACCCACTGCCTCACTATGCTCACAGACACTATTTGGTCTCCACAAATGTTCAGTAAGCATCAGTGAATGGCAATGTGTGCAATTTTTTCTGCATGGAGGAATTCAATGACACGCCTTTGCTTCATCGGCACTTCCATGTCAGATGCCAGTTGGTCAGACTGCCTCTCTGCTGCCATCTGTCACGCAAGCAACCAAATGCAATGGAATACCAGTGGGAAAGTTCAACCTCTTCTGCCATATCACCATCTGCTTCTGAAGTTGTGGGCCAATATAATAAAATAGGAGGGATTAATTATGGAGCAGCCTGTATATATGTTTCAGATTTAAGAATAACTGCTGCCAACACTTACACAACATCTCATGGGCCTCTGAGTGTTATCAGCACTACTATTTTTCTATTTTTCTGCATTAGGGACCATAAGTCTACTGTGTTAGCTGGTAAGCAGAACTTAAATATTCAAATCCTACTCTCAGAGACTTACTACTCTCAGAGACTTAAGAATCTAAAGAAAAGAGACAGACATAGGTAGACAATAATGACTGATAACAGACAGGAAAACATATTAAGTTAATGACAGAGTATTGATCAGCAGCATAGGGAGTAGGCATAGTATATCAGAAGTCAAGTCAAAATCAAAATTTTCTTCAAGTTGTGAGGCAGATAGTGGTATAGAGATGTATTTATTTAGCTGTGCAACATTAATCTATAAAACATGGCAGCTAAGGTATTGAGCATAAAGAAACTTGGTCTACATTCAGCAGTTATAAGATATGGGAAAAGAAAAAAAAAGAATCAGATAAGTAAATTAATTTTTCATCTCCATTTTACTGCTTCTGAAAACTAACACCTTTTTTTGGATTCTCTTCAGACTGTTCTCATGGAAAATTAAAGTACTGACTGCTAAGCAAGGCACTGGAGAATTTGATTCCATCCTCCAATTTAGGAAGATAACTTCCTGTAGCAAAATCAATAGGCATTAGGCACTTAAACAATTCTGTACAGCACTTAGGCCAGAATATAATAATCAGTTATACTGAGAAATACATGACTGATCTCAACACTTTTTCAGTATATACACAGAAGGACCTGTCCCTTTACCACTCTCATTTTCTCCTTTCTTGCATAGTTTTGTGATATGTAAATTTACTCTCATGTATTGGCACTAGTTTAGGAACTTTTAAAAAGCTGACCACACAATATTTTTAGATATGGCTTAAATTTACCAAACTGCATAGTATGTCAGTTCTCTCAACTAGTATGTGGATAATACTCCAAAATTCACAATTATTTACTAAAGCTGGCAAATAAAGAAAAGTACATAGTGAAGATGAAAGTAAAAATGCGGCAGGTTCAACAACAAAAAAAAAAATTGAGAAAAACACATTTTCATTTCCTCTTTTCATGTAGGAATAGAGAACTGAAGAATGATTTAAAATATTCATCTGCCCTTTGCAACTGTGGTTAAAGAAAAGGTCAAAGTCATTCTGATGAAGCTATAAAATGAGGGCATAGTCTAAAAGCATTGGACTAGAAAGCATCATAAGAGAGAGGTAAATCTGAGTGTTTAATTTAGAATGTGCCTTCTTAAGTAAGTACACAAATGAGTTTTTATTTTTTTGTCAAAAATGTTTTCTGAACTATATTAAGTAACTTAATTTTTTATGACTGCCAGATTCCCTCAGACTATATATGGGGAAATTAGATAAGCATGCTATATTTATATAAAATTCATTTCTTTTTTCAAAAGAAAGCAGAATCTGAAAAAAAAAAAAGAGGGGGGTATATAAATTCCTGTAAAAGAATAGAACTTCATGGAACGTAACAGAACAATATGAAGAAACCTCATTAGTGCCTACTTATTCATTCTAGGACTGCAAAACATCTGGGGGATTCAAGCATACATTCTGCGTGTAGTCTCACTTCACGGAACCACAGAATTGTAGGGGTTGGAAGGGATCTCTAGAGACCTTCGAGTCCAATCACCCTGCAAAAGCAGCTTCCCCACAGCACGTCGCACAGGTAGGCATCCAGATGGGTCTTGAATATCACTTTGTGTTATTTACTGCAAGGAATTTTCCCGTCATCTGCTGTGTAAAGTCTGACCAGCAATATTTTGTGCAGAAGTCTCACAGTCTCACAAGTCTCCTAGTCACTCAAACTGGTAATTAGAATGCAAGTTATGATACAATCACTAAAATATTAAGGCATAAGGAAAGGGGTCTGTAGCCTGCATATTGCTCTGCAGCTAGACTGAACAGTAGGAATATTCCTCCTGCTAAACAGATTGTCACAAAATACGCCACTTTATCTATGGAACCATTGTAATGTTTATACCATACATATTTGGACTATGTAGAAAATCACTGATCGTATCAATTTCAGAATTCTACTAAGAAGTTAAAAGTACAGAATACCTTGAACAAATCTTCATCTCCCTACAAGTTTTCCCTTAAATTCTTCTTAATATCCTCCCATTTAGGATGTCAAAGTTGCTGTCAGTCCCATGACGATCAGGTTTTAACCCCGATCCTTGAAAGACAACTGAGACACATTATTTATTATTATAAAATAATTTAAAAATGTTAAGGCATTTTATTATAAAATTTCCATCATCAACTACTATTTCACCTTATTTGTAATTAAAAGAATTAGGAGCCTCAAGCTTTGAGTCAAAGCAGAGCGCAGACTACAACAGAACTGAACTTAGGCAGTTTACAATGCCTGACTTCTGTAAAAAATCTTTTCCATTACTGTAGTTCTAATTTTTTTCCAGGACTGTCTGGAAGTGTCAGTTCTTCCCAGGTAAGGAAAAAAGTTCAACACAAACTCTATGAGAAACTAAATGGAGCCTTTTCAGGCAAGAACACTGTAGATGCTTTTTCCTCCTTTGCTGGTTGCAGCTGTCATTTGAAAACCTCACATTCTTTGGCCATTAGGTAACTATCTGCAGTCATTCTCTGCTCTAGTGCAAAGGTGACTTTCATGCAAACCAGATTATGTATTCAGATTATTTGCAAAACAGAAGGGATTGCTTTCAGGGATATTCTCATTTGTTTTTAATGAATGAAATTAAACTCATTCAACACTTTTTTAACGTCAGCTTTTTTTTTTTTTCTTTTTAATATGTCTAATTTGAAGTAGCTAGGATTTATTTCCAGTTACCAAAGTTTTTTATTTCTGCCTTCCTCTTGTCTTAGAGACACTCTTTCAAAATTAATTTATATTATATCGAATGGCACATATTCTACGTATATTGAAGACCTGTATGTAATTAGAGAATAATTCCATCTTTCCCCACCTCCTTTGCCATTCAAGCTTGGAATGACTAGGGGAAAAAAAAAATAAGGAAGAAAGAAAAAGAAGAACTGGAAAGGGAAGATTAAAAATGAAGTAGCTACACAGTTGTTATACTAAGCACACAGATTTTTTGCCTTTCCAATGCATTTCAGACTAGAAAGACCACTCAATAGTTTACAGCAAACTTATACTTCCCAGATTCTCTGGGAGATGGGAATCTCAATCTTCACATAATTTTTGCACTAAAATTTGCTCTGACAAACAAACTGATAAAATTTTACTGTGGTTAAATAAATACATTAAAAAGTAACACTGGTATTTACCTAGAGCCTGCAAGAGACTTTTCACAGTGTATGTTTTCCTCTAAATGTGAGAATATAAAGCCATCATGAATTGCAAAGTCTTCTGAAGGAGAATTTACAGACTGAGACTTTCTCCCTTTTTGAGGTCAGAAAAAATACTGCTATGTGAACCAATTACTTGTCTGTGATGTTAACCCCCTTAACAAATACTTCTGCCAAGCCTTCAATTCCAGCCACAGTGCCCTCATTTTTCAAACTCCCAGGCTCAGTTATTTATTCAGGACAGCTCACTTCAACAACTAAATGATTGGTAAAGTCAGACTACATTTAGCCGCTAGCATTCCTTGGAAGTCTGACCTGTAGAAGTGCACAAAAGTGCATTACAAAACGTACAAACCCTTAGTGGGATTCTAGAAATCAACTGCTCTGACGGGCTTTCCATCAGTGTCAATTCCAGGGTCCTATAAAAGCTGGAAAGACAGCTACCTTTTTTTTTTTTTTATCAAGTGAATCATAATACAGCAACAGCAATTTTAAAAACACTTAAAACATTTCAATAAATTTATTAAAACCATGCAGTAAAACCTCAAAAGCAAAGAACTATTTTCCCATCTCCTAGTTTGTAGTCTCATTTCCTCACCGCTAATCTCCTATTACAATTATGAGGCTTTTCATCAGGTGCCTCTTGCTGTGTTTTTCCATGGACTCTTAATTTCAGCATACATCCTTTACTTTCACTTTTTTTCATAGTGTCATTCATTCATGCGACTTTGTCTTAACAGATACTTCTAAAGCAGATTTATCACAGTGAGGTTACTGTGATCATTTCCAATATAAACTAAGAAATCCTCCAATTGTGTTGCTCCAAGTGCCAATGTTTTCAGAGTAACAACAAAACTATCTATGCTAAATAACAAACAATGTCCATTTCCACACACACACACCCCCCACACATACATACATACACACACACACAAAGGATCATGGAGGCATGCTGGCAGGAGAGGTAACCCCTATAAGCCAGTCCAAAAGAGAGACTCCCTGCCTGGCCCAACATAGGGCCATCCCAGGGGAGCCATCAGGCCAGGGACTGGAGGTGATACCCAGAATGCTGAGTCAGTGGGAGAGGATCCTTGCACCACCTCACGAACTGATGGTCAGGGGCATGGCTCCAGCTATGGAGAGGTATGCCAGCAACTGGGGAGTGTTGGGATACAGGGGTCAACTACTGAGTATGGTATCTTCATCCTGACCAGCCACAGCAGGCATGAGGCCATTGGAGCTACTTGTGTTTGCCTGAATGCTTTTGTCTTTGTTGCTCTCAGTGGCCATGAGCACCTGCATGTGTTTATGTGTACTGTGAACAGCACTGTGTGCTGCCCCTATGAGGGCTCCTCCCAGGCTGGACCTGAGGACACAGAGCTACATCTGCCTCATCTTCATCAGGCTCCTGGATTCAGGAGGCTTAACCATGTCTATGAAAGTACAAAATTCAAGATTACATCCAAACAGTATGTACTATTACACTGCAGATAAATATTCAAGAGAAACAAAAACAAAAATGAAAACAATGAAAACTTGTCTCCATAAAGTTCAAAGGAAAGTTCTAAAGAGAAGCTACTATATTGTTTCAAGACTAAAAATTAGTAAAGAAACCATTAGTGCAATCAGCTTTCACGCTGAACACATATTTTGTATCCATGATTAACTTACTAAATGTGCATTTCCTCTTCTTTTTTTTTTGGGGGGG
>WBMW01003947.1:151691-196320 GCA_013396635.1 Penelope pileata | reverse complement strand
GGGCAGTAATATAGGAGAAACAAGAAAAAGGGAATCTGCTGAATCAGATCTTTGGCGGATGCTTTAGTCTGAGCAGTAGAGGAGTTTTCAGTAATTAATAGCCAGCTGCACATCTTGATATAATGCCAGATGGGTCCTGCATCATTAAGTATTGCTGAAACAAGTTACTATTTATCAGGTAATGGTCCAGAAAAATAAAACCTTGGAAAAGCAAAACAGTTTTCTTAAGAAACAAAGGAGTATTTAAGCAGTAACTTGATGGCTATTATTTCATTCCATTAAAAAATTAAATATCTAGAATGCTATTTTCTTGTGCAAATAGTTCACATACAGGAGAATTTATTAGTAATCTACATTTACATTTCAAAGTTCTTTTGATAAAACTAGCAGCACTATGTTATTCAGCTATTTATATCTTTGCCTAAGATTAGCTATCAAGTCAGAAATTGCTCTTCATGGGTGTATGCCCCAAGGTAGTTCATTATTGATGTAGAAGTTTTGTAGAGTGGGATTCAGAGGCTCTTGTGCAATAATACGAATACTTAAACTCATTCACATTCCCCACAGATGGTCTCCATATGCACCTCCCACAATTTTGGAAGTACTTAGCACTAAACTTTAAAGATTAGTAGGAATGCAGAGTACATCTAACTTCAAAAGCTGATTTGTATTTGGAATACAGTATGTACTAGTAAAGTACTGAAAATATTGGACAATTAATCTTTGAATACTTCAAATTACTTATTCCATATTAGTAGACACTTCATACTTCAACTCCCCATGTGGAATGTTAGTTCAGCAAAATTTTGTCAGTGCTGATATAGCACACCATGTAATCTTCATGAAGCTCCCAGCTTCTACAACAGGAAGATCTAAGGAAATCTCATGAACATTTTGACTCTCTGGCAAGTTTGCAATCATTTATTTTGAGAAAAAAGTGTAGGGCTGTTTATTGAATAAGAAACTGTGGTCAACTGTCAATGCAGGGAAGGTGTCCGATGGAAGCTATAGCATGCCTTCATGCATTTAGAAAATACCACGCACATAAGAACACCGAATTTAAAGTCACCATCTGGTGCAAGTCACCAGAACTATAATATTTCCAACTCTCAGATCCTTGGAACCTTATTTTTTTTTAACATGATTACACTTGTTTTCACATTATCTCAAAGACAACAGTTTTGGTGCTGCTTTTTGCAACAAAAGTGAATTTCATATGATGCTAAATTTATTCGAACAGCTGCACGCAAAATTATGCCCTAGTACGTTCTGTAATCTTTAATGAGAGGAAATGGGGATTCTATTAGAAAGCCTCTTTACAACTACTTGATTTTCATGTGCACAAGCTCATGAGTATGTAACTATTTTCAAAGAGTATAATAATAGGGGATGTGAACACCTGAGATTTAGAAGGCAAGTAGTTGGTCTAGATATAGTCAGGAAAGTATTTGAACAGTTTTAAAGATATATGTGAATATTTCAACTGTGAATCAGATTAATAACATTATGTCACAGTACACAGAGGTACACAAAATAAGAACGAACAACTGTTATCCAGACATTGTCTTCAGAAGTGGATATAAAATGTTTTCGGCTTTACCACAGAATCACAGAATGGTCAAGGTTGTCACAGACCTATGGAGGTCATCTTGTCCAATCCCCTTGCTCAAGCAGGGACATTTGCTATCCGGAGTCCACTGCCCAAGATCACATTCAAGCGGCTTTTGAAGATCTCCAGGGAGGAGACCTCACGTCCTCTCTGGGCAGCCTGCACTAGTGCTCCATCACTTTCACAGCAGAGAAGTTCTCCCGACGTTCAGAGGAAACTTCTGGTCTTCCAGTTTGTGCTCATTGCCTCTTGCCCTGGCACTGGGTACTACTGAAAATACCATGGTTTCATCCTCTTTGCACCCTCTCTTCAGGTACTTACAGACATTTGTGAGATCCCCTTGACCACCAGGTTGAAAACTCCAAGCTCTCTCAGCCTCTCCTCACTGCAGAAGTGTTCCAGTCCCTTCAGCAGCTTGGTAAACCTCCACTGGACTCTCCACTACATTCAAGTTTCTTTCGTTCTGGGAGACCACAAGTGAACACACTACCCCAGGTGTGGCCTCACCAGTGCTGAACAGCAGG
Organism: Penelope pileata; assembly: GCA_013396635.1. Lineage (NCBI taxonomy): Eukaryota > Metazoa > Chordata > Aves > Galliformes > Cracidae > Penelope > Penelope pileata. The sequence continues at coordinate 194,187 of WBMW01003947.1, read as the reverse complement.
GAAGGATCACCTCCCTTGACCTGCTGGTGTTACTCTGCCTAGTGCGGTCAGGAAAACCATTAGCCTTCTTAGCAGCAAGGGCACATTACTGACTCATGTTCAACTTGGTATTCCACCAGGACTCCTGGGTCCTTCTCTGCAGAGCTGCATTCTAGTCTCCAGCATGTGATGGTGCCTGAGGTTGTTCCTCCCCAGTTGCTCTTCCCTGCAGTTCTACTTGTTGAACTTTCTGAGGTTCCTGTCAGCTCACCTCTTCATCACATCCAGGTCCCTCTTGATGGCTGTGCAGCCCTCTGGTGAGTTAGCCAATATCCCCAGTTTTGTGTCATCCATGAATTTACTGAAGGTGCGCTCTACCTCATCATCCAGATCATTAATGAAGATATTAAACAGGACTAGACTCAATGCTGTCCCCTGGGATATTAGCTCTTTACTTTGCGCAACTGACCACTGTCCTCTAGGTCAAGCCATTCAGTCGGTTTTTGATCCACATATCCATTCATCCCACTCAATCCATTCATCCCATACTTCGACAGTTTCTCTGTGAGGATCTTATGGGAGGCTGCCCCTTGCTCAGCAGCTGTCTGCATCACTCTTTCACAGAACTATTGGCTACCTTTTCCTTCCCCTCTTCTTAGTTTATATCTCTGTTCCCACCAATATCTGTGTTGAAAGGAACATAAACCTAACCACAAATGTTTTCACTTCAGCGTAAATGAGAGGACAGAAAAAAATGATCTGGGCAAATAAAACTCCTACTGCAAGAAAGAGAACCAAATGAATAATATTTATCTTTGCTATCAGTTATGATTATTCCACCTGAACAGAGATAAATAACCTACAAAGAATTTTAAGACACCTAGAAATTTTTGAGTTGCTTTTCTCAGACTTTGCCAATGATCGTATCCCAAAGCAACTCTTAAAAATCTGTCTGTTACAGATTGATCAATGCCAAAGATGACCTCATGTTTACATGATATCATCACTTTATAATTAATATTATGCGTAAATTCCTCTTCACTGAGAAACTGAGAATATCCACCAATAGTACCCAGTATTCCCTCCTTAAGTTTCACAAATCTAAATTTTAGTGAGTGATCTGTTGAGAGAATTTATGACATCATGTAACTTAATAAGACCCACATTCCAAATGAGAAAGGAGGCTGCTCTTCACACAACAGGCTGTTGTTACTTAATGAATTCATTGACAAAAGATGTAGTACATAGCTTAAAGAGGACATTGGACAAACAGTTAAGAAACATTTGGGCTGAAAATAATTTGAGACTAGGAAAGTACTCATGGGAAGCATCACATTGCATTTTCTCCTGTGGACATCTGCTTGCAGCCAGAACATCAGTCTAGAGATACCCTTGGTTGCATCCATTCCATCCACTCCTATAGTACTCTTTTACAATATAGCTTGACTATATACAATAAGATTGAACTAAAACAATTTTATCCAGAAAACATTACAAAAAAGAAAGTTATGTTTCAGATCATACCATCACTTTGCTTTGTGTAAACTTCCTTCCGTCTTTGAATTTCCTCCCCATCCCCACCCTGCACTTATATTAAACTCTTTGAACTACGGATTGCTTCTTTACTTCTTTTTATGACTTTGAACAATGCTTATGTTGAAAAAAAAAAACTATTGATTACAATCTTTACACTCAACAGTAATAGTAAAGAACAGGTTAAGATATTTTCTAAGATCAGCAGGAGGAATGCTTTTGCTACTTCCATTTATTCCTCTGTAAATTTCATATAAAGATTGTTATCAACTAATTAGCTAACAAAAATTCACTTTGTTATTCTCACAGAAAATATAGTACGGAATCAATCATGTTTTGTTAAAACCAAGTGCCCTGGAAAAAGATAGAAATAAAAGGAATAAACAAGGAAATTAAATACTTTTCACATAAGAGATATTTTGAATAATGAGCTATTCATATAAACATACAAATATATTTAAAATAAGATGGTTCCTGATTTCTCTCTAAAGCAGCATCAGTCATACATCTGCATTACTATTAGACAAATTGGCAGTAAGAATCTTAGAACTGCAGATTGAAATTCCAGATTTCTTAAGTCCAGAGCCACTGGTGGAATTGATGTTGTATGCCAAACTCTTTTTTCCATTCAAGCAATTAAATAAAGAAAGGTATACGTCATTTTAAAGACAAAGGGGTAGTGGTGGAGGGGGTAATTAAGTTGCTGTAGTTTAAATCAGATACAAAATATACACTATATTTTTATGTTAGAATCTGTCCTGTATCATCCTAGCTCCATCACTGACAGACAGTCACAGAAAATCACTCTGTCCCAAGGGGAGAACTGAGATATTCAAATTTCAGATTAATCTATAATCTTTCTAAATGAACAGCCACAGAAGACACTTGGATAGCGTACAGCCTTCTGTCGCTGTTTCCCAAACCTAGATATAACACGACTTGTGCAACAGAATCACAACCGAGGAGAACAGGTGTCAAAACCCACCAAGCAAGGTGCCAAGAAGATTGCAACACTGAACGAAGTTCAGTGTCTTTCAGCACCTGAAAATTCATTAATCTCTGATACTCCTTTCTGCAAGCTACCCCATAAGGTTTAGTGCTTTACAGCTGTTAACTTCATACTGCATACAGCTGAAATATTCTCTACTATTAAAAAGCACCAGAATTAAGGCATTAGGTTGGCAGAAAGTGTATTTCACTATTTCCTTCAAAGGTTCTATACAACAGGAGAAGCTTTGCTATAGTTTTACCTGTTACAATAATGCAAGGATTGTTTTCAAAAATATACTAGTAAATACATTTTTTCTATCTTTATATTATTTGAAATTGTTGGTACATCTTTTCTTCTTAGTAGGATTTTCAATAGCGAAATTAAGAAATAGCTACATGTAAAATAAACTGTAAAACAGACACAACATAAGTGTTCCAATGACTGATGAATAAAGAGGATGATTAATGGACCGTAGAAAAGTGAAACGTTATTTTTCAAGAACTGACACACTATTTTTTTAATCATTCCAACATTCATAATTTGTACAGATCTTACATTCCAAGTTAGTCATACAATAATCAAGCAGTGTGAGAAAACCATGGTAGACGTAACTGTGTCCTCTAAGGCATTGGGAATACACTGCCACCTATGAGAATCATAGACCATTTCACTTCCAGAATGTATTTCTTTTGCACAAGTCACATTAGATTTGGATCTGGGAAAGGACCATGACAGGTTGTAGGACATGCACTGTCATGATTGGATTTTTTTGATGTTAATAACCTCAACTTGTATCCATTGAAGAAAATCATAGTGAAGGAAAGTACTTCACAGCGGAGAGAACCAGCTTGAAGAAATCTGAGTGTCATCTCCTCAATGTACAAAGATATGGTTGAGCAAATACTCTATTTACATTATATACTTGACAAAGTGATAAGTATGAAGCCCTTACACTGCCCTAGATGTTTTTCTGCTGTTCTGCAAATTGCAAGAAACCCAAGTCTGATCACAGGTGGCCAATATACTTTATGAAAAATTTTAGAATGAACTATTTCCTTAAAAATTATTATGGTAGAGTAAGTTACTCTGTGAAACACACTCAAAATCAAAACTCCATTTCTTGCCTTCATTCTCAGTTTTAGCAATATCATACATTATCTTTCCTGACAGAAGTGGATGCAAAAGCCCTCCTGCCATCTAATTTCTCAGAAAAAGATTAATACTATTTTCATATGAAAAAAAAGTACATCTGATTGCCAGAACAACTCCAGCTTCTTACAAATTTTGTAGAAGAGTAAGGTATTCCAATCTGGGTCAATCTACGTGCTTTATTTTATTTCATGAGTTTTGAGTTTTTCTACTATTTCTCTCTTTTTAATGGAGAGTAATTGACAGTACAGGAAATTTAAGCAAAAGGTCTTAGTCTCAAAAAATGCTATCTGTATGTACAGTTAAGAAATTATAATTATAACCATCTCACTTGATAACCTGGAGACTTACATTTGATTACAGCCCCGAAAATTATATTCTGATCCATGCGCTATTTTTGTCTATAACATGAAATGTGTCCTAAGTGAATAGAACCCTGTAGGATCCTGAAGACTCTCATTTTCTCACTCCCATTCTAAAAAAGCCAGCACTTAAGGAGAAGTTAGGGTCAAATATAAAACCACAACTTCCTATGTAATCCTCTTAGACAAGACTTAATGAAAATTCAAATATTTAGATTGGCACAAAACTGAGATTTATAAAATAAATCTTCTGAAAACACTAATAGCATAGAGTGGTACTGGATATGCAGATGTGTCAAGAATAATTAAGATATGAAAACAGAGGCCAGAGTCACACATCTAATTATTTTAAAAAAACAATCAAGTCTCATGCACAGGGTAGGCTCCACAAAGAGCATCTGTCATAACAAAATTATTTAAGATTTAAATTTCCTTAAAACCCAGATTTTATATTTTTCTTCTCTGCTGAAAGCATGCATTAATATCATTAATTTGCAACAGCACTAGAGTATTTTGTGTACTCTCCATATGTAAGAAGTCATTGAAGCAGTAGGGCTCTTGTTATATCACTGTTGAAACTAATGTAATCTATTGGGTAATTTATTAAAAACTTGTGAATCTACATATATGTACTCAAACTCCTTCAGCATAAATTTAAGTGCTTCTTTTACAAGCGAATCACAGCATTTGAATGGCTTAATTTAAATAGAATCCCTTTGTTCACATATTCAGTGGATTTGGTGGAGACAGGTACACTACAGAAAACACCCAGAGATTTCCTGACTTTATCTAATATCCAGTGTCAATATACAGAGTTTACCTATAGCATAGTCAGTCTTTGTGTAAGCAACAACAAAACCAATTTAATTATGTTACCAACTTTTCAGATTAAAACATTATCTATAAAATGGAAACCAGCAACCCTAATGGCCAGTGAGCGAAAGGGAGGAAGCACACTGTGGCTCTGTTAAGTGTAAACCTTGGGTCCTCCAACACACACACTTCTCTGTGTTGGATATGGGGCCGTTTCCAGGCAGAAACAGAAATAGTATTCAGTGTATTGTTTAACACAATAAAATAAGTTGGTTAACATAGCATATTTGCTTCTTATTCCTTGTAGGTAAAATATTTGTCCTTGGGAATTTGTTTTGACATTGAAAAGCCTGCAAACTATCAGCTTACTAGCTTCTTTAGCATAACTAAAACAAAATAATTCTGGAACACCGCATTAAATAAAAAGCTAAGAAGGTACAATTTTCGAATTTGTAAACCCAAGTTGGGCATATACACATTAATAAATGGCTTGACTTTCACATATACTTATCAAGCTGAGCTTTCATTAACTTTTGTCCATATTTTCTAAAATTAGAAATTGATTATTTCACTGGTTCCACAAATCAATTTCTTGTGTCAGCAAGTGATGATTTATTGAAGTTTATTTAGAAAAACAAAGCTGAGAATGTTTGATTAAGCATCAGTAGGGTCACATTCTCTGGAGTAAGGGAGGGTGGGGGTCTGGATTATTTTAAATTTCCGTTTTTTAACCAAAATGTTACATTGAAATATGTTGATTTCATTAGATTGGGAATAAGATATGAAAGAAATTTCGAAGTAAGGCAAAAGCAAGAGAACTCCAACACAGATATCTGGAAGACAAGGCTAGCAATTCCAAAGCAACAAGCTTTCTTAAATGGATATTAATGAATGTATAGATTGAATACAAAGGCAGAAAATGTAGAAAATGTAAAACTGTAGTATTAAACCAGAATTCTGCCGCCAGAGCAATAGAGCTACAAGTTCTTCTTCCAACTATGACGTATAGTGTGTTCGGCAAATGCAGTAAAATCAAAGTCACTTAGAGTTTCCCTGACCTGTCTCAGTACGTTGCTGCATGGTTAGCAGTGAAGCCTCTGGAAAAAGACCATGTCACAGCCATCTGGGAATGACTTGTTCCTTCCGCGGCGACAAATGTTTTTATCACATTGACGAGAAAGAATTAAATGCCAAAGACCTCAACATTAACCCAAGCTCTGTAAGCAATCATTAGGAAATAAAAAAGTGGAAGGCAAGGTGAAACACTAACTCTACGTGATATTGAATCATTTTACAACTATAAAACAAAAGTAATTCAAAAAAATCTCAGTGTGGCGTAGAAGAAATCTCAACTGAAGAACAAGAGAGAAAAGTCATCGAACTGATTACTTGGCAATTTTCAAAGACACTTAAGTAGGACATTTGAGAATACTGACATTGTTTTTCATTGCTGCCCTTCAAAATTAAAGAGCTATTTTAATTGGCAAAGGTACATTTCATCAAATTTTTAAAAGTATTGGATAGACTGTTTTGCTCCTACCGTTATAGCAATCTGAGATAATTTTTCTCAACAGAAGTCTAGCAGAGACAATGACTATCTGTATGGTGTTTCTGCAGAGTGAATTTTAAACAGAAGCACAATTTTTGAATTTTTCACATTTGCTACTTGTCAGAATCTAGCAGGATTTTAAAGAACATCTGGATCATCATCATGCCATCTAATTCCTTCCAGTCAAGCTTTACCCTAGAACTACCCTGACATTTTGGAGCTCCACCATCTTTCAACCCCTTCATTGTCTTTCAAGCAATTCAAATTAAAACTCTATTTAATATCCACTCAAAACCAATCCATGCATACTTGAAAGCAAAAGACCATTTGCAAAGGAAGATTTTAATTATCCTTGTATTTCTTGTAGCACTGTACTCTTTAACCTTGTTTGCGAAGATCCCTGAAATTTTTCTGCAGTTAATGTGATTAGTGATCTTAAATTACTTTGCCTGCACTTTTGTTTGTTTGCTTCTGCCTGACTGTGATGAGAATACAGATCCCTGTTTGTCAGAAAGTTAGTCTGGATAATCCACACATGATTATCTTTTTAATAAGATGTGAATGTCAAGGTCAAGACACTAAATCACAACGAAGTAGGAATTAAGTCTCGTAACACTGAAGCAGGTGTCTGGCATGGTACAAAGTTAAAATATATCATTAAGACTAGAGAAACATGAGAAAAGCCACATGTCACATGGTTCACTAATACTGATACCAGCAATGTTAGTGAGAATAATAGCTGCTGACGTCTCAATGAAATTAGCTACAGCAGAACTGGATTATGAGGCACGGAAATAGTACTAAAAGAACTCAGGACTGGCCTATTAGAAACTGACCTACTAATCACATACAGAGCTAAAAAGCCCTACAGGGTACTAAAAGCCGCCTTCTTCACGCCAACGATAATGTAATTCAATACAAACTTTCTGATATTTACAGTCACAGTTTAATGCAGAACTAGGAAATGTGAGAGAAGAATCACTAAATAAGAATTCAGAAACATGTGCTAAGGAAAGCACCTTGCTCTCATCTTGATGGAGAAGAGAAAAATGAGGAGACAAATAGGTTTACTAGCTTAACATTTCCGATAAACATTTTCTTAAGTCTATTGCCCCTGAAAAATTAAAAATAGAAAACTCTTTATTAGCTTCCAGTCACAGTCATCATGTTTTCAGTCTTTTATGTATTAGCATCAGTGTTCAATAATGCTTATAGCAAGATGTGCAGCAATAAGAATAAGGAAAAGTGTACCAAAGGTACCAATTTTCTCTTCTGAAGACATAAGTACTCCATAGGAAATATAAATAACTGACAATACTATTGTAAAAGTATTGAAAATAATAAATGTGGAAAATGAAATTAAATGCAGATGGACAAGTGTACCCAACATTAATGAAGATAATAAAAAAGCATTAAAAGAGAATTTCTTAAATACAACAGAAATTATCTGCTTGGAAAGTTATAGGGAAGTTGCTGAACAAACAACTTTTTAAATGTCAATCTATCCTTTGTCTATAGTGAGGAAAAGCAAAAAATATTCTAAGATATTGCCAAATACACTAGCTAAATCAAAATAGAAACTATTTATATAATTGCAGAAATCTACTATTCCTGTCACAGTATTTTGAGATATTACACTACTGCTCCTGACAGAATACATACAAAGGATCTAAAGTGAGACAAAATTTCACCCAAATAATCCATGAATAATGTAAGGGAGAATTAGGCTGTCAGTAGAAGATATTCAAGTCAGTAGTATCTGTTTAGCATGTTAGCAAAAAGGCCTACTGTATTTCTTTCAATTACTTAGTTTCTTAGAACACACCACAAACCAGAAAATTCTGAGAAAGATGTTTTTTGAATAGGCTTTCAGTGACAACAGAGAAATTCTTGAACAGAAATAATAATCTTATTAGATTTGTGATGCGCACATATACAGCACATCATATACTTTGAGACATTTAACAGATTATAATATTCAGACTATTTTGTAGAGATATTTATTGATAGATCTAGTTGAAAATATTTTAAGTACATAGTCAGCATAGTTAAATTGAAAGCTATTGGAGCTGTATTCAATTTTAGAATGTAATTTTGCTTGATTGCATCCCACTCTTTTGATCCAAACGAGATATAAGTCCCGTGCATTAAAACATAGTAGTATAACATGACATAGAAAAGAGAAGTTTGCAAATAATACTGCTGAAGTAAATAGAGTTTTGATTCAGCTATTTAATTTTAAAAATTAAGAATCAATTTCAATTATTCATAATTTTGTAAATCTTTTTCTCACCAAGATGGTAAACCTGTTGAAATAAGAAGCTGCTGCTAAGAGCAGCATAATTTATTAAACAGTTTGTCCATGAGACAATAGAATCTATATTTAATTCCCTCCACTGTTTGCAGATTGCCCTATTCACCTTGATATAGAGCAACTAATATGGGAGTATTATATGTAAAATTTAACAACTCAGAGAAAAGGACAGAAAGATAGACACATTTGATTATTCTATAACCTAGTGTTTTGGGCATACTAAAGGACTATGGAATGGAGAAAAGCTTAAATATAAGACTCTTACTACAAGAGTCTTTGTTGGAAAGGATGCCATCAAAACCTGAAACTCCTGTTTGAGCTAGGTAGACTTGCCTAGCACAGAACTACATCCTCCTATGCATCACCTTGTAGAAGTTGAAATTAACCAGACAATTTAAGCCAAATTTACTACTTGAGTTGACTGATGCCACATTTACAAAGAACACAGTATTTACTGAAATTAGGTTAGACAGCTTGAAGCAGAATTTTTCCACTGGTATCAATCCCGTTTTCAAACATTCAAGCGACTTTCGGAACCACCTTCATGAATCTGTTATTAGATGAATAATCAGTTTTGTTTGGGGTTGAATCAATCTCAATTTTCTTGTTTTAGTCATTTTAAGAAAAGTAACTGATCTACAAATTTACTCTCAGATAGGTATGAATAAAATATTTTAGAATTGTAGAATAATAATAATTGTAGAATAAAATATTTTAGAATATTGTAGAATATTAATAGTAAAAATAGAAAGATAATCTATATGGGTATCAAAGATAACCTAAAATGAATTTAAATCTTTACATTTACACATTTTAGATAGTGTTTATATTGCAGTTACAATACAAGAATTACTTGAAATATAACAGTTGTGCCACTGAAGTAATCATACTAGATCCCTGTTACTCCCAAAGTTTAGTCCCCAGAAATGAAAGGTGTTACTGCAACTATTTTCGCAAATATAGCAGAGCTCACAAAATAACATTTGGAATCATCTTTCAGAAGGAAATATAAATGTGACTTTAGGGTGACAAAAAGGCTACATGAATTCATTAACCAGAAAGAAACTTCACACTGGTAGCAACACTTTCAGTAATACAATCTACTCCCTTGCTGTCACAAGCTCAAAATCATACAACCCTTCTGACAACTATATTTAGCATGCAACATGTAACAATCAATTACTTTCATACTTTCCTCCGATAAGCCATTGGAAGGCCGTTCCAGAGCCTGCCTTGTCTGATAGTTCAGGAGAACTCTAATTTCCAGCCTAAAGGTCCCAGCGGCCAATTAAAATACATTGATTTGTTGCATTGTGCCAACACAGCTCTATCACAGAAATATTAGAAAATCTGATGCAACTGTAGCTGCCTGGCAGCAACACATGCCTGGCAGATGTTGGTTTAGCTTGCTCTTAAAACTCTGCAATGATAAAGGATTGACAAGCATGACATTTCTCTCACCATCTTCATCGAGAATAACATTCTTAATTTTTTTTTTTTAAAGAATCCTTTTAAAGTCTGCAACTTACCATCTCCCATCACTACAGGAACATATTTAGAATACAGCACTCTGTCATTTGACATTTAATTTCACAATACATAAGGAATTCCAATGCTTTATAGCTGAAAACCTCTGTACAGAAACAAATGCATTGCAGAATACATTGTAATCCCTAGAAGATTTCTTCCATTTATTTCCTTGTCCTGACTTCTTATGTAAGCAAAAAGAATTTAACAAAATCAAATATCTTTGCCCTGAAAATGAAATTACATCGATTCATAAAAGTCTGCACATAAAAATCCTTGGTCTTTGCTTTGTAAAAGTCTTTTTTTAAGAGTCTCAGTACACTAGACAATATATCTTCCTTACTTTTCTAAATATCCAAGCATATTTGATCTTTAAGGTATCTTCTTAAAAACATTCCTAATAGTGCAAAACATCAAAGTCCCTTCTGATAACAGAAACACAATACCTCTTATAGCCTGTAGCAGTCACTAACACAAATCCCATTCCAACTGCACTGATGTCCTCAACTCACACTCACGAAAGCAAAACCTGATGCATCTTAAATACTCAAGTAAAAGTCACTTTCTCATAAATTTAGACGTACTTCTAAATGATCTCATTCTGTTTTCTGTTACTTACAGTTAAAATTTTGAGTACATTTTCAATAAGATTCCACTGAAAGTAATGCCTCCTATTTATTTCCATGGAAACTACAACACATACAAAGAGCACAACAATACTGATAGAGCAAATTCTCACATATTCACCACCATTGCCCCTTTGCTGCCACCTGTTGCACAGCAACAAAATGGAATGGAATATTAGTGGGAAGGTTCAGCTCCTACTGCCATACAACCAACATCCACCTCTGATGTGATGGGACAACGTAACACAATAGGAGCCATTACTTTCGGAGCACAGCTCATATCTTATGACCTAATCTGATTAAGTTTTAAAGGTTTTCTGGTGTTTTCAAAATCCTTGCTGTTATCTATGCTAGTAACAGAAAAGAATTGCATAATTGGACTAGCCTGCCATTTTATAAGTTCATAGGCATTTTAAGCACTTAAGATCTAAATGAAGCAGTTTTGTAAATACTAAGAATATGAAAATCTGTGGTTTGTACAGATATTGGTTCATCATCACCACAAATTCCTTTCTGTCTGCATTTCCATCCTGATGGTGGCACAGATGATGATTCAACTTCACTGTTCCTACACCTGCATATATGTAACGGACTTCTCTGTCTTCATTTTCAGAGCAAATGTGTGTTGTACTAAGAACATGAAGCTTAGCCACTTCCTTTTGTACCCTGACCAGCCTGCACATCCTCAGTGTGAGGGTACAGATGGAAGCAAGCGTTGAGCTGATAGGGATCTCTGCAAGTGAGAGGCCTGGCGTGCAACCAGGATCAGAAAAGCCAGGGCACAGAAGTCCCTCCCTCAGGGAGAGCACAAACGGAAGGCACTTCCTTACCAACACTGTTTTTTTTGTTGGGGGGGGGTGGGGTAAGGTAAGTTTCATATACATAAAGATATGTATTATGCAAGTTCCAAAGCACTTCTTCCTTACCAGCATTCCACCTCTGTTCCCTCAACTGAAACCCAGTGAAATACCTGTGAACATATAGACGGCAAATGGCATTTACGGAAACCCACAGTCACAAGTACGCTAAGGCAAAATTTTTCAAGTCTAAAAATCTTTATCCAAAGTACTGCATAAGGAGTTGAACAATAAGATTGGAGGGAAGTTGGGGGAGGGTAGAGGTGAATGAAAGAATGAAGATTTGAATGAAGGATGGAAAAACAAAAATTTACTATCTTGAAGTTAGCCCTTACCTTTGTTTTCCCTAAGGTTTTGCTTGTTTTCATACACCACTGAGTGTCTGGTCAAATCCTTTCTAAATACAGTTCTAAAAGTAAATCCTAAAATTAGAAGTATGTTGATGCATTGACATGTATTCTGCTTGAGAAAGAGAGCCTAAGCATGTGATCTTACTGTGTAGGATTGTTCAAAAATGTGTATTATGGAAAAGTCATTTATTTTCATTTTGCAGAGGATAAGCAATGCCCTAAATCATCTCTAAAATCCTTCTTCTACTTCATGCAACAAGCGAGTGTGTCTCTAGCTCATACAATCCCTACCTTATTATGACTTAATCTCTGATTCCCGCTTGGCTGCCATAAATAGTCATATATTAGCTCAGCTGCAGATCAGCATGCATACCTTTTTGTGACTGTGGTATTTTCAGAGGCAGTGACTTCGCCACAAGCCACATCTACTTGCAAAATGCAATCCTACAAAAAGAATATGACCAGGCTGTGAGAAGTATGTAGCATCTTGAGAATTCTTGCTAAAGCAACTGTACAGCATACAGCTCACCAACATATTCTGCAATAATTTAAGCATCATAGCAATGAAAATTTGAAAATGTTTATTATATAGATAAGCAGCATAACACCTTAGTTTTTGTTTTATCTAAATATACCTTCCTAACAAATACTAATGCTCACATACACCAAACTAATATACGTTAAAATTTGCCTAATTTTTTAAGGGGTAATTTCAGTATTTGTGACCTGAATATTCCAAATACCATTGAGTTAGAAAGGGTAGAAAGGATCAGTAGTCAGGGGATTCCTAAGGTTATTATACTTTCACAGGACAGGTCAGTCTGCTACAGATACTCCCTGCAGGAGGTAATGACCATTTTACACGGCAATTATCCAAAGGTCTTGGAAATTCTTTGGGGAGATCAGCGGAGACACTGCTGTACTTTTACCCTGATGAATATTCCAGATCCAAATCCCAAACAGGAATGGGGAATAAAGTGGTATTTTTAAGTTTGTAACCTTCACGAAAGCTCCACCTCAAGATATCTGAGTCAGAGTACACGCAAGAGAACTAATCTCTCAGAACACTAGAGAAAACCAGCAAGAAAACTGGAAGGGCTGGAAGAAAATGAAAAATACAATGGACGTAGGCCTGTACATGAAAATATGCTCCTTTTGTTTCCCAGGTGTAAATATCTTCATAACTCAATTCTTTAAGTACAAGGTAGTGAATCACAGAATCTCAGAGTGACTGAGGTTGGAAGGGATCTCTCCTCTGGAGGCCATCTGCTCCAACTGTCCTGCTCAAGCAAGGACTCCTAGTGCAGGTTACACAGATGGAGAAATTACTACTTTTGTTTCACCAAGTCTATTTGGTTTATGACCTGTTTGGAAAGTAGTTCTCATCATCTCTTTTCTTTATTACCACAGCTACTCTGTTTCTAGTACAAAGTTGTAGATGCCAGATGAAAAGAAGTGCCATATAGCATGACATACATAGGTCACTTCAAAAACAATACTTCCTGACTATTTCCATGGAAATTGCAACAGATACAAGGAGCACAATAACACTATTTGATAAAGCAAATTCTCAACTAGAAAATACTCTTTTTCAACACAGTCGCCACCATTAGCTGTGCATTTTTGTCAGTGATGAACAAGATCCTGCAAGCCATGCTCCTAACAATCCCCACCAGTGGAGGTGCCCCACTGTGGTTGTTGCCACTGCTGAAATGCACCACCACTGCCTCACTGTGCTCACATCCACTGTTTGGTCTCCATAAATGTTCAGCAAGCATCAATGAATGGCAATGGGTGCAATTTTTTCTGCTTGGAGGAATTCAATTCCACATCTTGTTTCATCTGCACTTCCATGTCAGATGCCATTTGGTCAGACTGCCCCTCTGCTGCCATCTGTCGCACAGCAACAAAATGCAACAGAACATTGGTGGGAAGTTTCAACCTCTACTGCCATACCACCACCACCTGCCTCTGATGTCGTGGGCCAACATAATAAAATAGAAGGCATTACTTTCAGAGCAGTCCACATACAGAGGGGCCAAGTATAGTACAAGAAAATGAAATAGTGTGGCTGATTTTGAAGGTCTGTAAAGGTTCAGACCCATTATTTACAAATTAAAATATAGATGAAAGGCAAAACACAGGAGATCAACAGCAGTTATAGACCAGAATTATTAGAGCAGTTTTGTCATGGAATGTGTTCCAGACAGGGATATTACACAAAAGGCAAGAAATACTGAAGCAATAGATTTCAGGAAGATTTGTGGAAACTTTTTAATTCTCCATGAGCTGAAACACTGGATAAAATGCCTCTGAGCTAAAGAAATAAATAATGTATCTGAAGTTGGAAGTCTAAACTATTGTTATGACATTTAAGTATAAAAGAAAAGCTTTTATGCTTCATTTATATTTAATCATATTTATATTAAGTTTGCACATCTGTATCTTTATTTTTTGTATGTAATTCTGCTGTTGGAGGCTGGCATGCTACGTATACTGTTGTTTTATTATATACTAAATCCAATTTATTTAAAGCGCAACGCAGCTTTTTTTTTTTTTCTATGTATGTACATTTTAGTTTCTTTGAAACTGGACTTCCACACATTTCCATACCAGGTACAGAAAGTGACAGTATACCTGCTCCTGTGTCTGTAGTTAGCAGAGGAGGTATGGATGACATGCCTCATTACTTTTCCAATAATAGCAATATTAGAATAGCAATAGTCAAAGATGAATTTTCTAAAAGAGTAATATTAGAAGATAAAGTTCTTAAATCCACAGATGTGAAAGCAAAATGCTCTAATGTGCATAAATACCTCAGATTTAGACTTGTTAAGATAATTTTCAGTTGGCCAATAATTGGTCAATATCATAATTACGAGATCAGATTCACCCAGTCAGATTTTCCCTTTGAAATGATAGCAGTCAGGAACATGATTAACCTGCTACTGTTAATGCCCCAGGTAGCTAGTTACAAACTAAATGAACATAGCTCTGCCACTTAGCATCTGGTAACTAAAATCCACTCAGTTCAATGAAGTCATTAGCTGCCTATGGAGAATAGAGCTGGATACATAGACAAGTGAAATCAATTTTTGAAACATGTCTTCCATAGTGTTCAAACATATGTAACATTAGGGTATGAAAACTTTCACTCATGCTTCTTCCAACTCTAAACAGCAAGGCTATTTCACCATAAATGTCTTGTCCACCTCTGAAACTGCAAGGTTTATTACAGGTATGCCACAACTATTTTCAGGTTACTTGAACTTAAGCCAAAAACTTTAAATTGCTTCTGAGTAACATAGGGTACAATGACATTACTAGAAAATAAATTACTCTTTAAAAAGCTGACGGTTAAAGAACTTTCTCTTCAGTATCTATTTCAATAAACCGGTAAAGAAAAATAAATCCCATAATAACATGAAACAAGGCACATAAAAGGAATGCAAGATAAAACTTTATGATTCTAGGACACAGCATGAAATTCCATCTTGGAATGATTTAACAATCATGTGATTATTCACAAGGCATAGAACTGACCTTCGAATTTCAATTACTAACTGCTGTGTCAAGCCCAACAACTTGTGAAGGACACACAAACTTTGGTTGAGTTACATCTGTATGATAAGGATAGGTGACTTTCAATCCTTAGTGCCGGAACATGTTAAAAGTGTGTCTGTATTTCAGATCAAGTATTAAGGGCCACCTGTTGATGGCTAAAAATATGAATTTCATATGCATTATAAAAGAATCATGGAAACAGGAGTTCCATTTCATTGCAGATGGAAAGAGTCAAAGTAATCTTTTTTCACCTCAATAAGAATTATATGTTTTCCTGAAGGGGACAAGCTGTCATCTGTCATATCACAGTAACCCAATTAAAAGGAGACAATATGAAATAATATAATTTAAAGCAATTCCTTCAGACAATTGAGAATAGGAAGTCATGCTCCCTTAGAAAAAACTGAAACTTTCCATGTTTTCTGCAAAATCACTGAACATTATTATACAGTAGAATTTAAAATTGCAACATAAGAG
Source organism: Penelope pileata (assembly GCA_013396635.1). Classification (NCBI taxonomy): domain Eukaryota; kingdom Metazoa; phylum Chordata; class Aves; order Galliformes; family Cracidae; genus Penelope; species Penelope pileata. The sequence goes on along the minus strand of WBMW01003947.1, from coordinate 178,096 downwards.
GAATACGGACCCAACTTTCAAGAGATGAACTAAGCTAAGTAAACACACTTACAGAAATACAGTTCCCTCTGAACAATTAAATTTGAGACTCAGGTATAGTCCATCTCACTACAGCTTTCCAGTGCCTGAATATCATTAGTATTCAGATAATTCTTTTAATCAGTTCTCAATAGAACAAGGGTTACTGCATCAATAAGGCAAAATACTAATTTTCATACGAGTTTTCCATTCTCATATTTAAAAATAATAACAAATTTCCATTGTAATATAGGAATATTAACTCAGCCATGTTTAAAATTAAAAGAGAAATATACAGCCCTTCCTTCTGTTAATATTTATATATGCACTATAATGGAAATGGCTTGGACACTTAAAAACAGTTACCTAATAGTTTCCTAACAAAAATTGTTCATTTCTTTTTTTATGTTGCACTTGATTGTATCTACCCCTTTTAAACTTTGTGTACTCCATTTTGCTAACCTCACGGACTGAGTTACAAAGGGAAAATTATTTATTAACAACTACTGACCATTAGCTTTTACTGGAAATATTCTCATCTCCTTTACTGTTCACATAAAAATTGACTTAAAGTGTTCTGCTACTATCAAAGAGTTAATGCAGTCATATGAAAGTAGGAAACATCATATATTCAGGTCAGGTTTCAGCAGGAAATACTGAAATCTTAGCATTAAAAATACCATGTAGTATTGTATACAAGTGAAATCTAGCTATTCATATTTTAATGAAAGTATAATGAGCTGAAAAATACATTTGTTGACCAATCTTCTTCAGTTTTGTAATAATCAGCAATCAACTTTTATTTTCTTCCCTCCCTCTACTCTTCTACCTGCCCCCATATTACTGGTTGAAAAGATCAACTGAAATAGTGATCTTCACGTACATACCTACACAAGTCTTGGGTTGTTCTCCAAATGCCAAATACATGGATCTCAAGTAAAGCTACTAAATTACCAGAATATTTAGAACTATAATTTCTTTTCCCAATAGGAGCTAAATTCCCATCCTAAAATGACTCCTTCTGTGAAAGAAAAATTGTATCCACTTAACACAGATCAGAAAGTTTAGAAACAATATAAGCATCCACAAATCTACTTAAACAAAAATAATATAAATATTATAATAATATAAAATCAACATATGCAATGTAATAATAAAAAATATATTTTTTCTTCATTATTACCATTGTTTAAGAGGTGAAAGCTAATTTTTGCTGTGTCAGGTACAAATTAGTTCTTCCCAAAGCAGAAAAGCGTGGCTCTTCTTAAGCATGTAAGAGTGAAGATACTGAAGAGGAATTGCATAAACAGCCAACAGGATGCATTATGAGCTAAAGAAGCTTTAGTTTCTACTATTGCAACTTATCCATAGACAAGATTTTCTGAGAATTTATAAGATCCATCAATAAATAACTTGATCAAATTAGCTTGAGAATGACTGATTAAAAGATGAATGGGACCTACAGCCAAATGTTATCTGTTAACTAGCCAGTAATTCAGGTAAGTAAAGCAAAGCACGTTTAGCATTTCCAGAGAAGATCACGTTCAGAACGCGTCCATTACGCTTCCAATAACTTTCGCCGATAAATAAAAAGTTGGTATGGTGTTATAATAAACAGCACTACTACTTCTTAGAGCAACATATACATGCATATACATATATATGTACATACATATAAACGGATATGTATATAGTGATAAATATATAATCATTTTCCAGCACAAAAATATCATAGAAACTTACTGTGCTCTATTTAATTCTGTTGAGACCTAGCATTTCAAATTTTTTTCAGTCCAAATTAACAAAACAAAACAGGTAGTGCATCCGAAGGATAGAAGTATGAAGTAACTTATGCAGAGGCAGAAGAGCAAAAGACAGGCTTTGGCAGAGTCCACAGCAGGCTTCCGCTGTGTGTCAATTCACATTCCTCCTTGTATATCTGAAATCGTATTATTTCAAAGGTAAGAAATTTGTTTGAATTATTTGCAACACTAAAAAGCTGACTGGCCATCCAAAAACATACATTAAATGTTCTCATTCCTCTAGAACAGATCTAGAACAGGTCTAGATTAAACAGATCTGCCTAGGACACTCAAAGCAAGTCACGACACAGTTTTTATTAGCTCACACAGTTACATTATCTTTCCTACACAGAAAATTTTACTTGAAAAAATGCCGTAAACTGTTGTGTGGAAGACTATAGAGCACTTCAGTGACAAGGGATATAATTTACGTAGACATATACAGATACATATCTAGTCTATCTATTTGAAGTGTCGGCAAGCTTAAGTGACTAGTAATATCTGGGAGCACTTGTGTTTTTTTGCATGGAAGCATGGCTAATACGAAGTATAAAAAAATAAATCCTTGCCCTACTTGCAAATGGTAGGAATACTTTAATCTCTTCACTCAGCATTCTGAATGTTGGTTAAATGCCACTGGGCAGCTATGTTGTTAGAAATAGAAAGGAAAAAGCAATACATGTCTTATAATAGAACTCTTTGTTTCATTTAGTATATAAACCTTACTACACTCATCCTAACTGGAGCAATAAACTTCAACAGTGCCTGAAGCAAAGCAACACCTGTTACTGAGCACAAGAAAGTAGGGAATAATGTGACCTTTCATACTTAGCAGTACTATGAAAACCTACTGGTCTCCGAGGATGAAACAAACTTCTTTCACCTTAGAAAGATTTCTTCTTCATTTAAGAAATTATATTCTTTTCCCCATAAGGAAGAATGGAAACATTCCTCTAAAGGTTCTCTATTAATATCTTAAGTCTAAAATACTAAAATCTATTTAAATACTGCATTGAAAAGCTGTTCAGAAAGAACCTTTTTTCCACTATAAAATTAAAAAAAAAAAAAAATTATAGAAGAAACACATCAGTAAATATCTGCACAAAACATTTCATTCCAGTTTGGGCTACAAGAGAAGAGTTATGCCATGAAAAGAACTAGGACCTTTGACATAGCATTGATCAAATTCAGTTCCCAGTTATTCTTTAGTACGCTGAGGTGACTCGACATGTCCTAAGAACACATAAAAAGTTTATTTAATGCATTTGCAGTAATATATTCATTTTCTACCAATTTTCTTCACTGTTACAGATTATTAGGTTCTCACAAAATGCAAGAACCTGCACAACAATGAAAAGTCAAAGCATTTTTGGCTGTCTAAAATCCATGTGTGTCTCTACAAAATATGTAAATAAACAATTCAGTATCATCAATTTAGAATATCGGGGACAAGAGAAGACAGATTCTCATTAATGACTGCATTAATTCAGGGATTTACTAAGTTGCTTTTCAAAAAGCTAGTCAACATATTCAACAAGAGATATCATACACCCATGCATCCACCTCATTTTGCAATAGATGAAGCATATAGAACAATGATCAAATCAACTGTACATAGTGGGATTTAAAAGGAACCAAGAAATTATATTTATATATTTTAATCAAATTAAATTTCATTCAATCTTGGTAGGTAGCATTTTTTGCTCTGAAAAGTTAGTATGTTCACCTGTAGATTAATTTCAAGTTTTTATCAGTTTAAAGAAAGATGTTCTTGAACATAAGCTTTTCATTTCTATTTTTCTTACAAAAAAACTAAAAGGCACGTGCAATATTTGTTTATTCAATTAGGCAAGCCAAAACTGAATGCCATGTTTATTTTTATTTGGTTTGGCATCAAAAAGGCAGATCAAATGTAATGGAAAGGAAAGCTAGGCTGTACAAATCAGCAGTAAATGTCTATAAAATTGTTTTCAATGTGAACGGCAGTAAGTTGCAGGTTGTTATTACATAATTTATGTTATATTGTGTATAATGTGGTAAGTAGTTGTAAAATCCTATTCTTCCTTCTACTATCATCATAAAAGTTTCTCACTGTTGTTACAAGTAGCTTTATCCTCACCTGGGACATCACTTGCCCCAGCCACTGTACCACTTTAATCGTGTATTGTATTTGCTTCTCTGTAGTCCACACTACTTGAAACAGCTTCTGACAAAATGCCTTTTTTGTTTACTACAATGTCATTTTTACACCCTTTAAAGTATACTCAGACTATAGCTACCCTTACTTGTCTGATACAGTTTTGCTCCTAGTTGTACCGCCAGGAAACACATATATTTTATAGTTGCTTTTGGCTGGCAGTCAGTTGCTTCACTAGTGCTAACGTTACCTGGACAGTTCATATACTGGCATTCTCACTACATTTCCAAGAGTTTGTGGGTTCATTGTCAAACCCTGTGTTCAGGACCATCACTTTCTGGCTATCTTTCCATAAACCCACACAGAGGAATAAACACACGAAAACACATCCATCACCTTGGCTCAAATGACATGCTAATAAAATCCTGGACTTTTGGAATAAAAAAATAAATTTCAGATGGTTTTATTTTTTATTTTCCTCTTCCTCCCCCACATTCCATATGACACAAGGAGAACACGGAAGCATAGTACACGTCTCTCAGGTACAGAAAACACCTTAAAAAAGCAAAATCTCTAAGGTACAAGAAATTATTAGTCTTACTTCTGATATACTTGGTTCTGCATGTATATAAAGGTTTCAAAATATGATGAAGTACATGATGCTGACCACAAAACACCTTTGATGTGTTGCAACAGCACAGGGAAAACATTATTTAAAGATAATCAACTAACATTTGTATTAAACAAACACAAAACTAATTGGGTCCCATGAAAGTTATCTTTATCATTATTATCATCCTTTAATGGACATCTGAAAGTAGCACAAGGTGGGGTTATGTACATGAAGAACACTTTTCTTTGTGCCAATTTTAATTCATAATAGAAAAGATTGGCATACCTGATAGGCAAAGCATAGATTTACAAAGGTTCAGAACTAAAACAAACAAACAAAAAACTATGACTGGCAACTTAAAATTCTGGTACTTGTAAATGCTCCTTACAGACCTACTGTAGCATGAATAAGCAAATTTGCCAATTCTGAGTCTTGAGAGTAGTAAGACTGGGCTAAAAGCATTTCCATACTAAATTAAGGTCTAGCATTCAGTTAGCAAAAACGTAGGCATGATATCTTTTGCATTCAGTTAAAATACTAAATGTAGATTATGAAATTAACTTCAAATATTTGCCACAGCAAACACTTCTGCCACAGACTTGCCCAGACAAGGGGTTCATGTTCTGTGGCAGACAGAAAGGGGCTGGGAAGGAGCAGGGAAAACAGCTAACTATATTTTAGAGGGGATAAATAAAGAATAGTTGGCTTGCTCAAAATTCATTTCAAAAGATTGCAGGCTTCATGCTGTTTGAAAACCATTTAGACAGGAGATGAACCCTGGGGGTTAAAATGTTTCTAACATTATTTCTCTAAGTTATTAAAAACAGAAGTAGGTCAAATTCTTAGAAGACAATGGAAATGGTCTTCCTGTTAGGTGTGCAGAGCAGTACCCTTTCTGACAGGTTTTGTTAAATAAAATGCCAAACAGAAAGATGAAATACATTAAAGATCACATTATTCATTTTCTAGGTGATAAGAAGTTGGCTGTAAGGGCTTTTATGTAAGCTAAAATAGTCTTAGGGAAAGGTGGGATACAATGTAATAAAGAAACAATACACGCATCAAAAGGGCAGTGCATCTACCAATTATTTAATAAAGTCATTTGAGAAAACAAGCAGCCAGAGCATCTCAGCCCTCTCTCCACCCTCCCCCTTCCCATAATTTGACAGCCTACATGTCAGCTCCCGCCATTGGCTCCGCTCGGAGGAGCCGGTGCCTCTGACAAATGACACTCAGCTGACGCCAGTGCTGGTTCTGTCAGGCACCAGGGTCTTGATTTTATACTGTTTTCTTAAATACAACTTTGAAATGTCATAAAAAGGACTTGGCTTTAAGAACTTGGCTCACACATTTCCCAGGAAAAATTCATCCTGCAAGTTAGTTATACACTGAAGCTAACATACATTAAGGGTAAATCTTTCAAACAAACATGTACACTGATGCCCATCTCACAATTTGAATACAATTCTTTTTCACTGAGCTTCCATAATATGCGTGCCATTAAAAGACTCAATATCTACCCAAAAAGAAAAAGTTTTCTGGGAAACTCTTTCTACATTACTAAACACTGATCAAGACAAACCTCAACAGAAGAAGCACGACATAATGCAAGAACCACTGGCAGAATTTATAAGCAAGTCAACTGTACTTATTGTACAGAAAGTTACAGAGAGAGACTGTTCAGTGAGCAAGAACTATAGCTGTCTGTGGTTTAATGAGGAAACAGATGTTTTAATGAAGATAAAGGGATTTTAATGCTATGTGACTGTCTTCCAAACACTTACACTTGAAAGCCTATCATACAAATGCAGTTACTAAAGATCACTGAATTATCATATGAATGAACATTTTTTTCAGGTCATTTGAATGTATGTACATAAATAAGTTCCAGGATAAACAGTACAATATGAAAGGAGAAAAATACTTCATCACTTCCGTCAAGTAATGCTAAGGAAGAAATGGGAAGAAGAGTTCCTGTTTCTTTGATACCGAAAGAAAACATGCTTCCCTTTTCAAAAGGCTTTTATCATATAGGAAAGCATGACCATACTGGTACCATTTTTATCACTTGTCTGTTTTGTAGAGGGAAGAGACTGCTGAACATATTATTTCAGCAGTACTATCTCTGTGAGCTTCTCATTTTTTCATAGCCCAGTTAGTCCTTATTTGACATTAATGTAGGAAAAAACACAGCATCTGGTACTTGCCACAGTATTTTGCAAACAAGCATTTCAAGTTTAACAATCTGTAATGTGTATTGATTACTCACCATATCCATGAATGCCTCCTAAAGGGGAAATTATTCACATGCATCATGTTCACAGATCTTCCAACATTAGTATTTTCCTTGTCAGACAGCTTTATCCGTTATGGTATTCATAGATGCATTCCAGAACAACTGCATGAGCAGTTAACAGCAGGGATTATTGCAAGAATCACTGTAATCCACAATAATAAAAATTCCAAGGATCTGAAGAAAGACTTCTCTACAGGGTTTTCTAGGTACCTGTCCATCCCTCTATGCCTCACTTGCTACTTAAAAAAAACATTAAACTAATCAGTATACAGAAATCGTATGATAATGACAACAGTTTGCTTTGATAAAAATCCAAGTGCTTTTAATATGGACTAAAGCATCTTCATATGCAGCATTCGGTACAGTTGGAAAAGGTTAGTCAAAAGATAGTTTCCTGTCATCCATGCCAAATCAGTAGTTAGAGGGAAATGTGTAACTTCAGATTGCTTTGCCATGTTCAGAAGGGAATATTGCTTTTTCTTCTTTCTTAGACACATATTCATTATCGATCACTGTAATGCAGTTTTCCTTTATCACAAGCCCAGGGAACAGGATGGTGTTTAATAGCCATTTACAACAAAACTAAACTTCTTTCCGAATTTGATTCGGTGGGTTTATTTCTTCATCTAAGAAAGAAGGAAGGAAGTACGCTTTTTCTGCTCCATAGAACAGGACTACGGTTAGAGATCATCATGAGATAAAATCACATCATGATCAAATTTGTTTTTGCTGCCTAACCCCATAAGAAGGCTGTCTGCTCTCTTTAAGTAAAATGACTAAGCTATTGGTTCTTTCACTGCAGAACCTAGTTCTCTTTTGATGCTATACTGTATACCAAAAACATTTGCATCATCTTTTATGTTGAAAAATGAAAGCAAAGCTTCAAGTCCATCCTAACAAAGAATTCTTTCTCTGCTGTCCTTTTTTTCTTCTCCCCCCAGTTCAGCTCCCAGCTAGTTGTTATCACTCCTGAAGCTCCGGCAACATCCTCGGGAAGCTTCTGAAGCCCAAGCAAAAGAGCCGGTGTCTATTCAAGCAACGCAGGCAACAGGCTCCGCTTCCTCGCTCCTGACGAGGATTTCCAACGTACCCCTCGGGCTCCCGGTGTCCTCGCCCGCTCTGCCTGTGCTGCCAGCCCGGCGGCGGCTCCGGACGGCGGCGGGCGCGGTGCCGCTCAGCCTGCGGCGGGGCCGGGCTGCGGCGCGGGCAGGCTGCCTGGCAGGGCTCTGCTGGCGTCAAGGGGGCCCTCTAGGTGGGTTCTCCCACACAGCGCCGTCCTGCGCGGCTCTGCCTCCCACGCGCCGAGAGGAAGGACGGGGCCGTGCGGAGGACAAAGCGCCCGAGCCCGCCTGAAAACCGCCTCTTTTGCGTAGTGGCTGTAAGCGAAGAAAATGTAGCAATCGAGTGTGAAAAGCGGCATGAAAATATGTGCGTCGAAAACAGGCTTTGCTGTGCTGATCCCTCCTGACACTTAAAAGATCTCTAGAAATGCTTTTAGACTTCAAGGTGCCCAGTCCATACGCCGTTCTCTTGCCATTTTTCCTTTTTTTTTTTTTTTTAAATGTTTTACTCTGCACTAAGACTTTTTAAACTTCAAATGACCCCTTGCCCTTTGGGACAGGAAATCCTGCAGTTTTTAAACCAGCTGCAACTTCAATGGCATTAAAGCTGTGATAAAAATGTGTATTTGATTAGGGTGTGTGTGGACTTGGTAGTAACATGATAAGATATTGCACTGTAGATTTACATAGATCCTATTTCCTTAAGTTCAGTTCTTTTGCTTCCATATCCCTGTTCTGCAATACCCCAAATTAGCCCTACTAAAGTTGATGCCATTCTGGCGATAGAATAAAATATTAAGCTACTTGAATGTGATAATGTGTTGGCAGTGAAATTGTATTTATTTTAATTCAGTAATACAAAGTGAGCTTGTACTGCTGCAAACGTATACTGCGTACTACTGGGCTTTCAAGAATTGGAGTGCTGAAATACAACAGATGTCAGAATTTAAAGGGACTCCAGCAACAATGTTGTCCTGCTACTCCATGCAGGGGACNCCATCACTTTAGGAATTTATGCCAAAAACATTTTAAAGGACTGTAAACAAAACTGTGAAAACTGCAAGGTTATGTGATTCATCTGAATATAAAAAAACATTACCTCTAGGTAATCTCTAGGCTAGATCCACATACTATGAAATATTAAGTACACCAAATGCTACACAAATCTGCACTGTCATTATTATTTCATATTGCACTTNTGGCGATAGAATAAAATATTAAGCTACTTGAATGTGATAATGTGTTGGCAGTGAAATTGTATTTATTTTAATTCAGTAATACAAAGTGAGCTTGTACTGCTGCAAACGTATACTGCGTACTACTGGGCTTTCAAGAATTGGAGTGCTGAAATACAACAGATGTCAGAATTTAAAGGGACTCCAGCAACAATGTTGTCCTGCTACTCCATGCAGGGGACTGTGGGTTTTTTTTGTTTTTTGTTTGTTTGTTTGTTTGTTTTTTGTTTTTCCATTGAAATATAGCCATGATGGAAAACAGATACTCTGAGTTACAAACAGTGAGAATGAAAACCAGCCTTTTTTCACTAAGTTACAAAGCAGAGTACATGCCTGTGCTTAGTGGAGAGGCTCAGTATAACTTTGAAAAAGATTAGGTAAACTGTTACAATGATTATGACATGTTCATGTTCTATGTGAAANTCATTATTATTTCATATTGCACTTACCCAACTGCATACTTGCCTGATATCCCTAGGCACTGGCATTTTCAACACTAGGCTTAATGCCTTGTACTACCTTGAGAAAGAACTTCTCAACACCAACATGCCACTGAACACATTTGAAATTCATGAACAAGACTATTCTGCATCTATATGTCATGAGGAAATCCATTTATTTTGTTTTCTCTAGTATTAAGTTTAGTACAAGCTGACTCAACTAATTTCATTCAGAACCAGAGTTGCAGAAGGAGGGTAAGCATATATAAAATTACCTTATAGAATTACATGGAGAATTCACCAACAAAATGGAACACAAAATATATGGGCTTTCTAGAGCAAGGGTATTTTAGCTGTATTTCTAGGATAGGCTGACTAGATTGCTAGCCAGTTCAATTTGAAAGGAAATTTAGCATTTAAAAACATTTAGTGACAATAACTGTAATACTTTTTTTTTTTTTTTTAACCAGGTAGTACAAAAGTATTTAGGCATGTCGGTTCCAACTGAGCTTCACCATGTTCTTTGGAACAGTAAGTACAATTTTCTTCAGTTAAAAGAAAAAGAAAAAGAAAAAGAAATTCAAAGCAAGTTTTGCTTTGATCTCTAGGTTATGCTGCCACTACAATGCTCTGACTGTTAGAATTCAGGTTATAGGAAGGTCTAGTGCATCTTTCCCACTCAAGCTGAATCTAGGCTAGACTTAAAGAAGCTGGAGACATAGACAGACAGACAGTCTGCAAGTGATACTGGCTCTTGCCTGAAACAGAGAAGTCCCAGATTCTAGTCCCTTCTACAAGATCTCGCTAAGAATTTTCTAGTAAGATTAAAAAGATAATGGATAAACTATGTTGATAGCGTGAACTGGCTTCCAACACCTTTCATTTTAAGATAAACTGTCACATTGAGATACAGAATATGGATCTAACTATCTAAAGAGAGAGTAGTGAAAGTTTGTCCCATCAACTTTCTAACTGGCCTACTTGCATCATTCTTTCCATCCTGTCTTCTAAGTTTTGAGGAACCAAAGGCAATTATTTGCATCTCCATTTCTTAATTTCTGCATATTTTTCCTCCTACAATACTCAGCTTTTTAATTACCAGTGATTGCAGAACGTCTGCTTAAGAGCTGACTAGCATCTGGGTCTGTCAAACGAAGGTCCTTATGGAGTACTTTCTTCACCTCTTCTTAGATATGCAAATGCACTAGCAGACTAGAAGGGTTTACCTTGTAAGGTTTCTGATCCTAGTAACAGAGCTAATAGAGGTAAGAAACTGCTGTTCTACCAGTGTCAGGTTTTTAATGTAGAATTAATACAAACAATAATAATATATTACATATAAAATATAGATCATGAGAAATGGATGGCAACAGAGGCATAGAGAACTACTCTTTGTATGCTGACAGAGTACAGATTGTTTGAAAAGAAAGATCAGTTTAACGTACAAAATATTTTTACAAAGACTTCTTTTTTTAAAAAAAATAAAGGGCAAAAGATCACTAAATCAAATGTTTTGGTGACAATACAATAATGATTAGGGCAAACCTGCCTCTAGGAAGGTAAAGCTAGTGTTTAAAGAAATGCTGAAATACCAGCTCCAAATAATAGAATTTTGTCAGTGTTGCTGGTGACAATGACCTATGGCAGCTTTTTTGAGACAATATGAAAGATGGGCTGGTGAATTCAGCCAGTAGATTCTGGGCAAGTATCAACCAAAAAAAAAAAAAACCCCATCATATCAAACTTGCCAATCTTGTATAAAAAGTCTCAAAATTCCTTCCAAGAAATGAATGGTTGTGGAGCCTGCAATATTGTATCAATTACAAGGAGAACTCATTGAGATCAAGAGAGTTATGTAATATGAACTAGCATGAGAAACATGTTGCTAGCATGAATATGGTGTGGGCAGTTAATTTCAACCTTCAGGAAGAGTAATTTGATACTGTACATAAACATGAAATATCTTTTCAAGAAAAAGGAAGGAAGCAAAACATGATATTTTGCATACATTTTTTAAAACCAGTTAAGAGATGACTCAAAACACAAGTTCTGAATAAAGATTATCTGTAACAGTGTAAAAATACAGTGATCAAACCAAACCTATACGTGGACAAAAGCTATGGATGTGACAGTTCCCCGTAACTGGAGATCATTTCTACACTTTTGGGTATTAGAATCCCTTTACTATTTATAAATTCTTCATGAAAACCATATAGATTAAAAAACCAAGTTGATTAATGAGCTGGTATGCATCCCACTGCACACAGTTAAAGGTCTGTTACATGAACACAGAGCAGGTTTATTGATCTCTTCTTCCTATCCAGTCTTCTTGCATCCTTGCAGGCCCTCCCTCCTCAAACATCATGGCAAATCAGAATGCAAGCAATAGGAATGTTTGGTGTCATGCTATAGGAGCACCATTCTGGTGGGCTCTGACACAGCCTCGTGATTTCTGGCACTTTGAACCAAAAAATGATGGAGCAAATTGTTTCTGTATACTCAGAGGAAGTCTAAATGAGTGCTATGCAGTGCGTATATAACACACTCTACATAACTTGCCCTGAGGGCTTGAGAGCATACATAGGGCCATAATTATCTCGTTGAAATTAATGCTAAAAGAGAAAACTTCAAAAAACATATGGATCACATTTGAACAACAATCATGAATTAAGTAATGCTGCTAAGAGCTTGTGGCTATCCTTAAGAAGAAAAAGAGCTTAGCTGTCAAGTATATTTTTGTTCCAAGTGTGATATGCTCAACTCTAAATGTAATTTCAGTAGAACATTATCCATCCAAGCCTCAGCTCTTTTTCAAGTCCAAAGAATCTTCAGGTCAAGAACTCAGAAGAATCAATATTTTATGTCTTCTAATAACTTCTTAACATTTTTTTAAACATGCTTCTATTTCTTCTCAACCCTCCCTTCTCCCTGCCCGCCAGTCCTCTCCCAGTAAAGAAAGAGATGTTTTTCAGGTACTCTCACTCTAAAATGCAAGATCTGCTCAGTTGTAACAAAAATCATTATTGCTGTGAATCTTACTTGGTACGCTGTACTTCTTGGTAAACTTTTGCTGTGCCATTTATTTCCTATAACCAACAGATTAGGAAAAGATTATACACCAGAGGGTGATCAGGCCCTGGAAAAGGCTCCCCAGGACAGTGGTCACGGCACCAAGGCTGCTAGAGTTCAGGAAGGACCTGGACAATGTTCTCAGCCCTAGGGTTTGAATTTTGAGTGGTCCTGTGTGGAGCCAGGAGTTGGACTTGGTGATCCTTGTGGATCCCTTTCAACTCAGTGTAAAATCTATGCTTTTCTGATAAAACAGCTAATTAAAGTTGCACAGATTCAAACTGAGATAGATGGAGTGATGTGGAAAAGAATGTCTGTATCCTTCTGACAAATTAACTACCTTCTTGTCTCATTTGAAGAGAAAGAGTCCTGCTCTTCCTGACTTTACAGGTCAGTGATCCTTGAGGAAAGATCACAATAGCTGTCTGGCATAGCAACCTATCTCTTTAAATTAGACATCACTGATCATGCTTGCAGACTCATCTCTTCCTTTTTGCATAAGAAACGGTTCAATGCCTTGAAGAACTTTCTACAAAGGTAAACAGAAACTTTACATGTAATGACACTGCATTAGCTTTTTGGATGTATATCTGCTATGAAATAGGAAATGATTATCAGATAGCCACAAATTCCAAAGTTTAGCCTTAATGAAAATATGAGGTACAACTGAAAATCTCAGGTACAGTTTGACAGAAGATATTTAGGAAAGCCTATTTTTTTTTCACAACTGTAAAATTGAAATGTTGAAAAAAAAAAAGGCATTTTCTTTTAATTTCTACTTTTTTAAGGAACTCATAGAATCATAGAAGTTAGCCGAAATACATTTCCAGTGAATAATCACAAACCTAATTTCTAAAATGAATATTATTTTGTATTATTTTTAACAGTACTCTATTTCAAATACATAGTTCAGAGTACTTGAATCTTGAGTGACAAGGTGGAATGAGACATTACTCATACGTATTTCAAAAAAGGAAAAAGTGAGAAATTCAGTTCATTCCAGTAAGTACTGATGTAAGTTACTTCTAAATGGCACAATATTATATTTATTCTATGAGAGGAAGCTTAAAGTGAAACAAAACAATTGATTTAAAATAATTAATGTAATCATGTTATCTTCAACTTAATAAATGAGGCAAAAATGATTATTTACTTTGCTCACAAACTTGTCTCATAAAACTGGTTTCAGTTTTCAGTTATTTTTTTCTCCGATCTGGATACACTGAAGATGGAATGTGAGCCTACAAGGAAGAGGTAAAAGAAGTCTTGCTAGCAGCTAGACTTGCTAGTATATTTATGTTAATTGAAAAACAACACTGATGACTTCTGCAAAGATTTCTGTTCTATCCTTAATAAGATGAAGTTGACATTATTATTCAAAGGTAGCTGAGAATGTTAAGTGAAAAAAATTCAGATTTTTTCAGATGCTGAAAAATATCAACATGAAAGTGCACAAATATTCACTGGAAATAAAGTTCTTGTTTGTTTGTTTGTTTGTTCTAATCACATTCTCCATTCCTATCACCTTTACCTTCTATACAGGGCTGTGGAGAATAGAAAACCTCTAATAAACCCATAATATGTTTTTTGTACTTGCTCATATTTCATTTGCTAATAATTTGTATATTCATCTAGTAAAGATGGCTTCTCTATAAATTGCAATGCATAATATGTATTCTGAACACAATTATATTTTATAAAAGAACAACAGAAGCTTTTGAAAATCAGACAGCTTTTTGCCTGTTTTTTTTTTTTTTTTGATATGAGGATTGTGGTAGAATGAGATCTTTTTGGAAATATCACCTCTTTTAGCATATTTATTTTTCTATTAAATATACTTATCTGATGCACTCAAATACACAGTTCAGTAAAGATAGTTTCAGTTTATGATTTAATGTGCGGGTGTCCAATCTTTTAACTTAGCTGGGCCACACTGAGTGAACAAGAATTGTCTTGGGACACTCATAAAACATATAATGTAGTGTATATAACCAACAAAACTCATTTTATTTTTAAATATTTTTGATTAAAACAAACAAAAAAGAGAGAGCAACAAAAGCATAAACCTAGTGGGATATTTGGCCTTATTTTTGCGAAGCTGATGCATCACTCTGGTTCAATGGCAGTGGCTGCAATCCTTAATGAGTTCTCAAGCTGCACATCAGAGATTTTTGATGAAATTTCACTCTTTCTGTGCTTCATCTTTGAAAACAGTTGTTCACCAATGTGCATACTGCCAAAAAGTGATGACATGAATAAGGTGTGATTGTGAAGAGAGGGATATTTTTCTCTGTTAAGAGAGGTCTTATAAAACTCTAGTAGAGAGGCGTGATCAGATGTTTATTTGAGTTGAATATCTGATTGCAACTCTACACCCTTCATTTGAAAATTCACAGGTAATGTATTTATGTCAACTGAAAATGGAGTCACAAATGTACCAAAAAAATTGATTATTTTTTTGGCAATCTTAAAACCTGTCCTCAAATTCCTTTCTCAAAATGGAATGCAAGACTGCCTGTGTTTTGCAGTTCACAGGACTGTGTTTAGCCAGTGTATCAAAATGTATAAAATTATTTGCCCTAATTTGAGTTAGCACTGCACTGTGCCCCCCTCCTGTCTTGATTTCAGCTCAGACAGTACTCACTGCACATCGATGTTTGGTTGCTGCTGAGTGATGGATGCATACCTGGGGCTGAGCCAGGCCGCTTGGCAGGAAAGAGCTGCTGCCATGATGGCAGGGTGGCAGGGGGAGGGCCATGTTTCGAGATGTACTGGGCCACAGTACATCTCTGTGGACATGACTGATTTAATGATTTAAAGTATTTTAGGACATTTAAATTATATTTTTGCTTTAAAGAAATTGAAATAAGTAGAAATCTAAACTATGTTCTAGGATTCCTGAAATTTGTCCAGAGACCTTATTGCATTTTGCAATACAGTATTTTTACATTAAACAAAATATCCTCCAGTTTTCTGTCACATTAGAAACTTTTATATACTTTCTATGAGAAACAAAAGTAACTCTATTAATATAATTTATTTCTGAAATCAGAATATGAAGTTTGGTATTTGACAGATGAAGTTCACTACTGAAAGAAAGCCTTTTCAACTTGCCCTGATCAGCCTTATTTTTGTTGCTTTTAATTTTTTTCTGTCAGTTTTTAACTTAGTTATCATTAAAAGTATTATGTGAAAAAAATCAGGAACTGCAAAATAATATGTTTTCAATATTGAAATTATGTCACAAAAAGGATTAGCAATTATGCAAGGAATACAAGTACTGTTGAGTTACTGAACTTGTCTTTCCTTGTGGTCAGCCTGTCCTTCCAGACATCAATAGTCTTTCTATGTTCTTTCATAGTTTCAAAAGGTTCGAGGACTTAAGACTTCTAAGCATTACATTCCTTCCTACTTAACTACTCCAAGATTTTGTAATCTGATTCTCCTCTACAGTGATGGTTTCCTAACACTGAGTCTTATGAAAGTGTCTCTAGAGCACTCCTACAGCCTACTGTTTAAAAGACAACTACAAATACAAATACAAAGTGAAACCTTAGAACTCTAGTAGCTCTGTTCTGACAAATTTTGTCTTCTCTTAATGGCTTCTTATCCGTCCTAAAATTCTTTTGCTGGCACCCATGCTGTCCATCTGAACCAATCATTCTAACACTACTTTGTCTTGAAAATAATACTAAGATTGCTGAAAACAATCTAATGTAGTAAGCATATACTAATTTTATACAGAATCAAAAAATGGTTAAGATTGGAAGGGACCTCTGGGTCCATCTTGTTCCACACCTGCTCAAGCAGAAACATCCAGAGCAGGGTGCCCAGGCTCATGTTCAGGCAGCTGTTGAAGATCTTCGTGGAGGAGACCCCACAACTTCTCTGGGCAGCCTGTACCAGTGCTCCATCACCTGCACAGCACAGAAGGGCTTCCTGATATTGAAAGAGGACCTCCTTCTTTCCAATTTGTGCCCACTGCCTCTTTTCCTGGTGCTGGGCACAACTCAAAAGAGCTTGGATTTGTTCGCTTAGTACCTTCCCTTCAGGCATTTATAGACATTTGTGAGATCCCCATCAGCCTCCTCTTTCACAAGTAATGCAGTGTCAACTCTCTCAGCCTCTCCTCACAGGAGAAGTGCTCCAGTTCCCTCAGCATCTTAGAATCATAGAATCATTAAGATTGGAAAAGACCTCTAAGAACATCTAGTCCAACGGTCCACCTACCGTCAATATTGCCCACTAAACCATGTCCCTAAGTACCACTTCTACATGTGTATTGAACACCTTCAGGGACAGTGACTCCACTACTTCCCTGGGCAGCCTGTTCCACTACCTGACCACTCTTTCTGAGAAGAAGTTTTTCCCAATATCCAAACTGTACCTCCCCTGGTGCAACTTGAGGCCATTCCCTCTCATCCTATTGCTAGTTACCTGGGAGAAGAGGCTGACACCCACCTCATCACAACCTCCTTTCAGGGACTTGTAGAGAGCGATGAAGTCTCCCCTGAGCCTCCTCTTCTCCAAACTAAACAATCCCCGTTCCCCCAGCCACTTCTCACATGTCTTGTGCTCCAGACGCTTCACCAGCTTTGCTGGCCTTCTCTGGACGTGCTCCAGGGCCTCGATGTCTTTCTTGTAGTGAGGGGCCCAAAACTGAACATAATATCCGAGGTGCAACCTCATCAGGGCTGAGTACTGGGGAAGGATCATCTCCAGTGTCCTTCTGGCTACATTGTTTCTGATACAAACCAGGATGCCATTGGCCTTCTTGGCCATCGGGCCCTTCACTGGAATCTCCAGTATGTTCAGGGCTCTTTCATATCGAGGGCCCACAACCAGACAAAGTACTTCAGATGTGGCCTCACCAGTGTGCTGAGTAGATGAGTAGATGGGAAGGAACACCTCTCTTAATCTGATAGTAATACTTGGCCTAATACAGCCAAGAATACCATTAGTGTTCTCAGTAGTAATGGCACATTACTGGCACATTGCTGACTCACATTCAACTTGGTATCCACCAGGACTCCTGGATTCTTCTATGCAGAGCTGTTTTCCAGCTGGATTTTCCCCAGAGTGTACTGGTGCCTAGGGTTGTTCCTCTCCACGTGAAGGAGTCTGCACTTCTCCCAGTTAACTGTTGTAAGATTTTTACTGTTTTCTATTTGAGTCTTGACGTTTAGTAATTCTGGTCTTCAAAAGTTGTGGGGGATATTTGTTGGTGGTTATGTTGTGGGTTTTTTTTTGTTTTTTTTTTTGTTTTTTTTTTTTTGGTTTTGGTTTTTGTTTTTTTTGCTTGTTTGCTTTAAGAAAAATGTCATGGTACTCATCCAGATTATTTCCAGTCTTTTGAATTTCAAGTAACACAATTGCTATTACACTAGTTATGATTTTTTAATCTTATTAACAATCCTCACTACAAGATTGCGATTGCCTGTACCAGTTCTTAAGATTCTTGAATAATGATCATCCAATCCTTGTACATTAAGAGCATTAATGTCTGAGATTTGCTTGCATCCCAAATACAGTAATTCAGATTTATATACCTTTGTTCCTATTATCCATCATGCCTGTCCTGATACTTAAAATAATTTTCCCAATTAAAACTAAAAGAAAGGTATTTCTCTATTTCTTGTAATTTCAAAAGCAGTCGTTCAGCACAAATCTATATTTCTTATCTTCCTTCACATTGCTTTTACAGTTTATAAATCTTTTATTTTCTGTTGAGTCATTGAGTATTTGTTAAAGAAACCTATCAGATATATCTCATCACGCTATCTAATCCTTGCCATTATTAACAGGTTTTTTTTTTTCCAATTCATTTTTTTCTTTTCTCAGCAAACATGGGAAGTTTAAGTCGTAATGGGAGGCTTCATTCATAATATCATAATTCCTTATACTTTTTTTGTTTTAATAAAGTTGAGATGTTTCTATTTGAGTCCAAGAACTCTTAGAGAAGAATCCCTTATAACAGTAACCCAAACCAATTCTGTTTAAGCTGTGCAACAGCTTCCGTTCTATTTCAAGAATCTGTTTTTTTTCTTTTTCATGTAACCGTAATCCCTCTTCCTCCATCTATGAAAGTGTGGAGTTAATTTCTGCAAACTGACAATGAATTTATTTTACAATTGCCTTTCACAGATGCTTTTAGAATCAGTGTACAAACCCCCAGGAGTCTGCAGAGAGTGCACGTACGATGTACATGAGCAAACTGCACAATACCATCGCCCAACCTTTACACACACATTGTTGCGAATAATACTTTATCACTAGGTAGGACAGGAATTATTATCATAATTGCTTTTTGTACACAAATACATTTTATGTCAGATGTATGTAAAATGTACATATGGAATTGTACATTCCTGTACGAAAACTTCTGGCATTAAAGAAGTAATAAGTAATATTCTAAAAAAAATGGATATATATTTCTAACTTGGATTAGAGTACAAGTACTAAAGCCTTCACTAATGAAGCCTTGCAACCACTGTCTGCTACTTAAGTAAAAAGTAGTAAGAATCAAGCCCTTATAGTGTTTTCTCAGAATTCAGAAAAAACATGATTTATGTTGCAAAGTGCAAGTGCTCAAATGAAAACTAATTCAGACAGAAGTTCTCTCTCCCAGCTGCAGATGATAAGAAAAAAAAATAGGCCTTTTATACAATTGGCAGATTCCCAGTGCCCCAGAGGGTACTGGACACTGGATGTCCCACTGCATACTGGATATTGGATGTTGCTCTATTGTATACTGCTGGCTGAAAATGATTTTTTATGTGAATTTAGCTGGAAAGTATGCAGATAAACTCAGTGACTAGTAAGTAGTATTTTATAGCAACAGAAAGCCGTAGATCCTTAAAGTAACTAAGAAAAATAAAAAGCAAGATTTATTTCAAAAGATTTAAGTGATATTTATCTCAAATGGTCCTAAATTAAGTAGAAAACAGTGGGAAATTATTGTTCATTCCAGAGAGAAGTGGACTAAAATGCTCTTTAAAAAAGCTGATTATAAAGTTCTTAGTGAGATTTATTAAATTAAAATGGGCCAATATTCCTTTGGCCAAAACAAAGCTTTTTAGTTTATTATTTAGAGAACTGCAATAAAGAGCAAACATGTGACAATCTAAGTAGTAAAACTCTCTGGTTTGCAGGTTAAAGTAAAAATTTCTATGAGTTTACAGTAGCTTTTTTGTAAAGACCAAATTGTACTGCATTTACATTGCATAAAATGCTGAGTTACAACCCCACTGCCATCCCTGTCTTTAACCACTACCAGTGTGATTATGAACAAACCTGAGAAGTCCTGAGAAACCTCACTATTTCCTGAAATGTACATAATGTGAGAAATGGAAGCCTTCTCCTGCAACATATCTCAGACAGTGAAAACTGTAACACTTTGAGTCTGGAGAATCAGCTTTTATGAAGCATACAGAAAACAGAAAATCGCATTTTTTTGTCTGTATACTCATTATCTTTTTAAAGAAAAGGCTCTTAAATCAGGTATCTATGCCCAGTTTGCCATTATCCCTGGAGATAGCACGGTGTTGCAATATATTTTACACTTACATGCAAAATATTAGACCTATTCAGAATGTGAAAAACATACTTACTTTCCAGAACGACTAAAAATATATGTCACCTGCAAGCATAAGTCACCTCTATTGCATTAAAAAAATGACAAATCAGACCTCTTCTGGAATTTGATTACTGGAAATGAATGTATCGCTGGTACAAAGGCAGTCATCTGCAATTCTAATTTAAGATAAGGATTCTGATTGCTAGCTTCCAAGAGAGGGAAAACTTGGTAAACTGTCATGACATTAGCTGATCTTACTTTTGTCAACGTGACTCTTGTTGAAAGACAAGGCAGGTTTATTTGAAGCAGAAAACACTTGTTGTATTATGCCATGGTGACTGAATTGTTCTGACTATTTAACAAAAGCTACATATATTAAAACTGTCTATTTGCAATGCCTTAGTGCTAAATACCAAGTGCAATATAGGCAAAGTTCAATAGAACTTAGTAGAATGATTACTTCAGAAAATGGAAAGATTTGAAATTTTTTTCTCCTACAATTTCATTTTGGAGACTTCTTCTTTTAACTATTTGAAGTTACTAGAATACTATGATTTCCTCACAGTATTGATTCCTCACAGTCTGATAAGTATTCATTATTCCTCTAAAAAAGTGTTTTACTAATTCTGACTCATGTCCAGGTTTGTATGAGATTCTTCTGCAAAGATGCATATGAATAAATTAGCTAATGCAATGGAAAAAGAAAGCATGCTTTCAAAATCTGTTTTGCTGATGTTTTCTGTTTTCAAAATTATGCACGCTATGTGTAATAATGAATGAAATAAAAATATCTGTCCATACTCCCCCTCTACAAACAAACGTACATGGGACAGAACAAATGCTACTCCCCGAGGAGTCATACTAAAGCAATATATGTAATTTCTTATTGACCTAATAAGAATTGCATTTTAAAATAATGAAATATTGCTCTATGGCCGAAATATTTTTTGTGATGACTTTGTAGACAGCTCGTTGTGGATATGAGCTTTAGCACCTTAAATATAAGACAACCACATAATAAATGTGATGTGTATCTTCCTATTGCAATGCTAATCTAAACCTGGAAAGAGACTACATGACTTCTTCCCAGAATAGTATTTTAGGTTGTCTATAAACTTGTTATCAAAATGCCATATATTCTTATCAGTAAAGCATGGTGCTGGCATTTCGCCACCTTATATCTCATAACGAAGACTTGTAGTGTGTTTTGTCAAGGATTAACTTTAAACTTGTTCCAGTGCTGGAATAAATAGAAATTAGTTGCTGGACCAGTATGCTTTACAACCACTTTGTCCAACACATCCTCAATCTTTAGAAAGTATTCTGTTGAGGAAAAAGTATATGGATTTCTTGGTAACGAACATTTTATATTATATATTTAATATTATTATACATTTAATATTATATATTACAGATCTTTCTTAAGATTAATAACATTTTATGGTTTGAAAAAAGACACGGAAGATTTCTGATCTTCTCATGTAATGTTGGATTGCAAAAGATTGTGAACCACTGCTCTGAACAATTGCATTTAAATCAATATTAAAGTGCTGAATGTTGAAACTTCACTAAATGACGTCTTTAGTGAACATTTGAAAGTGAAATGATTCAGTATACTTTTAAAAAAATTAACATAAGTTCTAATTTGCCAAGGAAAGAATTCAAGGGTAAACAAGATTTTTCAAAGGTAGGACCATAAAATAATTGCACAAATAAATATTTGAATATCTGAATTTGTTTTCTAGAGAGTTGGGACTACAGCACTTCCACTGAATGTACAGGAATTTGGAAAACTCAACATCTGAAAATACAGGCAGTTTCTGACATTTTCTTCTCTATCCCACATAGTTTCTTTCAATATTTTCTGTATTTTGTTCTTCACATCTAGCTTCATTATTGTCATTTCCTTTTTGCTTATTAGAGATCATTAATTAATTGTTCAGGGTATACACAATCCAACACTGTTGTTTCCCATGTTCTGTGTATATTGAGTATATACAGAATATATACATATTTATGACACTTTAGAAAGCAGAGTGCTTTTTTTTATTGTTTAAATTAGAATGATATCAGATTAAATTAGCACAGAAATCATACACAACATACAACTGCCATTTGTTACTAAAAGGAGGAGGTGGCTGCTCTGGATTACAAATATGAGTAATGGCCCATTTGGGCAGAAAACATGACATCTATATGGAAGGGTATGGTGCCTAGATCCAAGATAACCTGATTTTCCTCTCAGCCTAGTGCTTAGGAGGCAATGCTCACTAATGGTTATGAAACTCTCAATTCCATTATCTAAACATCTATTTTCTCTCATTCTTTAGAGAAGGAGTAGCTCAATCTAGCTTTATTTTATTTTACATATGGAATTAAATTTGAACAAGAAACTCTGAAAACATCTATAGATATATGAGAAAAAATAAACTTCACAACAAATTTCCAAATATATTTTCACAATAGCTACAATAGCAATAAATATTTACAAAAACTATTCATGCATTAGTAACGTAAACATATAGCATAAAATTCACATTTTTTCAGAGCTGGCAGGAAGAAATGTTGTCTTTGTTAGTTAAAGTAGAAAAATTCTAAACTGAGAGGTGATGCATTGTAATAAAACATTCACAGAATTATTACATGCAAAAGTGTTTTTCCTTCAACATCAGCAGACCCAAACAGAATCTTTGATGTTACATCAAGTAGCTCAAAATCTTGGCATATATTTTTCTATAATTAATTCAGAATGTTTAAAATTTTAACTTGTAGCCACTACTGCAGCTCATCTTAATGAAATCAAAGGATGTTTCAGATAGTTTTACATAAATGTATCAAAAGATAACAAGCAGAAATTGAAGGGCATTGAAGCATTGTGGCACAGTGCTTCTGCTGGTTGAACTAGTCTTACACTTTCTTCTCTGGTGTGTTTCAGAACCTTATGAATATCTTCTGAATCTCTTAGTTACAGTGTTTTTCATTCTGTCTTTGAATATTTTTCCATGTCATGTTTCAATAGTACATAGATGTCATTTGCATGTAAAAAATTACTATGCTCCACAATGAAACAGGGATAAAACAAGGACTTTCACAAATAAAATGAGTAAGTTCTATCAAAAACCATGACAAGAATATTTTCTATATATTTTTTTTATATTTACTTATTTACTTATTTACTTACTTACTTATTTATTTATTTATTTATTTATTTATTGCATTGTGTAATACCTGGTCTGTGCCACAGAAAGAAGTCACTCCTGAGGAAGATATTTTCAGTCAGTCAGACCTACCTTACAGGGTTTTGCAAAGATTAATTATGCTTTGTAGAGTGCTTAGAAGACGTAAAGCTAACCATGAATGCCAAATACAATTAACATAGTTAAAGCAACAAAGCCACGGTGTTTGTAGTACTATTTAATAATAAATTCCTTTGTGATTTTTATATATGAGCATGAGGGCCAATTGCAATTAGACATTGTCCAGACTGTACTATTTTTAAACCATGGCATGTCTCCTGGAAGATCATTTCACGGCCCTTCAAAAATTTTCTAATGAAGATATATGTAATATGAAAAGCTGAAGAAATATTATTGAATACAGTAGGAAATACAATTTAAAGACAGTCTCACTAATAATTGCAGCCCTAATATACAATCACCAAGATTTTCAAATGAAAAAAAAAAAGGAACACAAAGAAACATAAATAGTTTTAGAAAAGTTTTACAAATGACCAATTCTAATGCATTTCTAAACTGAGCTGAAGATTCAACAGAATGGCAATTATTTATTTTCAAAAGCTGGTCATGGGAGTAGGATCTCACATGACTATACAAGGGAGTTCCAATGATAATCAATGTTTAAGATTACTCAAGCAGTTAATACATATCTCAAATTAATTTCAGGTTGAAGACTCATCTGATAAAATGTCTTAAGATAAATTTGGATAAGCAAATTTTATTGGAGCAGCCTTCTTCATTTGTGTTAAGTGTATGGGATTTTTAGATCATTATAATGTTTTAAAGGGTAATTATTGATTACTATTACACTGACTTAGATGAACTATGTAAACAGTTCCTCCTTTTTTAAACAAAAAGACATACTGGAGGTTTGCAGTGCTACCGCACATTTAATTTCAACACTTTTTCTCCAACTACAGTCAAGGTTTGCTTTTTAACCACAAAATATATACCTTTCTTAATGTGATTTTAGGCAACTTCTTTTGGATCAACTGAATCATTAAGATTTCAAGTTTGACAGGTTGCCAACCTTGTAACTAGAGAGCAGTAAAATGGTGGAAAGCTTTTACAAGCGACAAATAACAAAGTGCCAAAAATGTCTGGCTGTAGACAATAATCACAGAGTCACATGAATGGTGGAATTAATCATAATTCCCATTATTAATCTCATCAAAAGTACAGGCACGATATGATATGGGTTTGGTGCCTTCAGATCATAATGCAAGGCCTGACCTTTCTTCAAACGTTGACATTTTAAGTATCCTGAAGACAAAGAAAATGACCCTTATCACATAGTTAGAGCTTACTCAAATCCTGCATTTGAGCATAGCAAACTAACAGTTTCGAGTTTCTATAAGATTCAGCATGTCTTAAACACTGTTGTTTTAGCTATGATGTTGGTGGCATTACTGAAATCATAAGGTATCCAACTCCATTTGAAAAACAAACTGTATCCTGCAAATATCCATCATAAAATATAACATAAAAAGGATTTATGCAAACATCTATAAAATACTAAAAAGCCTTTCATAAAATATGAGGTGTGTTCTTACGTGTATGTTCCTAAGTATATGCCCTTACCTGTTCATGTGCAGTTTTGGTGAACACACAGCTGTGTAAGGTGATGAAAATTCTAGATTTAAGTTCATTTTACTAGGCAAGATATTTTTCCTTAGGATTCTTTACATTTTTCATTGTTCATAAAAAGCTATTTTTTCCTACAATTCCATTTTATTCAGATATGAATGTTGAAAATATTGTTACAGACTTTGGGACAGAATTATTTGCTTCTCACATAAGAACAACTTCCCACTTCTCCCCAAAAAAAGAAATTTCCAGTAAACTTTCAAAGGTGACATTCCAGAAAATGAACAACCTTTTCAATCTTTTTAAGTGCATTCATATAATAACTATTTTTGCAAACAAAAGTTATGGTCATATAAAGATCCCAAAACCTGGAGGGCACAGATTAAACGTTTACTACTTATTTCAACATACATTGCCAAGCTGTTAAAAGTTTTGTAATTTTCAGCCCCTTGAACAAAGATATACACATAATTCTAATCCTCTTTTTGCATTGCTAACGATTAACATAAGCTCTCTTCACTGAATCATAGATCACAGAATCATAGGGGTTGGAAGGGTTCCTCTGGAGATCATCTAGTCCCAACTCACAGCACATGTGCTGCATGTGGCCTAGGATAGCAAATAATTCCACTCCCTGCTACCACACTGTCACGGTGGTGGCTCCTCCCAGCTGAGTAGACCAATCTGGCCTGAGGTGTGCACCCATCACTCAGCAGCAGTGAAAACATTGGCCCAAGACAATTCCTCTTCACTCAATGCGACCCATGAAAGCCAAAAGGTTGGATACTCATGATCTAGTCCAAACCCCCAGCTAAGGCAGATTCCAGTAGGTTGCAAAGGAAAGCATCCAGCGAGGTATTGGTTATCTCCAAAGAAGGAGACTCCACAACCTATCTGGGCTGCCTGTTCCAGTGCTCTGTCACCCTCAAAGTAAAGAAATTTTTTCTCATGTTCTGTTCTGGTTTAAGCCAGCAGAGCTGAGCTGAACACCACATAACCTTTCACTCATCTCCCCTTCCTCCCAGCTGGGATGGGGAAAGAATCAGAAAAGAAAAGTAGAACTCGTGATAAAAGATAGATAAAATCTATTTACTATCTAATAATAGATAAAATCTATTTACCAAGACAGAAAAGGAAAATAGAATAAAAATAACAGTAACGACAATTATATACAAAACAAGTGATGTACAAAGCAATTGCTCACCATCCACCAACCAATGCCCAGCCAGTCCCCAAGTAGCAGCCCCTTCCCAGCTATCTCTCTTCGGTTTTATAGTTCATATGATGTCACATGATACGGAATATTCCTTTGGCCAGTTTACGTCAGCTGTCCTG